>OV050030.1:145224335-145824335 GCA_920105625.2 Clusia tigrina | reverse complement strand
CTTCCCAGTCAATGTAGCTTACATAATCACAAAACTAATTGGAATCGCTTCCGATATATGGTATCTTCCACAATTGATTTAAAACTATCACTGAAATCTGAAGAAGATATCATTGCGGCTGTTGAACACTTCAACAACTGCCTGCAACAAGCTGCGTGGGACTCCACCCCCACACTAAATGAACGAAAATCAACGAACATCTCCAAACCTATAAAAGAAAAACTGAGAGAAAAGCGATATGCAAGAAAAAAGTGGCAATAAACTAGACATTCTGAGGACAAGAAAAAATTAAATGCGCTTACAAAAGAACTTAAAGAGATCCTTAATAACGAACGAAACACCCAACTCCATCATTACCTTAGTAATCTCGATGCAACAGCTGCTACAGAATACTCTCTCTGGAAAGCAACTAGGAATCTAAAGAGACCCACAATGTTCCAATCCGCTTTACGAATGGAAAATAACGAATGGGCTAAAAGTGACCTTGAAAGAGCAGTCACATTTGCCCGACACTTAAAAAAAGTATTTACTCCACAGGAAATCAAGCCACCAGCATGTGTAACAGAAGAAGTGAAAAGTGTTCTGAGTAATACCCATCAGATGGACCTACCCATACGTAAATTTTCCAAATCTGAAGTGAAAGCAGCTATTGATAAGCTAAATATTAAAAAAGCCCCTGGGTACGACCTTATCACTGGAAAAATAGTAAAACAACTTCCAGAAGAAGGAGTGACATATCTTACCTACTTATTTAACGCGGTACTAACATCTGGCTTTATACCTCCCCAATGGAAAGTGTCACAATTAAAAATGATTCTCAAACCCGGAAAAAGCGCTGATAAAGTTGAATCGTATCGCCCAATTAGCTTGTTACCGATTGCTTCTAAACTCATGGAAACCCTTTTCCTGAAAAGACTACTCCCAATTATAGAAGAGCGAAAGCTAATTCCAAATCATCAATTTGGTTTCAGGCAAAAACACAGCACAATCGAACAGGTTCATAGGATTGTTGAGTATATACACACTGCATTCGAACATAAACAATATTGTACAGCAGCGTTTCTTGACATCTCGCAAGCATTTGATCACGTTTGGCACGATGGCTTGCTTTACAAAATAAAAACTACACTCCCCATTAACTACTATGTGTTAATCAAGTCCTATCTTACAAATAGATATTTTTTCGTAAAGCAAGGTGAGGAACAATCTGAGCTCCATGAAAGCTCAGCAGGCGTACCCCAAGGAAGTGTCATGGGCCCAATACTTTATCTACTTCACACGTACGACTTACCATCAGCTGAAGGAGTCACCATAGGTACCTTTGCAGATGACACTGCTGTCTTAGCTGTTGACACTCTCCCACACTTAGCTTCCTCTAAAATCCAGAGTGGGCTAAACAAAATTACTGACTGGCTAAAAAAATGGAAAATCAAGTTGAACGAAACAAAATCAGTCCAGGTTACATTCACTCTCAAACGAAACACCTGCCCACCCGTTAAACTCAACGGCATAAATATACCCCAATGTAATGAGGCTAGATACCTTGGGATGCACCTCGACAGAAGATTAACTTGGAAAACACATATATTTACAAAACGAAAATCACTCGGTATAAAGCTCAGAAATCTACACTGGCTCTTGAATCGAAACTCCAAAGTCTCAATCGATAGCAAATTGCTCTTGTACTCAGCAATTTTAAAACCAGTTTGGACATACGGTATTCAGCTGTGGGGCACTGCGGCAACTTCCAATGTTGAAATACTTCAAAGATTCCAATCAAAGACCCTAAGAATGATTGTAAACGCGCCATATTATGTCACAAACAACCAAATCCATCGTGACCTCAAAGTTCCTACAGTCGCTCAAGAAATAAAAAAGCTCTCTACTTCGCACAATCTGAGACTCCTAGTCCACCCAAATCCAGTGATATCGGAACTCACTTCCAACCCCTTCACTTTCATCCGACTGAAGAGAAAATCCACAACACATCTCCTGTGCTAATAGGCAATGGCTGCACCACTGGGTGTAGTCCATAAAAGACAGTAAATACAAAAATTAGTCTTAAGTCATTAAATATTGCTGAATGTGATTGAATGTAACAGATTGCAATAAAATATTTGGATATTAAAAAAAAAAAAAAAAAAAAAACTAATATGAATATCTTTTTTAAAGTGATATATATAATTCCTTATTCAGAGGAATTATTTTAATGTGTCCTTTAAATGATTCGAGATCTTTAACAAACAGATGAAAGTCATAAACAGAAAACAGAATAAAATTTAAATTTTATAAATTTACGTATCTGAAAATTTAAGTTACAACTAGAATGTATAGCCCATTTAAAGCAATAGTCATCATTTATATTCATTATATTAATACAGGCATGTTTCATTGCTATATTATGAGGTAATTTAATATAAGCAGAACCCTTTAATGGTTTATATTGATTAATATTAATCTCTAATTCAATTATTTTAATTAGAGTCCATCCATTATACTTCTCTTGAAACTCCTCTATTTTTGTAATTTTTTTGTGTGTTATTGAATTAAAAACAACAACAACAAAATACTTAATCGCAAAGCCTAAAAGCAGGCTTCAAACATTGTGTAGTATAATTATTTTACGTATATAGCAGCTAATTGTAATTAGTATATAATATCCAATTATAATCATTGAACTACCTAATTCCTATCATGGAAAACTTTCGCACCACGCCGCCTGGTGGTGGAGGTGGCATTGACCAACCTAACTCACAACTGAAACAAAGCTATGCACAAGGGGAAAATCAGCTGCTTATTAGAATTCAAAATCTAGAAATGCTACAAAAAGAGAACGCTGAATTAAAACTTCAACTAAACGATAATATAGACATCCGCACATCAACCTCAAAACCAAACTGTGAAAAAGAGTCAAAAAACTATGAAACTGATGAAGAAGAATTAGATTTGGAAACCGACTGCATTCTAAAGAAATCGAAAGCTTAAAAAAAAAGGAAAGCAGAGTTTTCGCCTGAGTGCGTTCCTAACCATTCGGAGAATAATGCCATTAAAATCACAAATTTGGAATCAAACTGTGACACAAAACAACAATTGCCTCGTCCACATCCCATAATGATGTCAAATATCGATAACTACCAACAAATCTACAGCCGTATCCTAGAAGCTGCGAAAGAACAATTCCTTATCAAATTACAGTAATGGAGTCTACAAAATTAATGTTTTCAATATTGAAGACTACAGGGTTTTAACAAAAATGCTTACGGATACAAATACACCATGGTATTTGTTTGAGGATCCGAGCTCCCTGTAGCGAACACTGTGGCAACACTTTTTGCGCTGTATTTTGACAGTTGAGATTCATTGGTTTTTTTTTTGTTTGCTCTGCCTCGTTTTGAAAACATTTTTTGTCTTTTAATTATTTTGCATTTAACGTATTTTGCATTAAACTGATTTTGGGTATTTGTGTGTTTCTATTGATTTTCCCCAACATTAGTTGGTGCCTCCTGTGAGGATTGAACTCACGACCCCTGAGAAGGTAGAAACAACGTGTGGCGTCTGAAGCAGGCAGCGACGGTTCGTGGAATTAGTGTACGGCATTGCCTTTGCGACTGCATTTAACTGCGCATATTGTGAGGTTAGGTTTCTGGAGGCTCGGCACGTGGGTGCCTTACACAACGCAATCCTTTTATATCGTTCTGTAGGTCACTATGTCAGCGCTAAAACTGCGTACCTCCTCTACAACGTCGATTCGACGCTTTTGGGACCGCGTGCGTGGGGTCAAACCTGGAGAGCGAGATATTTTCCAGCTGGAACAAGAGTTGAAGTCACTCACATCACACTTTCATGGGTTTGTTACAAATCATCATCACCTGGCCTCCGAAGCAGAGGAAAATGAATTGGGAGCGCATGATGCGCTGTTTCAGGAAGTAGAGGACGCTTATAATGATACATGTGTCATGATTAAGAGGTTGATGATGGGTGCCAGATCCAGCTCAGTACTCGCGGCATCAACACCAAAGTTCGACAAACTGGACGCCCTGGCTATTCCAACTTTCGATGGCACACTGCATACCTGGCTATCATTTAAGGATGCTTTCAGACTTTCCAGAGGCCTACAAGCTAGGTAAGCTTCGTCAGTCGGTCCCGGCAAGTGCTGTGCCACTCATTGGTGGAGTATACTCTGGTGGATATGAGTTAGTCTGGAAAGCCCTCAAAGATCGCTTTGACAACAAGAGGCAGCTGTCTGAGATTCACGTTGCGCGATTTATTAATATTCGAGCAGTAGTAGATGAAACATCGAAGGCGTTGCTGCAGGTTGTAGACACGGTGCAGGAGTCTTTGCGCGCCTTACGCGTCATGGGCTTACCAGTCGACAAGTGGGATGCACTGGCAGTGCCGATTGTAGTATCGAAGCTTTCAACTACTACTCAACGGAAGTGGTCTCTAAGCAGCACTCCTTGCGAGATTCCGAGCTTGGAAGAGTTGCTTAAATTCATGGAAAGACGTGCACACAGCCTCAATGCAGACTTCAGCTCACGGCCGAGTACATTGGAGTCATCCTCATCAAGGCAGCCGACTCGCACTGGTACTAGGCAGATTCCACGTGTTCTGAAATCTAATGTAGTTTCTGTTGACGAAGGTCGCTGTGCACACTGTCAAGGGCTGCATCGCATCACCAGGTGCCCGGTGCTGATCGCACTGAGTGTAGACCAGCGATTTGACGCTTTAAGGAATTCGAAGCTGTGCTATAATTGTTTAAGAAATGGACACACATCGAAACAGTGTACTTCAGGCAATTGTCATCAGTGTGGCCGCAGACACAACACGATGTTTTGCCGCAATGCTCCAGCGTATACTGGCAGTTCAAACTCAACTCCACTGGTAAATTCAACCGCCAATTCCCAGGCGACTACACTACCATCATCATCATCCTTATGACTAGATCATAATTTGGTCACCTGCATAGCCAGAGGACAACATACAGTCTTGCTGGCCAGAGCGCGCGTCTACGCATCTGGTGAGTCAGTAACTCAGCAGCGCTTGGCTCGTGTTCTTTGCGATCCTGGATCGCAGGTAAGTATCATCACAGATCGCTTGGCTAATTATTTATGTCTGCGCCGGAGCAAATTTGAAGCAAACGTGGAGGGAATCGGAGCACTCATCCATACCCGAACAAAAGGCAGCGTGGCGCTCAATCTCACATCTATTCATTCTGATTTTTCATTGGCAGTCAACGCCCTCGTTATTCCCTCAATTACCACGGACCTTCCAACGGTGCATATTGACATAACGCAGTGGCAACATTTGGTAGATCTTCAGTTGGCTGATTCGCAATTTGGGACCCCAGGTGCTATCGACATACTCATTGGGGCCGACGTGTGGAGTCTTATCGTCGAAAGTGAAGTCCTCAGGGGTGGTGCTGACGAACCTCTTGCGCAGTACACTCGATTGGGCTGGGTTGTTTTTGGACCAGCATCCGCATCAGAGATTCAAACGTCATCACCGATCACATGCAGTTCGCAACTCGGCGATGATGAAGCACACCTGGACGAGCTTTTGCGCACATTTTGGAAGCTTGAGGAAGTGCCGGGCTCTGAAGTTGATGGAGATGATGGGTGTATACGCAAGTTTTTGGAGACACATTACCGGACAGCAGATAGTCGCTACGTAGTGCAAATACCGTTTCGCGGCGATGCCTTGAAACTGGGCGACTCGTATTCCAACGCATTAAGACAGTTTCAGTTCCTTGAACGGCGCCTGGCAGCCAACCCTGAGCTGCGTGATAAATATGTTTCGTTTATGCGGGAATTTTGTGCCCTTGGACATATGGAGCGAGTTGATCAGCCTGACGATCCGCCGGAATGCTATTATATACCACACCATCCAGTCATCAGCAAGTTCCGGGTCGTATTCAACGCTTCAGCACGAACTTCTAGTGGGGTTTCTCTCAATGATATTCAACTTGTTGGCCCTACCATCCAAGACTCCCTGATCAATATTATTTTTCGATTCCGTCGTTATCGCATTGCTCTTATTGCAGACATCGAGAAGATGTTTAGGCAGGTACTAGTGGCGCCTGCACATAGAGATTTCCAACGAATCCTTTGGCGAGAATCTCCAGCTGACAGCCTTGAGATCTTTTGATTAAATACGGTTACTTATGGCATGGCTTGCAGTCCCTACAATGCAGTCCGCGCACTGCACCAATGTGCCTATGACAACTTCCAACTGATACCAGACAGTCATCAGGCGGAGGCAGCACGAGCAGCAATCTTAACTTCATTCTACGTTGACGATTTTCTTACCAGCTGTGACAAGGAATGCGAGGCTATTATGGTAGCTTCCAATGTTGACATCATCCTATCAGCTGGCCATTTTAAGCTGCGCAAATGGAACTCCAACAATATTGAGGTATTATCGAAATTAACTGGTGGAATTCTTCTCTTTCAGAATCGGTCATTGAACTGTCCACATCTTCTGTGCTTGGTTTACGATGGGATGCAATAGAAGATGAGCTCTTTTTCAACCTGGTAGTACACCCGACATCTAATCCGCCTACGAAGCGGCGGGTTATAAGTGAGTTGGCGCAACTATTTGATCCCACTGGTTTGGTGGCGCCAGTGGTGATTGAAGGAAAAATATTTATACAATCCCTTTGGTCAGCTGGTTTAGCTTGGGACACACCGTTGCCAAGTGATTTGCAAGACGTGTGGTTCAAACTTCGCAATGGTCTCCCGGCAATCAACTCCATGCGAGTTCCACGATGGCTGGGCATGGTGAATGGCAACGTAACAGTGCTGCACGGCTTCTGCGATGCCAGCCAGCTAGCATACGCAGCTGTGGTTTACACAAAGACTACAGATGAATATGGCATCACCCGCGTGTCATTACTCACTGCACGTACGAAGGTGGCTCCGCTCAATGGTGCCACGATACCTTGTCTCGAGCTCTGCGCAGCGCACCTGCTAGCGGTGACGTTCAACAACGTCCGCTTGGCTTTAGGGTTAGTAGATCCAGTCTATTATCTGTGGTCGGATTCAAGCATCGTACTCTGCTGGATCCGGAAGCAACCAGCGACTCTCAAACAGTATATTTTAAATCGAGTTAGTAAAATTCAGAAGTTAACATCACCAGATCACTGGCATCACGTACGCTCTGCCCAGAACCCTGCCGATTGTGCCAGCCGTGGCATGAGTGCAGCCGAGCTTTTAGAACATCGATTGGGGTGGCTAGGACCAGGATGGCTAGTAGATGGACCGTTACCCATAGAAGAAATGAAGCTAAGCGAAAACGATTTGGATCCTTTGAAAGTTGAAGGAAAGGTATTGTCCATGACAGCCATAGCTTCTGTGGCTCCATCGCTCACAACCCGACGACCTAATGGTGAAATTATCGCACTCACTGAGCGTTTCAGTTCGTTACAGCGCTTGCTGCGCACGGTGGCATATGCGTTACGTTGGATCCCTGGCAGAGAACGTCGACCTCCTGCTATTACAGCTCCAGAATTGGACAAAGCCTTGGATACACTCTTACGCATAGAACAGAGCAGCGCTTTTGCAATGGAACTTCAGTATCTTCGGAACGGGTCCAGCTTACCTAGCTCAAACAAGTTGCTTCCTTTTAATCCTTTTGTTGATGAAAATGGTATCTTATGAGTTGGAGGTCATATCAGTCGGGCCGCAGTTACTCATGATCAGCGATGTCCAATTATCCTGCCCAAATCTGGTGCTTTGGTGCAACTGGTGATTAGGCAAGCTCATGAAGGCACGCTTCATGGTGGTACTCAACTAACGCTTCATACTGTACGCAGTCGATATTGGATGTTAAATGGAAGGCAGGCTATAAGTTATTTACATAATTGCGTCATCTGTCGCCGTTACCGTGGCACAGTACTAAAGCCACAGATGTCCTCATTACCCATGCAGCGGGTTAATGCATCAAGACCATTCCTTGCATCGGGTGTGGACTATTGCGGACCGTTCACGCTGCGTAGTGGTACGAAGCGATCACGCACAACGGTGAAAACCTATCTGGCTATTTTCGTGTGTATGGCAACGAAGGCCGTCCATATTGAGGTGGTGGATGATCTCTCTTCGCAAGCCTTTTTAGATGCATTTACACGTTTTATAAGCCGACGTGGCTTATGCAGAGATTTATACAGCGACAACGGCACCGCGTTTGTTGGTGCGAACCGCTTATTGCAGGAGGACCTGGCTAGCTGGCACAACGAAACCAACCAACAATGCTTGGCAAGCATGGGAACACATTAGCACTTCATCACACACGGTGCCCCCCGCAAAGCACCATTTGGTCAGGATCATCGGCACGCAAGTTATGTGGCATAGTCAAATGCAGACTTTGGCAGCGCCCGAATTGAAGCGTGTCTTAATTCTCGCCCCCTCACTCCGTTGTATGACGATCCAGAAGATAAATTTGCATTAACTCCAGGAGATTTCCTCGTCGGGACCCCACTCATTGCAGTGCCTGAACCTAAGGTCACCGAGGTTCCAGAAAATCGCCTCAAGCGATGGCAGTGGATCCGCCAGATTCACCAGCAGTTTTGGCAGAGATGGAGTGACGAATATTTATCGACGCTACAACGGAGAAATAAATGGCAACAACGCATAGCTAATGTCGCCGTTGGCGACATTGTGATCATCAGACACGAAAACTTACCACCCAGCCATTGGCGCATGGGTCGGGTGACAGCAGTGCATCCGGGCAGTGATGGATTGATTCGCAACGCGACACTCAAAACTGCAAATGGTTCCTGCACCCGGGCAGTACAGAAGCTATGCCGTCTCGTGGACTTCGATCAACTCGAGTCAGATGGCTCGACCGGGCAGGATGTTTGAGGATTAGAGCTCCCTGTAGCGAACACTGTGGTAACTCTTTTTGTGCTGTATTTTGACAGTTGAGATTCATTAGTTTTTTTTTGGTCGCTCTGGCTCGTTTTGAAAACATTTTTTGTCTTTTAATTATTTTGCATTTAACGTATTTTGCATTAAACTGGTTTTGGGTATTTGTGTGTTTCTATTGATTTTCCCCAACATTAGTTGGTGCCTCCTGTGAGGATTGAACTCACGACCCCTGAGAAGGTGGAAACAACGTGTGGCGTCTGAAGCAGGCAGCGACGGTTCGTGGAATTAGTGTACGGCATTGCCTTTGCGACTGCATTTAACTGCGCATATTGTGAGGTTAGGTTTCTGGAGGCTCGGCACGTGGGTGCCTTACACAACGCAATCCTTTTATATCGTTCTGTAGGTCACTATGTCAGCGCTAAAACTGCGTACCTCCTCTACAACGTCGATTCGACGCTTTTGGGACCGCGTGCATGGGGTCAAACCTGGAGAGCGAGATATTTTCCAGCTGGAACAAGAGTTGAAGTCACTCACATCACACTTTCATAGGTTTGTTACAAATCATCATCACCTGGTCTCCGAAGCAGAGGAAAATGAATTGGGAGCGCATGATGCGCTGTTTCAGGAAGTAGAGGACGCTTATAATGATACATGTGTCATGATTAAGAGGTTGATGATGGGTGCCAGATCCAGCTCAGTACTCGCGGCATCAACACCAAAGTTCGACAAACTGGACGCCCTGGCTATTCCAACTTTCGATGGCACACTGCATACCTGGCTATCATTTAAGGATGCTTTCAGACTTTCCAGAGGCCTACAAGCTAGGTAAGCTTCGTCAGTCGGTCCCGGCAAGTGCTGTGCCACTCATTGGTGGAGTATACTCTGGTGGATATGAGTTAGTCTGGAAAGCCCTCAAAGATCGCTTTGACAACAAGAGGCAGCTGTCTGAGATTCACGTTGCGCGATTTATTAATATTCGAGCAGTAGTAGATGAAACATCGAAGGCGTTGCTGCAGATTGTAGACACGGTGCAGGAGTCTTTGCGCGCCTTACGCGTCATGGGCTTACCAGTCGACAAGTGGGATGCACTGGCAGTGCCGATTGTAGTATCGAAGCTTTCAACTACTACTCAACGGAAGTGGTCTCTAAGCAGCACTCCTTGCGAGATTCCGAGCTTGGAAGAGTTGCTTAAATTCATGGAAAGACGTGCACACAGCCTCAATGCAGACTTCAGCTCACGGTCGAGTACATTGGAGTCATCCTCATCAAGGCAGCCGACTCGCACTGGTACTAGGCAGATTCCACGTGTTCTGAAATCTAATGTAGTTTCTGTTGACGAAGGTCGCTGTGCACACTGTCAAGGGCTGCATCGCATCACCAGGTGCCCGGTGCTGATCGCACTGAGTGTAGACCAGCGATTTGACGCTTTAAGGAATTCGAAGCTGTGCTATAATTGTTTAAGAAATGGACACACATCGAAACAGTGTACTTCAGGCAATTGTCATCAGTGTGGCCGCAGACACAACACGATGTTTTGCCGCAATGCTCCAGCGTATACTGGCAGTTCAAACTCAACTCCACTGGTAAATTCAACCGCCAATTCCCAGGCGACTACACTACCATCATCATCATCCTTATGACTAGATCATAATTTGGTCACCTGCATAGCCAGAGGACAACATACAGTCTTGCTGGCCAGAGCGCGCGTCTACGCATCTGGTGAGTCAGTAACTCAGCAGCGCTTGGCTCGTGTTCTTTGCGATCCTGGATCGCAGGTAAGTATCATCACAGATCGCTTGGCTAATTATTTATGTCTGCGCCGGAGCAAATTTGAAGCAAACGTGGAGGGAATCGGAGCACTCATCCATACCCGAACAAAAGGCAGCGTGGCGCTCAATCTCACATCTATTCATCCTGATTTTTCATTGGCAGTCAACGCCCTCGTTATTCCCTCAATTACCACGGACCTTCCAACGGTGCATATTGACATAACGCAGTGGCAACATTTGGTAGATCTTCAGTTGGCTGATTCGCAATTTGGGACCCCAGGTGCTATCGACATACTCATTGGGGCCGACGTGTGGAGTCTTATCGTCGAAAGTGAAGTCCTCAGGGGTGGTGCTGACGAACCTCTTGCGCAGTACACTCGATTGGGCTGGGTTGTTTTTGGACCAGCATCCGCATCAGAGATTCAAACGTCATCACCGATCACATGCAGTTCGCAACTCGGCGATGATGAAGCACACCTGGACGAGCTTTTGCGCACATTTTGGAAGCTTGAGGAAGTGCCGGGCTCTGAAGTTGATGGAGATGATGGGTGTATACGCAAGTTTTTGGAGACACATTACCGGACAGCAGATAGTCGCTACGTAGTGCAAATACCGTTTCGCGGCGATGCCTTGAAACTGGGCGACTCGTATTCCAACGCATTAAGACAGTTTCAGTTCCTTGAACGGCGCCTGGCAGCCAACCCTGAGCTGCGTGATAAATATGTTTCGTTTATGCGGGAATTTTGTGCCCTTGGACATATGGAGCGAGTTGATCAGCCTGACGATCCGCCGGAATGCTATTATATACCACACCATCCAGTCATCAGCAAGTTCCGGGTCGTATTCAACGCTTCAGCACGAACTTCTAGTGGGGTTTCTCTCAATGATATTCAACTTGTTGGCCCTACCATCCAAGACTCCCTGATCAATATTATTTTTCGATTCCGTCGTTATCGCATTGCTCTTATTGCAGACATCGAGAAGATGTTTAGGCAGGTACTAGTGGCGCCTGCACATAGAGATTTCCAACGAATCCTTTGGCGAGAATCTCCAGCTGACAGCCTTGAGATCTTTTGATTAAATACGGTTACTTATGGCATGGCTTGCAGTCCCTACAATGCAGTCCGCGCACTGCACCAATGTGCCTATGACAACTTCCAACTGATACCAGACAGTCATCAGGCGGAGGCAGCACGAGCAGCAATCTTAACTTCATTCTACGTTGACGATTTTCTTACCAGCTGTGACAAGGAATGCGAGGCTATTATGGTAGCTTCCAATGTTGACATCATCCTATCAGCTGGCCATTTTAAGCTGCGCAAATGGAACTCCAACAATATTGAGGTATTATCGAAATTAACTGGTGGAATTCTTCTCTTTCAGAATCGGTCATTGAACTGTCCACATCTTCTGTGCTTGGTTTACGATGGGATGCAATAGAAGATGAGCTCTTTTTCAACCTGGTAGTACACCCGACATCTAATCCGCCTACGAAGCGGCGGGTTATAAGTGAGTTGGCGCAACTATTTGATCCCACTGGTTTGGTGGCGCCAGTGGTGATTGAAGGAAAAATATTTATACAATCCCTTTGGTCAGCTGGTTTAGCTTGGGACACACCGTTGCCAAGTGATTTGCAAGACGTGTGGTTCAAACTTCGCAATGGTCTCCCGGCAATCAACTCCATGCGAGTTCCACGATGGCTGGGCATGGTGAATGGCAACGTAACAGTGCTGCACGGCTTCTGCGATGCCAGCCAGCTAGCATACGCAGCTGTGGTTTACACAAAGACTACAGATGAATATGGCATCACCCGCGTGTCATTACTCACTGCACGTACGAAGGTGGCTCCGCTCAATGGTGCCACGATACCTTGTCTCGAGCTCTGCGCAGCGCACCTGCTAGCGGTGACGTTCAACAACGTCCGCTTGGCTTTAGGGTTAGTAGATCCAGTCTATTATCTGTGGTCGGATTCAAGCATCGTACTCTGCTGGATCCGGAAGCAACCAGCGACTCTCAAACAGTATATTTTAAATCGAGTTAGTAAAATTCAGAAGTTAACATCACCAGATCACTGGCATCACGTACGCTCTGCCCAGAACCCTGCCGATTGTGCCAGCCGTGGCATGAGTGCAGCCGAGCTTTTAGAACATCGATTGGGGTGGCTAGGACCAGGATGGCTAGTAGATGGACCGTTACCCATAGAAGAAATGAAGCTAAGCGAAAACGATTTGGATCCTTTGAAAGTTGAAGGAAAGGTATTGTCCATGACAGCCATAGCTTCTGTGGCTCCATCGCTCACAACCCGACGACCTAATGGTGAAATTATCGCACTCACTGAGCGTTTCAGTTCGTTACAGCGCTTGCTGCGCACGGTGGCATATGCGTTACGTTGGATCCCTGGCAGAGAACGTCGACCTCCTGCTATTACAGCTCCAGAATTGGACAAAGCCTTGGATACACTCTTACGCATAGAACAGAGCAGCGCTTTTGCAATGGAACTTCAGTATCTTCGGAACGGGTCCAGCTTACCTAGCTCAAACAAGTTGCTTCCTTTTAATCCTTTTGTTGATGAAAATGGTATCTTATGAGTTGGAGGTCATATCAGTCGGGCCGCAGTTACTCATGATCAGCGATGTCCAATTATCCTGCCCAAATCTGGTGCTTTGGTGCAACTGGTGATTAGGCAAGCTCATGAAGGCACGCTTCATGGTGGTACTCAACTAACGCTTCATACTGTACGCAGTCGATATTGGATGTTAAATGGAAGGCAGGCTATAAGTTATTTACATAATTGCGTCATCTGTCGCCGTTACCGTGGCACAGTACTAAAGCCACAGATGTCCTCATTACCCATGCAGCGGGTTAATGCATCAAGACCATTCCTTGCATCGGGTGTGGACTATTGCGGACCGTTCACGCTGCGTAGTGGTACGAAGCGATCACGCACAACGGTGAAAACCTATCTGGCTATTTTCGTGTGTATGGCAACGAAGGCCGTCCATATTGAGGTGGTGGATGATCTCTCTTCGCAAGCCTTTTTAGATGCATTTACACGTTTTATAAGCCGACGTGGCTTATGCAGAGATTTATACAGCGACAACGGCACCGCGTTTGTTGGTGCGAACCGCTTATTGCAGGAGGACCTGGCTAGCTGGCACAACGAAACCAACCAACAATGCTTGGCAAGCATGGGAACACATTAGCACTTCATCACACACGGTGCCCCCCGCAAAGCACCATTTGGTCAGGATCATCGGCACGCAAGTTATGTGGCATAGTCAAATGCAGACTTTGGCAGCGCCCGAATTGAAGCGTGTCTTAATTCTCGCCCCCTCACTCCGTTGTATGACGATCCAGAAGATAAATTTGCATTAACTCCAGGAGATTTCCTCGTCGGGACCCCACTCATTGCAGTGCCTGAACCTAAGGTCACCGAGGTTCCAGAAAATCGCCTCAAGCGATGGCAGTGGATCCGCCAGATTCACCAGCAGTTTTGGCAGAGATGGAGTGACGAATATTTATCGACGCTACAACGGAGAAATAAATGGCAACAACGCATAGCTAATGTCGCCGTTGGCGACATTGTGATCATCAGACACGAAAACTTACCACCCAGCCATTGGCGCATGGGTCGGGTGACAGCAGTGCATCCGGGCAGTGATGGATTGATTCGCAACGCGACACTCAAAACTGCAAATGGTTCCTGCACCCGGGCAGTACAGAAGCTATGCCGTCTCGTGGACTTCGATCAACCCGAGTCAGATGGCTCGACCGGGCAGGATGTTTGAGGATTAGAGCTCCCTGTAGCGAACACTGTGGTAACTCTTTTTGTGCTGTATTTTGACAGTTGAGATTCATTCGTTTTTTTTTTGGTCGCTCTGACTCGTTTCGAAAACAATTTTTGTCTTTTAATTATTTTGCATTTAACGTATTTTGCATTAAACTGATTTTGGGTATTTGTGTGTTTCTATTGATTTTCCACAACAAGACAGACCCATAAAAGTGGTAATAAAAAATTTGCATCATTCTTGGGAAGGGAAATCAATTATGGATGATCTTAAAAAACAGGGTTTTAAAACAATCGCTGTTATAAACAAGCTAAAATGGCATACAAAAGAACCAATTAACATGTTTCTTGTGTCGTTTGATGCATTGATGAAATAAATAAAATTGTTCAGATTACAAAAATCTTAAATACAATAGTAACTGTTGAACCAGTCAAACAGCAACAAACTTTACCGCAGTGCAAAAGCTGCCAAGCATTTGGACACACAAAAAACTGCTGTGGAAGACTGCCACGTTGTGTAAAATGCCCGGGTAAGCATATCACAGATAAATGTGAAAAACCGTCTACAATGCAACCGAAGTGCTCAAACTGCGGTGGTGAGCATCCAACAAGCTATCGGGTTGTGTGGTAGCCAAAGAACTACAAAAAATTAGAAATAACTCCAGTCGTACTATCAATAGAGATAAATTTTAAAAGCAACAACCACAAACTGCTACAAGAACACTAATAACTGGAAATCAGGACGCAAACACTTCAAACTTGCAAGTAAGATAAAAACGTGACAAAGAAGATCATACACAAACAAACAACAAACCACAATCCACATATGCACAAATTGCTAAAGATAGCAAAACCAAAGCAACCTCAGATATTGATGCTTTACAACAAATTTTGGCTAAATTAAATAAACAAGATGAGTTTAACAAACAACTTGAAAAGCGTCTTAGCCGTCTTGAATCAATAATTAAAATATCAAAAAATGATTAAATCCATAAAAATTATGTTATGGAATGCTAATGGTCTTTCCAAACATCAAAACGAATTAGAATTGGTACTTAAAACTCAAAATATTTACATTTGCCTCATTGCAGAAACGCATTGTACGACAGAATCATTCACGATAATTACAAATTTTGAAGTATATCACACAATTCATCCGAACAATTGTGCTCGAGGTGGTATTGCAGTCATAGTTCGAAAGAATATCAAGCATTATGAAGGATTGAAAATAACTACAGATGAATTCCAAGTGACTTCGATAGTAATTGAGGTCGACCACCAACCACTTACTATCGCTGATTTATACAGTCCACCACGACACAATATCTGTAACGAAAAGTATTAAGAATTACTTAAGCTCCTTGGCGATAAATTTATCCTTGGAGGTGATTTCAACGCAAAACACACCAAAGGGCGAGAACTTCTCAAGGCTCTACAATCGACTCAAGGCTCTACAATATCTACAAGAAAACCCACCTATTGGCCTACTGATCATAACAAAATTCCAGACCTCATTGACTTCTTTATATTGAGAAAGTTGGCTAAAAGTTACATAATGGTTCAAGATGGATTCCAAATGAGCTCACACCATTCACCAATTTAAATAATAATTAGCACTACTATAATCAGTAAAGAACAACCACATGTCTTAGTAAATAAGCGAACGAACTGGCCTTATTTTAAAAGCATTATGAATAGCACAGCAACATGGCAAAATACCTGTATAGAAAACACGGAGCAACTGGAAGATGAGGTGATAAATTTCACCCAATGCATACAGAATGCATGCTGGCGAAGTACTCCCAAACTAAAAGCAATTTTTCCTGACTGTAACTATCCAAGTGAGATAAAGGCTTTGGTTAAACTTAAGCGCAAACTTCGACGTAAATGGCAGATGACCAGATCACCAGCTGATAAAACTAAATTCAACAAAGCTACGAAAAGTTTAACATTTAAAATAAAAGCATTTAAAAATGACTCTTTTAAAACATATTTAAGCAGCTTATCTACTGACAAAATGCCAAATTATTCACTTTGGAAAGCAACGAAGACATTAAAGCGACCTACAAAATGGTTGGGCAAAAAGCAAACTGAAAAAGTCCAGATATTTGCTGAGCACCTAAAGATATGTATTCTTAAACGCAAAGTAGTAAAAACTCTAATGAGCTTCCTCCAACTCATGAAGAAGATGAAGACATACTTTTCGCTACCCCTAAAGAGGTTAAAAACACTATAAAGTTCCTAAAGCTAAAAAAGGCCCCTGGCTTCGACTTGATAACAACAGAAATACTGAGGCATTTACCATACAAAACCATTAGAACCTTGACCAATCTGATCAATATATGCTTCAAATTGAAATACGTACCCATGTACTGGAAGGTAGCTGAGGTCATAATGATAGCAAAGCCTGGCAAGCCACCGTATGAAATTTCTTCAATCTCTTTGCTACCGATATTATCGAAAGTGATGGAAAAAATGTTTTTAAAACGACTAATGCCAATACTTGAACGGAAAAAATTGATTCCAAACCACCAATTCGGCTTTAGAACCAAGCACTCAACGATTGAGCAGGTCCACAGAATTGTCAGTAACATTGAAAAATCTCTAGAAGAGAATCAAGTCTGCTCCGCAGTTTTTCTAGACGTATCTCAGGCATTTGATAAGGTCTGGCATGACGGCCTTTTACTCAAACTGCAAAACCAAATTCAAAAACAGTATTGTGATTTCTTAAAATCATATATTTCTGACCGTTCTTTCCGCGTTAAACAGGAAGACTGTTACTCCAAATTAATTGAAATTAAAGCTGGTGTACCGCAGGGAAGCCTTTTGGGACCTATACTTTTCCTGCTATACACAAACGATGTACCCACGATAGAAAATTGTACTATCGCAACGTTTGCAGATGACACAGCCCTACTTTCCACTGGACGCAATGCAGAGGAATCTACCAATGTGTTACAAGCAGCGGTCAGCAATGTGTACACTTGGAAAATATACTGCAACATAAGATCTTCATAAATGGACAAGAGATTCCATACGCAAATACAGCCAAGTACCTAGGCATGAATCTTGAAGCAAAACTTCGCTGGAAAGTGCATGTAAAAAAAAAGGAAGAACTAGATATCAAATTCAAACAAATGCAGTGGCTTATTGGCAAGCACTCAGTCGTATCGACATACAACCAAATTTTAATTTAGAAGCATGTCCTTAGACCGGTGTGGAGTTATGGTATCCAACTGTGGGGATGTACCAGCAAAAGCAACAAGTTGATGATTCAGCGATTCCAAAATAAAGTATTGAGATGCATTGTGAATGCTCCTTGGTACGCACGTAGTACTGATCCACACCGCGATCTAGCTTTAGAAACAGTAGATTATACTATACAAAAATATGCGATTGCTCACGCAGAGAAACTAAAGCAGCACACTAACGATGAAATTGTTAAACTCGTTAATTGCGCTGATACTGTGCGAAGACTGAAACGCACAAAACCTACCGACCTTACTAGGTAAACCAATAAACATTTGGAACCTTATAATAACTTTAAAAAAAAATATTTAGCTAAATACAAAATGCTTCTTAGTTTATAGTTACTAGTTGCATTAAATTATTAACATACTTATATTATATTTGAAATTTGAAATATATTTTGTAAAATAAAAAAAAAAAATAATAATAATCTTTTAATTGTGAACAACTGTTTTTTTATGTTGATTGGTTCTCAAGTTGACTGATCTCAACTTCTGTACAGTTATTATCTCCATTCTTACTATGCATATTACAACATTAATGTTGTTGTTTGATTATGTGCAGCTTTTCATTTTGCGCTTCAATTAATTGTAGTTCTTCTTGTTTTATTACTGCTTTTTGTTCTTTAATTATTTCATTTCTTTTTTATTTTTTAGGTTGTTAGAATGAATATTCTGAATATTCCCTTGGTTAGAATATGTATTTTCAAATTCCATTTGAATGGAAATCACATCCAAAACATTCACTAATAAATATCTTCGTATTAATTGCATTTTCACAAACACGTTACTAAATGAAAACTGATATACGTGTCTCTCGTATACGTACTGAAATACTAATAAAATAATTCTATAATTTTATGTTAAATAAATTCATTGGAATCCATTCTGCATATTAAAACATTGATAACATAATTCTGTATTTACACCAGAAATTTCTGGTTAATACAAGCTAATTTATTATTTGAATATTTTTTCCTAATATATTCTTATGTAACCGAAAATTATTTGTTTTTTCAAATTTTAATATAAATATATATATATATATATATATATATATATATATATATATATATATATATATATATATATATATATATATATATATATATATATATATATATATTTAATTTCAATTTTTACACAAAACTGAATACAGTTTCTTAGATCCATTTTTTCGAATAGTACAAAATCGAAGAGCACACCAAAACACGACTAACCTTTTTATCTGTCAAAAACAAACTGACAATCAAAAATGGTTGGTATTGCCAACATATATAACAGACATGTGCACCAACATAACAGAAAAAAAAAATGCGAACATCGAACATACGTAACGCACGAAAAGATGAAAATAATATATATATATATATATATATATATATATATATATATATATATATATATATATATATATATATATATGTGCACTAAAATAACAGAAAAAAAAAATGCGAACATCGAACATACGTAACGCACGAAAAGATGAAAATAATATATATATATATATATATATATATATATATATATATATATATATATATATATATATATATATATATATATATATATATATATATTATTTTCATCTTTTCGTGCGTTACGTATGTTCGATGTTCGCATTTTTTTTTTTCTGTTATGTTGGTGCACATGTCTGTTATATATGTTGGCAATACCAACCATTTTTGATTGTCAGTTTGTTTTTGACAGATAAAAAGGTTAGTCGTGTTTTGGTGTGCTCTTCGATTTTGTACTATTCGAAAAAATGGATCTAAGAAACTGTATTCAGTTTTGTGTAAAAATTGAAATTAAATATATATATATATATATATATATATATATATATATATATATATATATATATATATATATATATATATATATATATATATATATATATATATATATATATATATATATATATATATATATATATATATATATATATATATATATATATATATATATATATATATATATATATATATATATATATATATATATATATATATATATATATATATATATATATATATATATATATATATATATATATATATATATATATATATATATATATATATATATATATATATATATATATATATATATATATATATATATATATATATATATATATATATATATATATATATATATATATATATATATATATATATATATATATATATATATATATATATATATATATATATATATATATATATATATATATATATATATATATATATATATATATATATATATATATATATATATATATATATATATATATATATATATATATATATATATATATATATATATATATATATATATATATATATATATATATATATATATATATATATATATATATATATATATATATATATATATATATATATATATATATATATATATATATATATATATATATATATATATATATATATATATATATATATATATATATATATATATATATATATATATATATATATATATATATATATATATATATATATATATATATATATATATATATATATATATATATATATATATATATATATATATATATATATATATATATATATATATATATATATATATATATATATATATATATATATATATATATATATATATATATATATATATATATATATATATATATATATATATATATATATATATATATATATATATATATATATATATATATATATATATATATATATATATATATATATATATATATATATATATATATATATATATATATATATATATATATATATATATATATATATATATATATATATATATATATATATATATATATATATATATATATATATATATATATATATATATATATATATATATATATATATATATATATATATATATATATATATATATATATATATATATATATATATATATATATATATATATATATATATATATATATATATATATATATATATATATATATATATATATATATATATATATATATATATATATATATATATATATATATATATATATATATATATATATATATATATATATATATATATATATATATATATATATATATATATATATATATATATATATATATATATATATATATATATATATATATATATATATATATATATATATATATATATATATATATATATATATATATATATATATATATATATATATATATATATATATATATATATATATATATATGTTATGTTGGTGCACTGTTGGATATCGTGGTGCTATGGAAAATGTGTGACGTATCCATTCCTCTCTCTTTGGCATAGGCAGTTTAGTCACTAGTTCGTCTAATAGAGTAAGATTGATAGGATGCAGCTGTGCACCAGAATTTTCTAAAAAGGCAGTTAAATTAGATACCACTGTACTAAAATTTACAATCTCATTCGGCTTAAAAATATTGATTGCCGCAAATGCCCGAACTTTACTAATCTGGCTCCTTATAAGGATTTCTGGGCGTCCACAACGAATTTCCAGTGTATTCATTACAGCGTCTACACTATTTGGGTGTATGAGCAGAGCCTCTACTAATGCTCTCGCGTCACCTTTCAATACTTTTTGTAAGCGAGTCAGATTTTCTAATTTACTATACATAAACGCGGCTGTCGTTTCTTTGTATGATACAGAGAACATGGGCCACTGTTCTGGGTGACCTAAAAATTCTGGTAAATCCACTAACTTAAGATTAACTGGGTTATAAACAGGATTCCGTGTTGTCGGCTAGGTAAGAAGTGGTTGCGGCAGCAGAATTCTCGTTGGCATCATATTGGTTGGCGGCATATTGGTTGGCGATATACATGTTGGCATCATGTATGTTGACGGCAATGTCCATCGGCGGCATGTACAATTGTGTTTTGAACAGAGGTACTCTGAATGCTTATATTGGTGTCATCCTTCCTCTCATTCTGGTTCTTGAGGACTGTCTATTTTTGTGGCATTAAGGGCGTCACGGCAAGCTGCAAGCTCCTCAACTGCTCGCGGATTTCGGCAATTTCGCTACTTTTGGTTTCAATAATTGTAGCTTCTTCACTTTGATGATCAGTGTCAGTAGATGAATGCGACATTTTTCTTTCTTGTTGCCTTGTTCGCACCATTTATTTCACAAATTATTTACTGATTACTATTATTTTTATAAAGTGTCGCGAATTATGAAGACGGGAGTTTTTTTTAAAGATTTAAATGAACTTTATTAAAGGTAAGGTTATAAAAATAATATTTTACTGCTCCTGGCTGGCGATCCTCACAATTCCGCTGTCTTTCACAATCTGTCAAGTTTCAGAATGCATCGCTCCATTATATACAATTTGCCCCTCATAGCAAAGCACAAAATCCGCTATTCGCGAGCGAGCACAAATTCTGAATTCATGGAATCAAATTCGCCAGCCGGGACCATAAATGTTTCATGCTGGCAATTAATTGGAAAATTGTCGTAAACAATTAATGGGAAAGAAGTTTGAAAACAATTCTTATGAAAAATTTAGGTAAACAATTATATATATATATATATATATATATATATATATATATATATATATATATATATATATATATATATATATATATATATACAATTATGCTACCGCCAACATTCCATGCGCCGACACCCGAAACCCAATCCGCTTTAACATAAGTGCTGCCCCAGCGATTATAAGTCAAGGCTAGCTTCATAATAAGAATATTTTGTATTTTAGTTTTTAGTCTGTTTTGAGCAATAAACTTGAATGGTTTACCCATAAATGAGTACTTAATTTTCGTGACATCGCACAAGATAAGTACAAAACATTAACTGGCGCCCATCGGTGGAGCAGAACTCACTCACCCAAACAAATCAACATCGTTGCAGTCACACGCAACTACAAAAACACAGCAGCAACAACAACGGCTACGTGCTACGTGGAAAAACAACACGAAAAAACAGCAGCAGCAGCAACAAATAATCTTTCTAAGAAAAACCTTGAAAAATGTAAGTAGAGTGCTTATTTAAAAAAAAAAAAGGAAAAGGAAAATAAAATTATAAATTCAGTGCGAGTTGTAATTGATTTTTGCTAGTTTTTATTACGGCACAACAAAGAGTAAATCATATCTCACAGTCAAACAATTTCGAAAATCAAGAGGAAGAAGAATACCAGGATATTGTTGAGTCAGAGGTAACAGATGTAGACGATGAAAATCAGCTTCAAGAGGTGAATTTTTTAGACAAAGCTCCCTGCTGCCGTTTGTAGAGCGAACGATAGCAGGTAGAACAATTAAATTGCTCATAGACACAGGCGCTTCAAAAAATTACATAAAATCTATCCCAGAATTAAAAAACGTAACCTCGGTAAAAGAAAAGTTTTTGGTTAAGTCAATTCATGGCTTTAACCCCGTTCAGGAAAAATGCCTTCTGCATATTTTCGATGTCACAACAGAATTCTTTTTGCTTCCAGATTTATCAAGTTTTGATGGAATAATTGGGCTTGATCTATTAAATAGAGTAAATGCCACCTTAGACTTTAAGAATAAAACTTTAAATACCCGATCTGGATCCGAAATAATTAAATTCAAAAAATGCGCAAGTGTAAATTTTACGGAAATCGAAAACATAGAAGTCCCCCTAGAAATAGATAAAAATTTTAAAAAAATGTTGAAGGAAAGAATATCTGTATTTGCTGACCCAAATGAGGCACTCCCGTATAACACGAATATTATCGCCACAATTCGAACAGAAGACGAGGACCCCATTTATTCAAAATTATATCCCTACCCATTAGGAGTTTCAGATTTTGTAAATAGTGAAGTAAATAGTATGCTCAGAGATAATATTATTAGGCCTTCAAGATCACCGTACAATAATCCGGTATGGGTAGTAGACAAAAAGGGAACGGACGAACATGGAAACAGAAAGAAACGCCTCGTTATAGACTTTCGTAAATTGAATTCAAAAACGGTTGATGATAAGTACCCTATCCCGAACATAGTTGCTAACCTCTCAAATCTTGGAAAAGCAAAATACTTCACTACCCTCGATCTGAAATCAGGATTTCATCAAATCCTCCTGGCAGAAAAAGACAGGGAAAAAACAGCATTTTCCGTAGGAAATGGGAAGTATGAATTTTGCAGGCTTCCCTTTGGCCTTAAAAACGCTCCAGGAATTTTTCAGCGAGCTATTGACGATGTGCTACGGGAACAGATCGGAAAATCATGCTACGTTTACGTAGATGATGTGATCATATTTTCGGAAAATATGGAAGATCATGTAAAGCACATCGCAGGTGTTTTGGACAGACTGTATAATGCAAACATGAGGGTCTCGCGGGAAAAGTCTATCTTTTTTAAAGAAAAAGTTGAGTATCTTGGATTCGTGGTATCTCGTGGGGGTATCACAACCAACCCCAGCAAAACAGAAGCAATCGCAAAGTTCGAGCAACCTACAACGTTGTTCCATTTAAGATCATTTCTTGGCCTAGCGGGCTACTATAGATGTTTCATAAAGGATTTCGCGTCCATAGCTAATCCACTAACGAGCTGAAGGGGGACAACGGAAAAGTAAGTGCGGGACAATCAAAGAAAATATCTGTTCATTTGGACGAAAAACAATGTTCAGCTTTTCAAAAATTAAAAGATATCCTAGTTTCAGAGGACGTCATGCTCCTATATCCCGACTATCAGAAGTCATTTGACTTGACGACAGACGCTTCATCGTCTGGCCTAGGTGCTGTCTTATCTCAAGATAAGAAGCCAATTGCAATGATTTCGAGAACGTTAAAGGATAGCGAGTTAAACTTCGCGACAAACGACCGTGAACTACTTGCCGTAGTATGGGCTCTAAAATCTCTAAGAAGCTATTTGTATGGGGTAAAGAACTTGAACATTTACACTGATCACCAGCCACTGACATTCGCGGTTTCAGATAGAAATACGAACGCGACAATAAAGAGATGGAAAGCATTTATCGACGAGCATAACGCTAAAATTTTCTACAAGCCAGGGAAGGAAAATTTTGTTGCCGATGCGTTATCGAGACAAAATGTTCACGCTCTGGAAGAAAATGCTCCCTCTGATCTGGCCACTGTACACAGTGAACTTTCGCTAACATACACTATTGAGTCGACTGACAAACCAGTAAATTGTTACCGAAATCAGATAATTATTGACGAAGGCATGGTAGATTCACGAAATATCAAAATTATGTTCGGACAAAAAACGAGACATATCATATACTTTACTGACAGGGAAAACCTGATAGGAAGGGTGTGCGATGCAGTTAATAAAGACGTTGTCAACGCAATCAAGTGCGACTTACCAACATTAGCATTTATCCAAAATAAATTGGTCGAAACCTTCCCATCAACTAAATTTTGGCATTCGAACAAGCTGGTTATTGATGTTCATGATAGAAATGAGCAAAGAGAAATAATAGTCGCTGAACATGGCAGAGCTCATAGAGCAGTTCAGGAAAACGTAAAACAAATTCTGCAAGATTATTTCTTCCCAAAAATGACTCGTTTGACAAGGGAAATTGTCGCAAACTGTAGAATTTGTAACAAAGCCAAATATGATCGACATCCACAAAAACAGTGTATTGGCAAAACGCCCGTCCCTAACCAAGTTGGAGAGATTCTCCATATTGATATTTATTCAACTCAAAGCAAATATTTCCTAACATGTGTCGATAAGTTTTCGAAATTTGCAATTGTTCAACCTATTGCTTCTAGGACCATAGTTGACATCGAGCCATGCATTTTACAACTCATGAATTTCTACCCCCGCACAAAGATCGTATATTGCGATAATGAACCATCTTTAAATTCAGGAACAATTAAATCACTTTTGAAAAATCGCTTTGACGTAGGAATTATTTATTCTCCGCCTCTCCATAGCAGTTCAAACGGGCAAGTGGAAAGATTCCATAGTACACTATCGGAAATCGCTACATGTCTAAAATTGGAAAAACACTTGAGCGACACAGTTGAGATAATACTACAGGCAACAATAGAATACAACAAATCAGTCCACTCCGTTGTGGACAGGAGACCAATTGATATAATACATTCATCTTCACCGGAATTTGAAGCAGAGATAAGGGACAAAATTGCTAAAGCTCAATTATTTTCGTTAAAAGGACATAACACCGACAGAAGAGACAGAACTTTTCAAGTAGGCGACAAAGTATTTTTGAAATTAAATAAAAGACTTGGTAATAAATTAACGCCTTTGTTTGAAGAAGTCACAGTGGAAGCCGACCTGGGATCAACGGTCCTAATTAGGGGGAGGGAGGTCCATAAGGACAATTTAAGATAAAAAAAGCGTTCAATACTCACCCTATTCTGTATCTTTCTCTAGGGCTCGGATCTTACTTGTTTTACTTTTTGTAACAGCAACAACTGGAAAGATTGTGGACTACTCGAATTCGGACTACATTCCCTTAATGGATGGAAATGCAGTTATTTGGATGGAATTTAAGTTCCTAAGACATTCATCAGACTTAGCCATGTACTCGGAAATTGTCAAGGAGACAAAATCACTCATGAATCAATTCCCTCTGTCCCATATGAAAAAAATTCTTGAATCCGATATAGGTCATATTACATCATTGCTAGAAACTGTAACCATTCACCATAGGCAGACACGGAGTCTTAATTTTTTGGGAACGGCTCTTAAAGTTGTTGCCGGGACTCCTGATTTTGCTGACTTTGAAGCACTAAAATTTCGGCAACAAGAGATAAATGAATCAATTAACCGACAGGCAGTTATTAACACAAGAGTTCAGGAAAAGATTAATAATATAACAGAATCTATAAATATTATCATGAAATTTGCAAAGGAAAAACAAATAGAAACAGGACACCTTTATGAAAACTTACTAGCAAGAAATAGAATGGTAATCTCAGAACTTGAAATGTTAATGTTATCAATAACACTCGCAAAAATCCAAATTATAAACCCGGCAGTGCTTGATTCAGAAAATTTAAATCAAATTTTAAAGGAGCACTCTACCAGTATAACAATAGCAGACTTAATGGAAGTTTCATTTGTCACTGTTCTGTTAGATTATAAATTTATACACTTTATTATTAAGTATCCTGATCCTAGCATTGTTTGTAAAAAGATAACCCTGTTTCCTGTTCAGCGAAATGGTACCATACTGCATTTTGCTGGATATGGTAATGTGCCGGACTGTGAAAATAAAATCGTGCCAATTGGAAATTGTACTGCTACACTTACCGCTACGTTTTGCAAAGAGCTACTTTTCACAACTTCTGCGCAACAACTACATTCTGGAGGCATTGCACAATGCAATACCCGTCCCAGTCACCTAGTGCCATTAGAGGTGGTAGACGATGGTATCATCATAATAAATGAGGAAACAGCTACATTAAAGATAGGCAATGAAACAGACAAGCTTATTCATGGCACCTTCCTGCTGACATTTGCCGATGAAGTTCACATAAATGGGTCTCAATTCAGAAACACAAAAAACATCATACGACGACACCCAGGTTCCGCAGCATCGACTATGTTAAATATAACCGGACATCAGGAGATTTTGAGTTTGCCCTATCTTCAGAGGTTGAACTTCGATAACCTACACTACATTAACAACGTCGAAAGGAAGCTAATGGTATGGCCTACGGCGTTCAGCGTACTCACCATCATCGCTCTGGTTATCGGATTTTCAATTCGCAAGAGGTATCAAAATTCAAACAAAAGGAAACAGATATCGTCCCTGAAAATTGTACTGGACACTTTAAGGAAAACCGAGGACGGCCTTCAATCTAGCGAAGGAGGAGTTAACACATCCGGCCAGGCATAGTTCACTGACCCGGTGATCATGCAATTCACAGTCAACGGTGCATGTTCAGCTACTTTTGCAACTTTGGCACAATTATGCTGCCGCCAACACTCCATGCGCCGCCACCCGAAACCCAATCCGCTTTAACATAAGTGCTGCCCCAGCGATTATAAGTCAAGGCTAGCTTCATAATAAGAATATTTTGTATTTTAGTTTTTAGTCTGTTTTGAGCAATAAATTTGAATGGTTTACCCATAAATGAGTACTTAATTTTCGTGACATCGCACAAGATAAGTACAAAACATTAACTGGCGCCCATCGGTGGAGCAGAACTCACTCACCCAAACAAATCAACATCGTTGCAGTCACACGCAACTACAAAAACACAGCAGCAACAACAACGGCTACGTGCTACGTGGAAAAACAACACGAAAAAACAGCAGCAGCAGCAACAAATAATCTTTCTAAGAAAAACCTTGAAAAATGTAAGTAGAGTGCTTATTTAAAAAAAAAAAAGGAAAAGGAAAATAAAATTATAAATTCAGTGCGAGTTGTAATTGATTTTTGCTAGTTTTTATTACGGCACAACAAAGAGTAAATCATATCTCACAGTCAAACAATTTCGAAAATCAAGAGGAAGAAGAATACCAGGATATTGTTGAGTCAGAGGTAACAGATGTAGACGATGAAAATCAGCTTCAAGAGGTGAATTTTTTAGACAAAGCTCCCTGCTGCCGTTTGTAGAGCGAACGATAGCAGGTAGAACAATTAAATTGCTCATAGACACAGGCGCTTCAAAAAATTACATAAAATCTATCCCAGAATTAAAAAACGTAACCTCGGTAAAAGAAAAGTTTTTGGTTAAGTCAATTCATGGCTTTAACCCCGTTCAGAAAAAATGCCTTCTGCATATTTTCGATGTCACAACAGAATTCTTTTTGCTTCCAGATTTATCAAGTTTTGATGGAATAATTGGGCTTGATCTATTAAATAGAGTAAATGCCACCTTAGACTTTAAGAATAAAACTTTAAATACCCGATCTGGATCCGAAATAATTAAATTCAAAAAATGCGCAAGTGTAAATTTTACGGAAATCGAAAACATAGAAGTCCCCCTAGAAATAGATAAAAATTTTAAAAAAATGTTGAAGGAAAGAATATCTGTATTTGCTGACCCAAATGAGGCACTCCCGTATAACACGAATATTATCGCCACAATTCGAACAGAAGACGAGGACCCCATTTATTCAAAATTATATCCCTACCCATTAGGAGTTTCAGATTTTGTAAATAGTGAAGTAAATAGTATGCTCAGAGATAATATTATTAGGCCTTCAAGATCACCGTACAATAATCCGGTATGGGTAGTAGACAAAAAGGGAACGGACGAACATGGAAACAGAAAGAAACGCCTCGTTATAGACTTTCGTAAATTGAATTCAAAAACGGTTGATGATAAGTACCCTATCCCGAACATAGTTGCTAACCTCTCAAATCTTGGAAAAGCAAAATACTTCACTACCCTCGATCTGAAATCAGGATTTCATCAAATCCTCCTGGCAGAAAAAGACAGGGAAAAAACAGCATTTTCCGTAGGAAATGGGAAGTATGAATTTTGCAGGCTTCCCTTTGGCCTTAAAAACGCTCCAGGAATTTTACAGCGAGCTATTGACGATGTGCTACGGGAACAGATCGGAAAATCATGCTACGTTTACGTAGATGATGTGATCATATTCTCGGAAAATATGGAAGATCATGTAAAGCACATCGCAGGTGTTTTGGACAGACTGTATAATGCAAACATGAGGGTCTCGCGGGAAAAGTCTATCTTTTTTAAAGAAAAAGTTGAGTATCTTGGATTCGTGGTATCTCGTGGGGGTATCACAACCAACCCCAGCAAAACAGAAGCAATCGCAAAGTTCGAGCAACCTACAACGTTGTTCCATTTAAGATCATTCCTTGGCCTAGCGGGCTACTATAGATGTTTCATAAAGGATTTCGCGTCCATAGCTAATCCACTAACGAGCTGAAGGGGGACAACGGAAAAGTAAGTGCGGGACAATCAAAGAAAATATCTGTTCATTTGAACGAAAAACAATGTTCAGCTTTTCAAAAATTAAAAGATATCCTAGTTTCAGAGGACGTCATGCTCCTATATCCCGACTATCAGAAGTCATTTGACTTGACGACAGACGCTTCATCGTCTGGCCTAGGTGCTGTCTTATCTCAAAATA
The DNA here is from genome assembly GCA_920105625.2 of Clusia tigrina. NCBI lineage: Eukaryota > Metazoa > Arthropoda > Insecta > Diptera > Clusiidae > Clusia > Clusia tigrina. The sequence continues at coordinate 145,794,598 of OV050030.1, read as the reverse complement.
AGAAGCCAATTGCAATGATTTCGAGAACGTTAAAGGATAGCGAGTTAAACTTCGCGACAAACGACCGTGAACTACTTGCCGTAGTATGGGCTCTAAAATCTCTAAGAAGCTATTTGTATGTGCCTTTCCAGGCGCTGTCCTTGCACTGACTATCACCATCCCAAGTATTGGAACTTTTTTAGTCAGTGCTTCAACGGCGCCACACCGTAGTATCACAATGGGCCCATTATATGTGCTCAAGTGTGCTTTTGGCAAACTGGGCGGCCACTCCTACCTACCTACCTACCTACCGGACACGCGTGACTTGAAAAGGATATGGTGAGTACCGGACACGCGTGACTTGAGAAGGATATGGTGAGTACCGGACACGCGTGACTTGAGAAGGATATGGTGAGTACCGGACACGCGTGACTTGAGAAGGATATGGTGAGTACCGGAACGTTTTTTTCTGTTATGTTGGTACACATATCTGTTATATATGTTGGCGATACCAACCATTTTGGATTATCAGTTTGTTTTTGACAGATAAAAAGGTTAGTCGTGTTTTGGTGTGCTCTTCGATTTTGTACTATTCGAAAAAATGGATCAAAGAAACTGTATTCAGTTTCGTGTAAAAAATGAAATTAAATGCGCAAGGACATTTGAAATGTTGACTGTGGCCTTTGGTGAGTCTACTATGAGCAGAACACAAGTTCAATTGTGGTATAACCGGTTTAAGGAAGGCCGAGAAGATGTCAATGACGATGGTCATCCTGGTCGCCCCAGCACGTCAACAACCGATGAAAACATTGACGCAGTGAAGAAAATGATTTTGGATAATCGTCGAATTACTATCAGAGAGGTTGCTGATGATGTTGGCATATCGTTCGGCTCATGCCAAGCAATTTTTACGGATGTTTTAGGCATGAAATGTGCGGCAGCGAATATTGTTCCAAAATTGCTAAATTTTGAGCAAAAAGAACGTCGCATGGACATCGCTCAGGAGCTGTTGAACATCGTCAACGACGATCCAGATTTCCTCAAAAAGATCATAACTGGTGACGAATCGTGGGTGTATGGCTATGACATTGAAACCAAAGCCCAATCATCCCAATGAAAGCGTCCAGATGAGCCAAGACCGAAAAAACCACGTCAAGTTCGGTCGATCGTAAAGGTTTTGCTGACAGTTTTCTTTGATTGCAATGGCGTGGTGCATCATGAATTCTTGCCGCAAGGTCGTACAGTCAACAAGGAATACTACCTTGAAGTTATACGCCGTTTGCGAGAAGCAATTCGTCAGAAACGCCCAGAATTGTGGAAAAACCAATCATGGATTTTGCATCATGATAACGCACCAGCTCACACATCGATGCTTGTGCGTAATTTTTTGGCCAAAAACAAAACCGTTATCATGCCTCAACCACCGTATTCACCGGACTTGGCCCCCGCTGACTTTTTCCTCTTTCCAAAACTGAAGACACCGATGAAAGGAAAGCGTTTTGCTACGATTGAGTTGTTGATGAATAAATAAGTACTTTTTGAAAAAATAACGGTTATTTTTTTATCAAACCTCGTATATAATATTTATCTCTGTAAACTGTGTTCAAGTGGTTAGCTTTTTCGGCTTTTGTACTTTTTTACGGTTTTTGCGTTCTTGTATAGAAGAACTCTTATATAAAACACTAAAATTTCAACATAGTGCTGGTAGCAGTCTTCTGACAGGCTAAACCAGTTCTTGAACGCAGGCAAACCACCTGTTTTAATTTTTATTATCTCGTTAATTTTTGCTTTGACTCCTGCTATGTGAGACATTTTTTCAAATAGCCATACCATATAAGGTGCTGTATGCATAAATTGAAAAAGTTGTTGAGCGATTTATTAAAAACATCTTCTTCGATGTATCCACAATTCGCTTATGTGCTCCAATGCATTGGTTTTTTTTTAAGGGTTTCGTATAATCCGTACCCTGTCAAATATCGCTGGAAATTGGAGGTGATCTCGTAGCTAGTACCTGGTGTTGTATCTAATATTTAATGTCCCTCTGTTAAGTTAGCAGCTTCCTCGTTCACACTGATCTCTGTAATTGATATTGTATTCCTTCTTCGATGGCACTCTGCCATTCCAGGAATGAACTTTCATCAGAATCGCAGTTTCCTAACTGCTTCAGGTATTCGAAGGTGGTTATCTTCATCGATATCAACTTGGCCAATATATATGGGATTCTGGATAGATAGATGTGTATTTAAGCAACTTGCTAATCTTATCCGGAAAAATGTATATTCCAAAGCATCCTGAATCATTTTTCTTATTAAAATAAATTGGATATTTGGAAACTACTCAAATAATTCATCTGAAAGCATCATCGTTGCTTGCTGAGTTAGAATTGTATACACTTTACATATTAATTTAGAATTTCGCGTTCTTTACATCCAACGCGTTTATATCCTCGGTGAATTGGATTTTTATCATGTATTTTTTTTTCTATTTAATACATCAAAAGCATCATTTGATTTTTGTATAAACACTATCTTTAAACACCTCCATGTCTTCACACAATTGGATTTCTGTTACAACTGTTTTGCTCAGCACTTGTACTGCTAGTCGAACATTCATCTTTTCATAATTTGCTGGATATAATTTAAAATTAGCTTAATTTTTATACTCCTCATATATGCGTTCTAGCATTTTTTTACTAACTATTCCATTAGCAGTTTGCCCATCATATTTAAAAATTGAATTTCTCATTGATTTAAAAAAATGGCAATAATCACATAGGAAATATATTTTTATTTCTCTATATATAAAATAGGATTTTTCTTGTATAATTTGTAATTCCTTTCCTAGACCAGAATCAGGCCACCCTGGTCGCATATAACTACTTTCACTCTCAGCTGCATATTAAATAGGGAATTGAATACTAATAGAAGCATTGTCTTCAGGTTAACACATTTAATGGATTTTCATGTGGCATAATAGCTGACCACGTATTTTCAACCACTTAAAAGTCCTTTAACCATTCCAACTAAGCATTTATCGGTTACTGTTTTCGTTTTACAATTTCCTCCACAATCTTCGAAGCCATCGATTTGATCGGTATGGTTATTGTACGACAGATCAGTACGAATCTGGATTTCATATAATAGAAGAACTACGATTGCAATTGGGTCAATACCAGTGTTAACAATAATCACTGGTCTCCAGCGTTGTAGTGTTCTCCCAGCTGGCATTTTGTAACCAAAGTCATCTCGAATTATTTTATATGCGGCATTGGATCTGTAGTGGATATTTTTCAAGAAGTAAAGACACGAGGAGAGTACTTAACACATTGACAGTATATTAAAGACTTAATTCTAACGTAACAAAAGTAAAATAGCATAAGAAATGGTAAAGAGGAGATAGTGATATTCGTGTTGCCAACTCATATACATACTACTATTATTTCAACACTCCGTCTCAATACGAATATCCTCTACAAACTATATATCTACAACAATATAATTTCAATTCAAATAATTCATTTTACACCCATCATTTCAGTTAGTTTACAATGTTTATCATTAGATAGGTTTTTCGCCACCATTTGATTAGTTGAGACATACTCAAATTCAACGTGTTTGTTTTTAGCTACTTCACGTACATAATGATATTTTAAATCTATGTGTTTTGTTCTTGAATGATATACATGATTTTTAACAAGATATTGAGAACTTCAATTATCGCCCTTTATTGTTATAGGCATGTATCCTTCATGGAATCCAAGCTCTGTTAATAATTTCTTTAAATAAACAGCTTCTTTAGCGCTCGTGCACAATGCCACGTACTCTGCTTCTGTTGTACTCAACAATATAGTGCTCTGTTTCTTCGATTCCCATGCCACGGATCCGCCACTCATCATGAAAACATAGCCAGAATATGACTTCCTATCTTTCATATCACCAGCCCAATCTGCATCCGCGTAGCCATATATTCGCTCATTGCTGGGGCGATACCATAATTTTAACTGCCAAGTTTTCGATAAATACCTCAGAACGTGTTTGACGACAGTCTGATGCTGGGTTGTGGGATTTGAATTACCATGTGTCAATTTGCTAACAGAGTGCAGTATGTCAGGTCTCATGTAGATCGCTAAATACATTAGTCCTGCAATCATTGACTGATAAGATGTCTTATCAACTCTTTCAGCATGCTCGTCATCACATCTGATATGAAACCCAGGATCCAAAGGAGTTGAAACTGGTCGACAAGTCTTCATGTCGTACCTCTCCAATATACTGCAGATATGTTGCTTCTGACTGACCGCTATTGTGCCGGTTTCTCCGCACCGCTCAATTTCCCAACCAAGGAAATAGGAAAGAGGCCCTTTATCCACCAACTTGAATTCAATTGCCAACTTTGCCTTAATGAATTCAATGTCTTCTTTGACCACGCTACCTATAATTAAATCATCAACGTACACGGCTATTAGAATTAACTTGCCTTCTAACATCATTTTATATACACATGACTCCGTCTGGCACTGATGAAACCCTATGTTCTTTAGTACACCATCCAGTTTTGAGTTCCATTCACGCCCCCATTGCTTTAACCCATATGTTCTTTAGTACCCCATCCAGTTTTGAGTTCCATTCACGCACCGATTACTTTAACCCATATATTGCCTTGTTTAATCGGAGCACATGATGCGGATATTTTTCACTGATGGAACATTCTGGTTGCTGCATATAACATTCGTCAGAAAAGTCACTGTTGAGATACGCCGCACTGATGTAAATATGATGCAGATGCATTTTATGTGATACAGCCGAAGCTAATATAGTTCGTATGGTGAAAATGTCTCCATATAATTTAATCCGAACTGTTGGCTGCATCCTTTGGCGACAAGCCGCGCCTTAAATCGCTCAATTTCGCCGTTTTGGTCCGTTTTGATGCTGAATACCCATTTACAGCCAATTGCCTTTTGGTTCAGTGGTAGATCAACTAACGACCAAGTGTTATTCTCAATCAGTGCAGTGTATTCTTTTTGCATTGCAGATAACCATTCTCCGGAATACGGCACTATCCTTTATATCACTTACTGATTGTGGAACCTTGACATTGTCACTGTTGTTCGCCAAATTAGCACAATTGTATTCTTTACGTGGACTTACCAGTTCTAATTAATTCTGGTCTTCCAGGCCCAATTCGCTTTGGCTCCTCGTCATTGCTGCTAGGCTCATTTATAGTATCGGCTGCTCCATCATCAGGCTCACCTGCTATTACTGCTGGCACTGTATAATCATTATTGGCTGCATTGTTGTTCAGATCTTTTAACAGCTCCGATAGTTGATTAGCTTCTGAACCCAGAAGCGTAGTTTCATCAAACTTTACGTCTCGTTTGGTCACTACCTTTTGTGAACGTAAATCGTACAGTCGGTATGCTTTCGACTGCTGTGAGTAACCGACCATAATACATTCTCTCCCTTTTGGGCGGACTTCCGATTTTGCGTTTTGTCTAATGCGATAGCTAAACATCCGAACACTTTCAAATGATTTACACTCGGCTTGGGGTTGAAGCATCAGTTTCGTTGAAACGTAAATTTTCGCTGGATGGGAATATGCGATTATAGTTCTAGGAACATTAGCCTCTATCCCATCTAGACTGATAGTGCGTGGCGAAGAGTCACATCCTGCCCGACATCCTGATATTTATAACAGAACACTACGGATCTAGACTGAGGAGTCAATAAACACCTCCCCGGATACAGGGTGTGGAGGAGCAAACCTCTATAAAAACCTCTCGGTTGGAGCAAGATGTCTTACGACCCATGTCGATGCTCAGCCTGGCTGGGGACCCAGGTCAAAAACTAGCCCAGTCTCTAACGGAGTGCTCCGGATACTTGGCGTCCTCCGGTTCTATCTAGCCTTACCCGCGCACACGAACCTCTGCGCGAGCGGACCTCTCTTGTCCGATACTCGTGGGACCATATATGGCATTTAATCAAAAAAATTCAAAACCAAAGGAGGGAGGTTCTCCCAAAAAACCGACAGAGGCGATGCTGTCTACCGCTAATACAGATCGATATCACTAGGAGGCAGAGGGGGCTTAAGCCTTAGGGCTGGTCCCAGCACGAGTGCTGGTAGCAGGGGACGGGGAGGCTTGGGAAAACCGGTCTCTCGTCTGTTTCAGAGGGGTGCTGAAGGAAGAAACCTGGAGGAGGTAGTAAAAACCCAAACGCTGACTGCGGTCAGGGGACGGGGGCTGCCCCGGGGATCAATCGGCAGCACACAGTAGAGGGGCCCAGCAGCTCAAAGAAGGTTGCTGGGGTAGGCCAGGTGGGTCGTTTAAACCCGTCCGTCCGGCAAAGCAGGCCTTTTACGAAAAGAAGGCGGCCTTCAAGGTCTTGACAAAATATGATTCTTACAGCGAAGTTGTGAAAGGTGGGGGTAAGATGCTGGCCATCAGTGACCAAAGGTCGACTGACTCAGAGCAGCTGACCGGGGTCAAGCAGCTCTTTGAGGAGGACGACCTTCAAGAGTCGTGGATACACGGCAACAAAATCAGCGGTTTGTGCCGCTCGGAGTACAGGTAAGCCTCGTGCTTGTATATTAGCAAAGGATAACATTAACATCTTCTTGTTCCCACAGTTAAGTAATGGCGACATGGTGGCGGCAAGCATTGACCTGCAAAATAGCAGTGTCTGGGTAGCCTCTGCATATATGCCACATGATAAGGACGCCCCACCGAAGGAGGTTCGGGCATTGGTAATGGAAGCAGCCGCAGCCAACAGGAACTTGGTTGTCTCCAGCGATGTAAACGCACACAACACATTGTGGGGAAGCACGAATACTAACGCAAAAGGTGAGTCAGTTTTAGACTTCATTATAGAAAATAAGCTTAGTGTCCTAAATTTAGGCTCAGAGCCGACTTTTATAACACAAAATAGAAAGGAAGTATTAGATATTACCGTGACCTTCGATAATTTCGCGAATAATATAAAAAGATGGAGAGTGTCGCATGAAAATTCCTACTCTGACCATCGCTATATAGAATACGAATTGAACTTCCCAGTAGCTCCAGTTAAGACCTTTAGAAATATACGGAGAACGGACTGGGGAAAATATAGGAAGACTCTCAGGGCCTCACTGCCGAGAAATCCCCCGTCTGATCTCATAGACCCTGTGGAAGTAGACGAGCTGATCAATCAGATAACCACGGCCCTGAATAGTTCACTGATAGCCGGGTGCCCGGTTGTAAAACTGAGAGGCAAGAACAAGCCACCTTGGTGGTCAATGGATCTAGGCCTTCTCCGGAAGTCCAATAGGCGGTTATTTAACAAGGCTAAAACTTCGGGTCTGCCCGCGGATTGGGAAGCCTACAAGGCTGAGCTAAAAATATACAAGAAAGCAACCAGAACTGCGCAACGACTTTATTATTATTATCGTTGAGGGGATGTGTTATTGTGTATGAGCACACACACACACACGTCGTGTATATTTCATTTCATCATTTCGTCATTTTTCGCTGTCATTCGTTCTGCCATACGTTTGGTGGCTGAGTTGGTGTGTGTTCGTATATGCTGTGTTCGGTATACGGTTAACGAACGCAGTGCAAAGAGCAACGCGGAAACTAGGACAGTAGACAACCTGCTACCAAAAACAAATGAAAAAATAAACAGGACCGGTTTAAAGTGTTGTTATTTTTTGGGGCGTATTCGGGCCCTTCGGTTGGTGCGTTTAATTGATAGCGTTATAAGTCACGGTGCATTACGGTTTGGCGTGTCGGTCTGAAAACACCAGTTTGAGTTCCCGTTATATAACGGCACTATCGGGGCTTATTTACAACCAATATTAGGCTGTGACCGCGGGAAACCCAAGTAGCCAATATGCTGGCGCCATATATTTCGGAAGCTGACGAGCTTACGGTTTTCGTCAGCCGGTTCGAACGACTACTACCGGGGTCCCATTCTCCGTTATCGCTTCGTGCAGACGAGCGCGAATTAGAGGCGCGATGGACTACGCTTAAAGAGGCGAAGATAACGGCCTCTTCCCAATCTAGGGTCGTCAAAGATTGTGAAACTCTCTTGGAGTCAATTACGTAGCGCTTCGAGGCGATTTATGACATAGCACAGGAACGCATGGAACAGGTGGCACCTACTCCAGGTAGAGGGGATTCGCGTTTGTCCGGGGGTAACAGCATTCTAGTGCCGCCGTGCAACATTCCAATATTCGAAGGGGAGTATACGAAGTGGCCCGCGTTTCGCGATATTTTTAGCGCGTTCTTTATAAACAACACTCCTCTCACCAACGTAGAGAAGTTTTACCATTTGAATAAAAAAACTCGGGGGGAGCCACGTGAAATTGTGTCTAAAATACAATTGTCAGAAACGGGCATGCGCGAGTTATGTGGTTCGCGAAAAGTAATTTTACAAAAATACAATTAATATACATTTAATGATATTTTATTGTTTCACTTTGGATATTACAATCTTATCTGAACTTAAAACTAATTTGTTACCTCTATTTATTACAATTACTTATTCTTTATTTTCTTATTTTCTTATTCCTCTTCATTCGGCGTTGAATGTGCACTATATGATTTGCAACATGTTTTTGCAGAATATGTCATTGAACTGATTTGCTCCATGAGGAAGAGCTGAAGGTTACTCAATGAAAAACTGAAATTGAACTCATATGAACCTGTCATATTGTGGGAATGAAAATTTGGGAGTAACATTTATTTCGTAATGACCAAATGTTAATTATTGGTAAAAAGAGTTTTTATGAAACGTTAATTTGAACTCATATGAACTTCTCATATTGTTGGAATGAAAATAAGGAAGTCAGATTTATTGTGAATTATATATATACATTCCAATGGTATATTGGAAGCAAGAGTTGGGTATGGGTTGCGGTTCTGACGTAACTCCTCCCGTCCCAGATTGGAGACTTTCCTGAGTTGACGTATTAAAAATTTTTATATTGAAATTCTTCTTAAAACGGTTATGAAGAAATATAAGAATCACAATAATGATAGATAGATAGATATGTTTAAGGATGTTATACACTGCGACCTGAAAGATCTATTGTGATGCCCCTATTTATTAGAAAGATGAGGATAGTCTCATCTATAAATCTTCTGTTAGGTTAATTTCCGACAGGAATATATATATTTTGGAGGAATCAAGATGAGGGATCTTGCTCATATCTAAGATATATTCTCTAAAACACCTGTGTCTTTTGCGTGCCAATGGTCCGCAGTCTGTGATCAGGTGTTGTGAGGTTTCGTCACTTTCTCCACAGAATCAACAGATGGCATCTGAAGATATACCCAACTTGTTCAAATGGTAGTTGAGTCTACAATGTCCGCTTAAAATGCCTGTGATGATTCTTAATTTACCATATATATTTATTAACTCCTTAGCTCTTTTAGGATTAAAATCTCACAGAAGAGCTTTGGACTGTCTTAATCCCGGAAGAGTTTTCCAGGTTTGACTTCGTTTTGCATCTGTACATTTCTTCCACAGGCCTCCAATGGTATTGGATGATAGTCCACAGAAGGGTTCAGGGCCTTTGAAGTGAGAGGCCGCAGCCTTCCTAGCTAAGCTATCAGCCTTCTCATTTCCTTCTACTCCTATGTGGCCTGGTACCCACATTAGAGATAACTTGTTCATACTGCCTAGGGAGTTTAGCTTCCCAATACAGTCCCACACAAGTTTAGACCTCACTAAGGGTGAGCTCAGACTCTTGAGTGCTGCTTGACTATCTAGTATCACGATGTTTTTCCCCCGATACTTCCTGTCAATGTTGATCTGGGCACATCTTTCAATAGCGTGAATTTCCGCTTGAAAACTGCTTGAACCCATTGGTTCCCAGTAGTTGGTTCTAGGCCCAAATACTCCTGCCCCAGTTCCGTCCATTGTCTTAGAACCGTCAGCATACCATAAGAGGGAATTTTTTCAAATTTTATACGTCTCAGTTAGACCTTTCCATTCTTTTATGCAACTCATCATTGTACAGTATTTGTGTGCAAAATTGAATTTTCTTGGCATAAAATCCTGGTGAGATTTTAGTATACCGTATTCTTGAGTAGAATTTTTACCCCATATATTTTGGGTGTAATATGAATCTCCTCGAAATAATTTCTTGTATTCTGGTAAGAGATTTCCTAGCAGAGTCTTGAATTACTAGATGTAAGGGTGTTAGATCTAGTATAACTTCCATTGCTGCTGTTGGACATGTGCGCATAGCTCCAGTGATAACAAGACAGGCAAGGCATTGTACTTTACTTAATGCAGATTTCGCTGTCTTAAGTCTGACTCTATTTGACCAGGCTACAGAACCATAGGTGATGATTGGTCTCACCATCATGGTATACATCCAGCGAACGATTTTTGGATTACATCCCCAAGATTTACCAGCAAGCCGTCTGCATATCATTAAGGAAGCTGTAGCCTTCTTGGTGGTTGCTGTCAGATGAGTCTTCCACAATAACTTTTTGTCGAAAATGACTCCGAGGTATTTGGTCTCAGAGCTAATATCGACCTGTGGTAGAGATCCTTTTTCTAGTGTCACCATTGTACCATTGTGGTGTGGTCTTTGAGGCATTGATTTTCAATCCTGTTCCCCTGCACCATCCACTAGCTGCTAATAAGCCCCTCTGGATAATATCACAAAGAGTGGATTCAGATTTTCCTCTAGCTATTATTACAATATCGTCCGCATATCCTTGACATGATATGCCTAGATTTGTGAGTTTTACCAGAAGATCATCAACAACTATGCTCCAGAAAATGGGTGATAATACCCCACCCTGCGGACATCCTTTATTGACTTTGACTTTAATAGTTTTGGCACCTGCTTCAGCTTCAGTCAGTCTACTGTTGAGTAAAGCTCGTATCCAATTGGAAGTGGTGTTATCTATTCCTCTATTGTTAAGAGCCCTAATCATATATTCATGAGGAGTGTTGTCAAAAGCCCCCTCAATATCGAGAAAGACACAAAGTGCTATTTCTTTTTTATCCAGTGCTGCCTGAATAAAATTAGTCAGATGGTATAGTGCGGTTTCAGCCGATTTTCCCGCAATATATGCAAACTGACAAGGATGTAAAGGCTCCCTTTTCAACACGGTCTCAAGGAGATGTATGTTAACTATTTTCTCCATTGCTTAAATACAAAGGATGTCAAACTGATAGGCCTGAAGGATTTGGGATGGGCCATATCCTTCTTGCCTACCTTGGGGATAAATACCACTTTAGCTGTGCGCCATGCTTCCGGTATGTACCCAAAAGCAAGACTTGCCATAGTGATATTCCAGGCGCGGAATCAGGCATAGCCCCACCACTCCTTTGGAGAAGGATCGGGAAAATACCATCCGCACCCGGCGATTTATATGGCTGAAAAGAGCTGATGGCCCATCTCAACCTCTCAGTAGTTATAATTTCCTTGGCCACCTTCCAGCCAATCTTGCTTGCTCTTCTAGGAAAAGCGTCCATCTGCAAAGATGGCGGTAACTGGATCGAGAGCCCAGGAAAGTGCACACGCAGCAAAAGGAGAGTGCGATCCTCTTCATTTGCCGTGAGCGTCCCATCCTCAGATTTCAATGCCAGCTTTGTTTTTCGCAAGAGCTCTATGGAGTCGTGCTTCTTCAGGAGTCGATTCTACACTTTCACAAAAGGATCTAAAGCTAGTCCTTTTGGCTTGTCTGATCTCTTTGTTATAGATCGTCAACTCTTTTTTATATTCTTCCCAGTCCCCCGTACGCTTAGCTAGATTGAATAGCCTACGCACCTTAATACGTCTAGTAGACAGACTAGAGTTCCACCAAGGAACATTCCTGCTGTTTTTCTTTGTTCTTAGAGGACAAGATAAAACATAGGATGCGGAAATGATTTCATTCAGCTCATTGACACCCTCCTCTAGCTCCACCGAACTTTTATATATTCCTTGGATGTTTGAGGATGAGAGTAGTGAACGCACTGAATAATCGAAGAATTCCCAGTTAGTATACCTAGGATTTCTAAAAACTACCGTTTTTGTGACGATACCTCCTATATCGAACTCAATTATGCTGAGATCCAAGAGTACCTCCATTGATGCCGTTGGACATGTTCGCATAGCTCCCGTAATACATACACATGCAAGTCTTTGTATCTTGCTAAGAGTGTTAATTACTGTCTGCTGATTCGTGCAGTTTTCCCAGACTAATGCCCCATAGGTTATCATTGGCCTGACAGTTGCTGTGTATATCCATCGCAGGATTTTTGGTGTACAGCCCCAACTTTTGCCCGCAATAGTTCTACACGTCATGAAAGTTTTGATAGCTTTCTGTTTAATTTGCTCAATGTGGGTTTTCCACAGTAATTTTTGGTCTAAGAGGACACCCAAGAATTTTGCTTCTTTCTGAACTTCTATCTCTATGCCGTCTAAACGGATAGGTTTAAGATGCGTGAGTTTATACTTTCTTGTGAATGGTCTTTTGATGGATTAATATTCAGCCCAACCTTAGCGCACCATCTCTTCGCTAGTTTAAGTCCTAGCTGAATTCTACACATAGAGTATCCTCAAATTTACCTCTACAGATGATGACTATGTCGTCCGCATAGCCCTGAAATGATAAACCATTGTTTTCTAATTCTACCAGTAACTCTTCGACTACTATACTCCACATAAGTGGTGAGAGAACACCTCCTTGTGGGCAACCCCGTGTGGTGTTAGCGATTATACTTCCTGTACTAGTTGGTATTTCTACCTTCCTGGTATGAAGCATATTGCTCATCCAAGAAGCTAGAGTATTGTCAGCCCCTGTTCTTGTAAGAGATCTTCTGATAGCGTCATGTGAAGTATTGTCAAAAGCACCTTCTATGTCTAGGAAGGCTCATAGCGCCGTTTCCTTCTTTTCTATGCTATCCTGCAGTAAGTTCGTCAGTTGGTATAGTGCAGTTTCAGTGGAATGCCCTGCTCTATATGCATGCTGACAGGAGTGCAGCGGGTTGCGTATTAATACCGTGGTCCGGATGTAGTTGTCTACTACCTTTTCTACAGTTTTTAGAGCAAAGGATGTTAGGCAGATTGGCCTGAAGGATTTAGGATGCAGGGGGTCCCTCTTACCTACCTTCGCCAAAAATACCACCTTTGCCCTTTTCCAAATCTTAGGTATATAAACTAGCGCTATATTACTTCTTGCTATTCTCGTCAATGGACCTAATAGCTGCTCTATACCCTTCTGGAGTAGGGCAGGAAAAATTCCGTCTACCCCAGGTGATTTCAATGGTTTAAAAGTGTTAATTGCCCATCTAATCCTAGGTTCCGTGCAAATTTCGCTTGCTATGACCCATTCATTCCTGCTTATTCTTCTGAGATTTCCAGTATATTCTGTCCCTGCTGCCACAGATGTGGAAGATCCTGCAAAGTGTGTGTCAAGAAGTAATTCTACTCTCTCTTCTTCATTTTCCGTGAAGGAACCATCCTCTTTTTTAAGGTTGGTGGATGCCTTTGGCAATCACTTTATAGAGTTTTGAAACCTCAGTGGTGTGCTCAATGCTTTCGCAGAAATTTCTGAAACTTGTGCGTTTTGCTTCTCTAATCTCTTTGTTGTAGAGTGCTAGAGTCCTGCTGTATTGAGTCCAATCCCCGGTAATTTTTGATCTATTAGATAGCCCACGAACCTCAGTTCTTAGTTTCTTTAGATCATTGTTCCACCAAGGTACGTCCTTGATGGAGCTTACGTTGCTTATTGGCTGTCTTCGTATGAATCAATAATTGCTTTATTGAGACGTTCTACCGTAGTTTCTAGTTGTATTTGGTTTCTGATGCAGTCGCCTAATTCTAGATGCCTTAGGTTTGCATTCAGATTGCTTAGATATTTTTCCCAGTTTGTTTTCTTCGGATTCCTTACGTTAATTGCAAACCCTCTATGTCAAATCGTAGTATCCTATGATATAGGACCTTGATGGTTCTTTGGATACTATCCAATTCTTAACAAGACTAAAGCCCCAGGTATTTCCTAAGGTTATGTCTAAGACTTCTTTCCGTACTCTAGTTACGAAAGTGGGTGTGTTACCTACATTGAGAATTTCTAATTTATTACTAATGATAAATTCAAGAAGGTACTCACCACGCTTGTTGGTGTCTGTGCTGCCCCATACATCGTTATGCGCATTGGCGTCACATCCAATTATTAGAGGTTGCTTCTTCCTTTCACAGTACTCCACCAGTTTGTAGACAATCTCGGGTGGGACCCGAGTATCTTCCCCTGGTAGGTATCCTGATGCAAATACAAGTTCACGTGTACACCCGGGATTTGCACTGCTACCAAGATTTCTAGAGAGAAACTCTGGAAGACACAAGTATTTCATATTTTTCATTAGTATTATGCAGGCACTTGGGTTATCACACCTGATGTCCCATATTACCTGCGTAACAGATGCAACCAAACCTCTGATTTCACCCCTGAATACACAGGGTTCCTGTGCCAGCACTATGCTCATGTTGGACCTGAGTGTTGCTCTAGCAATGACTGCCGAGGCGGCCTTCGCATGATAGAGATTAATTTGAGCAACTCTACTGCTGGCCATCTCCACGTTATTGTTCGGATTTATTCTCCTTCGCATCGCACGACGCCAGGGCATCATCGATGTCTGACAGGAGTACTTTGTCGGAGTCTTCAACTTCGGCGGTCAGTTTTAGCGCTGTTAGGTTGATGGAATTGATGTCTTCGCTTTCGACAGCTAGAACGCTAACTTCGGCTGCAGGCCTCTCGCTCCTAACCACTTCTTCTGCCCCACCTCTTTTAGGATCTCCTCTGCGTCGGCTGAGTTTTGCTCAGTTGTGGCCACTGCATCTGGAGGATTACCTATAGGATTACACGTCCTTTGTGTAGATGGACGGGGATCTTGCCAAATCTGTAGGACACTCTACAATCCTTGGCTTTGATCGCTTCAAGCGATCGGTCATCAATGCCGATCGTTAACAGCTTGCCGTTCTTCTCGTCCTTGCTACTGAAGATTCTCCAGAGATTGGTGCTCAGCGCTTTGTTCTGAGTTACCATCAAATCGAGGAGTTTCTTGTCGTTTTCCCAGCTGCTCGCGGAAGGTATGCCGTCATCAGATGTACACCAGGGATAGCATCTCCAGTGCACGTCGTCAGCTCTGTCCCCTTCTAACCAGCTAGCTTGGGTAACGTCGTCTTCACTCATTCAGCAACCGCATCGGTAGAACAATCGATCAGGATGAAGCCTGGTCGAAAGTGGATGCCCTCAAATTCAAGTTCGGTTCAGAACCCTTGACCATTTCGTCCATAAATAAGTTTTCAAGTTGCCCCTGCTCCTCACGCGAAAGGATGACCTCTGGGAATGACTTTGGTATTACAGCCAGCTTAACGCCTTTGGTGACGCTGGCGTAACTGACACCCGCCTTCCTGGTGGCCTCTGGTTTCGGTGCAGGTTTTGGTAAACTTTTCTTCATAGCAACCCCTTGTGCAGTATCACAAGCCCTGCTTTTTTTTGGCGGAGTTGCCCTCAGTTGGACTGATTTCAATAGCACCCCTTTTCCTTACGTCAGATGTGCTCTTAGCGCGATTGAGCACTTTCTGATAAGCCCTCGTTGAGATAGCGCAGATACCATTTAGTACCCGCCCCACTCAAACCTGTACTTTTCCTGGCAGCGCCGAAGCCGGGAAGCTGCCTCGTCTGTTCAGTACTCGTCGAGGGCTATGTATTTGTGGCCTTGGATGTCGAAGCACCCTCTGCACCCACAGTTCCCTGACTTTCCTTCCGTTTCACGGGTCCAGTTGCCGTCCGTGGCGCAGGCGCAGAGTTGTTATCTCTATTACTTTTGCCCTCCGTCTGTCCTCTCCGGTTAGGAGTTAGAACGTGGCGCTTAGTATTGAGAACATTAAGTTCGACCTGATTCGCCAGTTGAGTTGCAGAATGTGTACCTGCTAGTTTATTAATTTTATTTAAATTTGGTGTTTCCATATTTAATCCCACGAATGTGGGGGAAAGAAGGTTCGCCGTGTCATAGCCCCCAGTAACACGGTAAGCCCAGGGTTACTCACTAAGGCGGGCAGGTATCAGTGATTTGCGACGCTAGAATACAGTATGATAACCCCTAACTGCAAGTAGCAAGCCGATGGCCGCGTGCTATCCCGGCTTGGGGGGGGATAGTTACAGTCGAGAAAGTTGGACCATATAAATCTCCGGGTCCGGATGGAATTTATCCAGTAGAACTGCAACAATCACGGGACATAATTACGCCCTGGGTTGTGACTGCAATTAGAAGCTGTCTTAACCTGGGCTATATTCCCCTAAGATGGAGAGAAACGAATGTTTCGTTCATACCCAAAGCGGGCAGGTCCTCACATGTAAATCCTAAAGACTTCAGACCAATCAGTCTCACGGCTTTCCTCCTAAAAACACTGGAGAAATTGATGGATGCACACTTACGGGAAGTTATACCACACTTACGGGAAGTTATACCAACTGGAATCTCCTCGGCACAGCATGCATACATGAAGGGCAAATCGACAGAGACGACGTTACCCGTTCTTATTGGTATAGTGGAAAAAGCCATCCAGCAGAAGGATTTCGCACTAGCGGCGTTCATTGACATTGACATGAGCCGCTTTCAAAAACATAAATGCGAAAGCCATTACGGGAGCGTTAGAAGCTCTGGGCGTCGATCCTAATATGGTAGCGCTGATAGAGACGATACTCGTCAGCAGAAAGTTAACTGCCAGCTTAGGTTCCTACACCTTAAGCAGACAGGTCTGCAGAGGCACTCCTCAGGGAGGAGTCCTCTCCCCCTGCTCTGGAATTTGGCGGTAGACTCATTACCATATCGTCGCCTATGCTGATGACTTGGCAATTGTGATTAGAAGAAAATATCCAAACTCTCTTATAGACATTTTGCGCTCTAGCATGGCACGCTTACTGGTTGGACGGGAAGAAGGGGATTAGGGTTAAACCCCGATAAAATGGAATTAATTCTCTTTTCCAAGAAAAATAGATCTCCTAATGTCTCACCGCTAACATACAAAGGGGTGGAAATTCCGATGAAGGAGGCAGTTAGATATTTGGGACTAGTAGTAGATAGGAAATTTACCTGGAAACCCAATTTTGAAAAAGCTTTAGAAGTAATACTCAACCAACCTACATTAGAGCTGGTAGGGAAACAAGTGGCCGCCACGTCAGCACTAAGGCTGAAATGTGCAGCGTTATGGCATGATTGGCAGATTGGTCACTCGACTATTGCGCATACCTGGAGTAGTTCTATCCAACACATTGACCTCTCTATACCTAATCTCAACTTCGATAGATACTTCCAGACATATATTCCGTCTAGAAGAGTGGTAAACTCCAATGCCATGAAAAAGGGGGGAACTGAATTTCTACACTGACGGATCCAAACTTGACGATAGAGTCGGTTTTGGAGTTTTCTCAAAATAACTGGGACTGGAACTTTCTTTCCGTCTCCCCGACCACTGCAGTGTTTATCAAGCAGAGGTCCTAGCCATAAAGGAGGTAGCCGTCTACTTAAATAGACATGCCGTAACAAAAAATATTATAAATATCTACTCGGATAGCGAGGCGGCCATCATGTCAATGAACTCGGTTGCACTGAAATCAAAGGTTGCTCTGGACTGCCGGGCAGCCCTAAATGATATAAGTACCATTTTCAGGGTACGCTTTATATTGGTTCCGGGGCATAGGGATATTGAGGGGAACTGCAGGGCTGATGACTTAGCCAGGCGGGGTACCAACCTTCCTGTATGCACGGATACATGCGAGGTTGGAATAACAATTGCCACCTGTAAACTGATGCTGAAGGATAGGGTCGTGCATGAGACCAACGGGTCTTGGGCACAAGAGGGCACTTGCTTAACGAGAAGGCTAATGTGGCCGGAACTTAATAGAAGGAAATCAAGAGACTTGCTTTCCCTGTCGAGAGAGAATATTTCTAAGGTCGTGGCTTGTGTAACTGGCTGTTCGGCAGACATGCTCTCAGGCAGCAACGTACTGCCAGCATACGGCATATCAGGTGGACAAAGTGAAAATGATGTAACAGGCGATACTTAAAGTACACACAGTGACATAATTGGGACACCAATATCTCACTACACGGGTTCCCCTAGCACTACAAATTGTAGCCAACATGAGGTGTGCAAAATGAAAACAGTGAAAAAACGGACGAAAAACTACCAGGCGCCCTGGCAGTATCAACTCCGCCTATATCCACTCTGGACAGTGGAGCAGCAAAGGAACGCACAGAAGTTGCGGTAACACCCCTCAATGCCCAAATGACAGCTCTGGGGAAGGCCATAAACGATTTACTGCAGTTTTGCAAGATTAAGCCAAATGTGCATAGTGAGGTAAAACGACTAGCAGCGGTTATGAAGGCAAAACACGTCGAGATGGAATAAAGAGCATGCGCACCATTCAAAACGCTCCACAGCTGAGCACGATCACAGTTGGAGTGAACACGGGATCTGGGAAGCGGCGAAGGGCCAACGTAGGTCCGACAGATAAAACAATATTTGAACTGTGAAGCAACAACGGGGACCGTGAAAAGAGTGCAAGCAAACAACGATCCTACCGCGACGCTTGAAATTCCACCTGCGCAGGTCACATGTCCCAAGGCACCAGCCAGAAAAGATGTGGTCACGCAGGCACAATGCCCACAAACAGGGGATGATGCCCCAAAATCGCAAGAGAATAAGGAACGGTGGACAAAGGTGGAAAAAAACGAGATAAAACCTAGACCTGATGCCATCATAATTATGGCACGGGTGAATCGTCATACGCCGACATCTTTAAAATGGTTAAAGTCAGTAGTGCGTTGAAAGAACTATGGGGAGATGTTAGGCGCATATATCAGGGTAACAACTGGTAATCAAGCTTAAGAGTACTCCCGAAAATAAAACGGCAAAATATAAGGTGGCGGTGGAGGAAGTTCTCAGAAATGCGGCAAAAGTAATGGCAAAAACGGACAGCATCAGAATACAATGTAAAGAGGTGGCCATGATTACTACCCCCGAGGAGATTTGCGACGCTTTGAAGGAAAATGGTAATATCAGAAGGCCGGACGTCTCAGCAATAAACAATATGCGAAAGTGCTATGACGGTACGCAGACAGCGTATATCGATCTTCCCGCAAATGATGCCAAACAAGTACTGACTGCGCGTAATATACAAATCGGATAGATAAATTGTAGACTTCGGGAGACAGTATCACTGAAGCCTTGCTTCAAATGCTGGGCCTACGGTCATCTGGCGCAACACTGTAATGAACCCATAGACAAAACAGACATGTGTAGAAAGTGCGGCGAAAGGAGCCACCTGGCAGCAACCTGTAAAAACAAATAGAGGTGCGCTCTATGCGATGGCAATCATGCAGCTGGCAGCTACAAATGTCCTGTATATCAGAAGGCGAGAAAAGATAGCGGACAAAGAGAATCGAGTAACTAAACGATGCGCGGCTGCCCAGAATTTTCTGAACCAAACTATGTTCGAACAAAAATTCGACGTGGGGCTATTGTGTGAACAACACCGAAATTTAAATTGTCACAACTGGGTACAGGATGCCCACGGTATAGCTGCTATATGGGCAATTAACGATTGCTCAATTCAGCAGAAAATAATAATGGCGGAAAATGTTTCATATGGGCGAAAATAAAAAATGAGTACTTTTTTCGTGCTATGCTCCCCCCAGTATGACTCTAGATGACTTCGAGCGGATATTGATGGCCTTGGTGACAGAAGCGCGAGGTAAAAGTCCGGTCGTAGTAGCAGGAGACTTCAACGCCTGGTCCACAGCTAGACCTTTTAAACCACGATAGTTAGAATACATTCGAAACAAGCAGGAGGGGTTCCGAGATAGACCTCACCTTCGCATACTGTGGTGAGTTAGAATCAAGCTGCCTACGCGTAGTTGACTCACAGCATCGACTCCTATTAAATTCATTAAGAACGCACAAATTTTTAGGGTGCAAATATTGTAAATGAATAGTATTTATGCATTAATTATCATGTAAGCTTTTAGGGTATTACAGTTCCGCAGTCGAGTCGACGAGGGCAGCGTAATGCACCGTCGCCACTTTTGTAGTAGGTCAGTGGACTTGAACCACTGACACCAAATAACAACTGCGTAACTGGAACACCAGAAAAGTCAAGACGTAGACTGTAATGTTCATCTGTAAATAGTATATAAGAACTAGTATTTTAAGAATAAAGCTCTCTTGTGATTTTGACTTGAAACGAAAAGTGTCTGTGAGTTTTATTTGAAACAAAGTGGTGTAGGTCTACAGGTTACCGCGACAGGACATTCCAGAAGACGTCTCTCGCCGACAAGCAGATAAGGACCCCAACATTTTGGCGCAGCCGGTAGGATGACCTATTGGAGTAATCCCAGGGCAAGGAACCCTGAAGCAGAGAGGCATCCTGCAACGAATTCGAAGGACCTCATCTAAGGACACTGTGAGAAAAAGATGTCATCGAAAAAAAAATTATGGTGAGTAGAGTGTATATTAGCGTAATTTAAGTAGATACTTCTGCGACCCTGAAGGCGCCGTAGCGCTGGTCAAAGAAGTCGCAACATACAAGAGCGTTTGCGCTGTTGCACGCAGCTTTGAATGGCAACCATAAACCGTCAGTATGATCGGACGGTCTATGTATGTTCATCCTAGCTGTGAGGATTTTTTTTGTAGGGGATTTGAGTTTGTTTGTCGTAAGGGACATTTATATGGTTTATTAAGCTATGTCATCTATATTGGAGACATTTAAATTATTTTTATATTGTTTAAATTCAGATGTTCTAAATTTATGTTATTTGAAAACAAACATAGAACATTTGATTTAAATATTTGGCATTTTGAGCTTAGGGTATTAGGAAAAAATATTTCAAGAAGTGTTTACAACACTTGTTGTTGCATCAAAGATTTTGTAGTTCGGAAACTACAATTTGCGTAGCAATGTTGAAGATAACAGTTAAATGCTATTATTATGTGGCGCATACGTTACGTGTTTATTTTTAAATATGGATTCAAATTTCCGGGAATGAATCAAGCCACTTTTGCCGGTAAATCAAATTTCGATTTTTACAAACATATGGCCTATGGATTCTTGGGAGGATTAAAGATGGTGAGAGGAAATCAAGGAGTATCTGTGAGGAAGCCAAGGACCAATTTGCATTGATGGAAGGACTTAATGGACGCCGGTAGACAGGGGAACTTTGTGATGGAAAACAAGTATAGCAGAATATGTATATAAAGATAGAATTTACGGTGGAATGTTTTTCTTAATAACTCTGTTTTGAATCATTAAGTAAGATCGAATAAAATATTGTAACAAGTTTTAACAAATATTGGATTTTTATTTGTAATTGGGATACGCCATCTGTTCTGGCATTTGGGATATGACGAAGGAAGCGCAAGGATTACTGCTGATGCAGGAGCAAATTGGCGAAGCGATTGAAAAATTGGTCCGTAATTTTAAGAAAGACGGCAGTTTACGTAAGGACAACGTGTATTACCGCAAGCGAATAACTCAGTTGCAAAATCTAGGGAGAGAGTTCAACAATAATCACGGACTGTTGTTGCCTCACGCAGTTGAGTACGGCAAGGGAAAATATTTTGCGGAAAATTACGCAGAGTACATAAATAGTCTGGTCAACGAATGGGCAGATACATTTAGTTCTGAATTAGAGGAATTAGGACAACAAACTGTGAGTTTGGTTTCACCAGACGAGGAAGTAAGGAACAGATTGAAATCAATGCGGTCAGAGGTGGAACTGTTTACTGGGAAAATAGTTGACCAGTTCGAAGCGAGTACGAGCAGGGAAGAAGCTCAGGAACTGTGGAAGCAGGCGAATGCCGGAGGAGCTGTGTCACCATTAGAAGTAGCGGATCAAGCCTTTACGGCAATCCAAAGAAGAACAGAAGAAAAGTTATTCAGTTTTTATAAGAAAACAGAAGATTTGAGAGCACAAAAAGAGTATCTTGAGAAGAAGGTAAAGGAACTTTCTCAGAGATTGTCGGAAACAGAGGAAGCAGCAACGCTGTTGGAAAAGGAGTGTGCGGAATTGAAAAGAGGACGGGTGACCAATAGGACTTCACTGAATTGGGAGAGATCAAAATCAGCATCAGCTGGATTTACGCAGACAGTATTGACATTGCCTCCGGAAGTACGTTGGCCGGAGTATTTAACACCAGAAGGGATAAGCCGCATGGTAAAGCCAAAATTAGTACTTAATGAAGAAAGGCAAGCGGAATTTTTGTTTGGCGCATCTGAAATCGGTGTCCAGCCTTTTTCTCCGGGAGGCCCGATAAATAATAAAAATCAGGGATATCCGCCAAAGGAGCCGGAAGCAGTACCCGTGCAGCAAAGTTCCGATACTGTGGGCAGTATTTCGCCTGCACGAACAAACGATCGAAGTCTAATTAGTTTGAGTCCGTCACTGGCCAATTACCTCTCAGATCCGGGAGAAGAGAAGTTGGAAACTCCCAAGGAGATTAATAAAGCTAAGGTTTTACCAGCAATTGAGAAAACACAAAGGAATAAAATGTGCATTCTGGAAGTTGCTCATGCGGTGGAGAAGTTGGTGCCCATGTTCTCAGGAGTCGAGTTGTATGATCTGAGAACTGAGATCCGGCGCTTCAAAGAAGGTTGTGAGCTAGCACAACAGAGTGTTCCGGAAGCGGACGGGGAACACTTAATAAAGTGTATTAGGCAAAGAACCACAGGTGATGCGTTTGATTTACTAGCGCATAGCTCAGTAAGTACCCTGCCGGAATTATATGCACTTTTGGATAGGACGTATTTAAAACAAAAGTCGTATGACTATCTCGTTCGGGAAATTCAGGAATCAACTCAGACACCGGGGGAGGAATTGAGAGCCTGGGGACGAAGACTCCAGTCTCTGGGGAATGCTGCTGAGATGGAAGCCAACAGGCAGTTTCCAGGAAATGCTGCAGCATACAAGGCTCAAGTAGAACGGACTATGATTTCTGTGTTCAAGGCAGGCCTGATAAATAGGGACTTAGCTAACTATACTCTTATTCTCACGCAGAGGAGTATGGCAGAGCTAGTGGAAGCGGTCTCGTCCGCTGAAGCAGCAACACAACAACGAACGACAACAGAGGAATCTGCTGGACGAATGCTCCTGCAGAGGTAGGCCCAGTACATCAGCGAAACACAAGTGGAGTCGGTAGATTGATGGGTCAATTTCCGCAACAAAGAGATCAAGATTTCCTGGTTGAGAGGTTCCAGCCAAATAAACCCATTTGCTCATTCCACAAAGCCAAAAGAAAGGAAGTAATAATAAGGCCGGAAGTACGTGGGACTAGTAATGTAGGAACTACAGTCCAGGAGAATGAGGAGCAGGAGGCTCTCCAGTATCACGAAGAGTTAGGGAGTGGATACGCGTCCATTTTGGAATCAAAAGGGCGTTGTTTCGTTGTGAGCAGGATAGGAGATGCTTTTATTGAGATACCCTGCAATGAGGCAGCTAGGGGAAAGCTAGTGCTTTTGGTAGACTAAGGGGCGGACACTAGCCTCGTAAAATCTAGTGTTTTACGGAAAGGACTAGTTGTTAATCCAAAGGATGTAAGAACGTTTAATGGAGCATTCGGAGGATGCATCAGGACCTGGGGTCGCTCAGAATAGGACACAATGGAGTTAAGGGCATGAGTTTTAGAGTAAACGCAGTGGATAGGAAAGGTATCCCGGCCGATGGGATAATTGGCCGCGATAATCTCTGGGGCCGCACCATACTGGATGCGCTAGACAAGCAGTTATCATTTTACGATGATAATAGGAATAGGATCCTTACTCTCCCATTAAAGTCATGGCAGGAAGGAACCGTGAATAGGGTTAAAAATTGTATGGAGGTAGTGAATGCAAGGTCAACTAGAGTAGTTACTATGCGTGTAAACACGAAACTGAGGACTCTTGTTTTGCACAAGCAACAGTTAGCGGACGGCGTATATATGGGAGAAACCATAACGCACGTTGACAAGGGTAAGGTGTACGCTTGCGTACTCAACGCCTCGGAAAAGGACTACCTGATGGATGAAGATTTTAGACCTAAGTTCACTAGTTATGATAATTTTAAAGAACCGAATCATAGATCGGTTAATCAGATTAAGCAGGTAGATATAAGGAAGAGAATGGAGAGTGTGCTAGAATCAGTGAACTTAGACCCAAGCGTAAATTTAGAAGAAAAGGCATCAATAGAGGCAATTTGTACGTCATTCCATGACATATTTTTGCTGGAAGGAGACCAGTTGACAAATACACCAGAGGTAGAGCATGAAATACCTACTAGAGTGGATCAACCACCAATAAACCAGAAGCAATACAGATTGCCACAACCTCACAAAGATGAGGTAAATAGGCAAGTGGAAGGAATGTTAATGGATAACATAATTTCACCGAGTATTTCGCCTTGGAATTCACCAATAATTTTGGTACCAAAGAAGGGAGGTGCTCACGGTCAGATGAAGTGGAGAATGGTCGTCGATTTTAGGAAATTGAACGACGCCACTATCAAGCAGGTGTTCCCGATACCAAGGATAGAAGAAATTCTGGATCAATTGGGACACAGTAGATATTTTTCTACACTTGATTTAGCGAGTGGCTACCACCAAGTTCTGGTGGATACCCAAGATAAGCAGAAAACCGCGTTCAGCACCGGTTTAGGGCATTATGAGTTTAATAGAATGCCGTTTGGATTAACAGGAGCACCGGCTACCTTCCAACGGCTAATGAACCATGTGCTAACAGGCTTACAAGGGTTAGATTGTTTTGTGTATCTCGATGATATTGTAATTTATGGGAAGAACTTGCAGCAGCATTCGCAACGCTTGTGCAAGGTGCTCCAGAAATTACGAGAACACAATTTGAAATTGAACACGGAGAAGTGTCAATTTTTGCGAAGAGAGGTGGTTTATTTAGGCCATCGTTGCTCAGAAGCAGGAGCACTGCCTGACCCGCAGAAGGTGGAATGCGTGAAAAATTTAGCGATTCCGAGAAATAGAAAGGAAATGCAAGCATCCCAAGGACTAGTGAACTATTACAGAAAGTTCGTAGAAGGAGTAGCCGGAATTGCGTTGCCGATTAATAAGTTGCTACGAAAAGAAGCAAAGTTCGAATGGACAGAGCGACGTCAGCAAGCATTCGAGAGGCTAAAGGAAATAATTAGCTTGCCACCAATTTTGTCGTACCCCGACTTTGAGCAAACTTTTTTGTTGACCACTGATGCTAGCAATGAAGCATTAGTGGCAGTATTGTCACAAGGAGTCGGTAATGACCGACCAATAGCATTCGCAAGCAGAGCGCTTAGCGACACAGAGAAGAGATACTCCACAATAGAAAAGGAATTTCTAGCCATAGTATGGGCTACGATGAAATTTTAGGGCATATCTGCTAGGACGCCCATTTAAAATATATACTGATCATCAGCCGTTGAGAATCATAGCCAATTTGAAAGACCAAACGTCTAGGCTAGCCAGGTTCAGACACAAATTGTCTGAGTATGATTTCGAAATCATTTACAAACCTGGGAAAAAGAATCTAAATGCGGATGCACTCAGCAGAGTACCGCAGGCACAGAAGGTATCAGTAGTGCAAACGAGGGCCAAAGCACGGTCAGATAAGGAGAAGGCCGAGAGAATTCAAGGGGATAAAATTGATGCAACAAGAAATGTTAGCAATGCGGGTGACGCTGCTAATGAACAAAGAGCCAGTAGTGTGGAAAGGCTGGAGGATATAAAGGATATCCAGGCTGTGTTAAAGGGTTTCCATGATTCACCTCTAGGTGGACACCAAGGATTTTGGAAAACTCATGACAGAATTAGGCGAGTATACGGATGGAAAGGTATGCTCAAAGATGTTAAAAAATATGTAAAAAGTTGCCCAAAGTGCCAGGCCAACAAAAGTTCAAGGCTAACAAAGATGCCAATGGTGTTAACTGACACACCAAAACAACCATTTGATAAAGTTCATATGGATATTGTAGGAATTTTACCTGAGACAGTTTCGGGAAACAAGTACATATTGACGTTCCAAGATGATTTCTCAAAGTATATGGCGTGCCTGACTATACCCGATGCGGAAGCAGGTACGGTAACCAAAGCATTCTTTGATGAAATTATAGCACGATGCAACATACCTAAGGTTTTGATAGCCGACAATGGTTCAAATTTCGTATCAAAACTATTCTCAGAAACGTGTAAAATGCTGGGAATCAAGAAGTTGCACATAACACCATATCATCCACCGGCGAATGGCTCATTGGAACGTAGTCATCTACCTTTGGCCGAGTACTTG
The DNA here is from genome assembly GCA_920105625.2 of Clusia tigrina. Classification (NCBI taxonomy): domain Eukaryota; kingdom Metazoa; phylum Arthropoda; class Insecta; order Diptera; family Clusiidae; genus Clusia; species Clusia tigrina. The sequence goes on along the minus strand of OV050030.1, from coordinate 145,768,320 downwards.
CGCAGTTTTGCCAAAGAAGACGGCTCGAATTGGGATCAATGGTTAACCACTGCAATGCATGTACACAATAATACGGTACATGCATCAACGAAGCAAACTCCGTTTAGAACGCTCTACGGGTTTGATTTTAACATGCCAGCAAATCTGAAACGCAAATGTGCGCCAGTGTACAATGCTGATGACCCGAATAAAGTGCAAAAGTATCAGCTACAGCGAGCGCACGAGTTGGTCAGAGAAAACCAGGATTGTGCTAAACGAGTGGCCAGGGAAGCCTATAACAAGGTACTAAACCCAGTAGTTTTTCATGTGGGTGATCAAGTACTAATGAAGAATCAGGCTAGGAGAAACAAATTCTCACCTGTGTGGATAGGTCCGTATGTAGTAGCAGAGATCCGAAGCCCAGTTACAACAGTCGTAACGATTAAGGGAAAAAATTAAAAGCTACATAATAATTTGTTGAAATTATTCCACATTAGACCACACAACTAAAGACATGTGTTAGCAGTGTTTTACAAGTGTAAACACAAAAATAACAACGTAAACATGTACGTGTGTGTATCAAATAACACACACAGCTCCGATTTTCAAAGTCAAGGCCAGCAGAAGTGTGCCACTTAAAATCGAGCGATTAAAGTTGACGTAATAAAAGTGCTTATTATGCACTGTGGCGGAACGAAGCATAGTAGGGAAAAATATTTTTTTAAAATAATGATAAATATTGCACGTAATTAAAAAATAAAATGAAATAATAAGACAGTCGTGGGTAAGTAATATAAAACAAAACTTCGAATATGTACATACATACATATGGCAGTGTATGCACTGAAATTCGATGCATGAGCATTAACGCCAGGCAACGGAACTGCTGGTGAAGTAAGTATATATACGATTATGTATATATGCGTATAAGATAAAGAATGAATGTACGAATGTATATTTAAAGAAGTAAGTATTCTAGTTAGGAGGAATGGGTATGTGCGTATGTATATATTTGCAGATACTGCAGCAGGCTATATGTAGATATACTCGTACATAGGTTTTAACTGTTTATTGTTTAGGAAATTAGCGTATGGAAATTCGAAAAAATGTATAGTTAATTGGGGAAAATAACGTTAGTAATTAATTCTAGGTAATTTAAAGCGACTCGAATGTGTGTATGTAGCCATATACGAACTAATTACAGGATGGAAAATAGAATCGGTTATGGATATATAGATATCAGGCTAGAAGTAAATTTAAATAAAAAGTAATTGTATGCGATGAAAGATATAGTCATGCAATGGACAATGTGTTCACATAAACGGGTTTATCTTAAATATTCTGGTTTATGTCAGGGGGCAAAAGAATTTGCTCAGAATTGAAAAATAAGAGAGAAATGATATGAAAGGAATTATGAATTGTCTAAAGAAAAGAAAAAATAAATAATATATTTATCTTTTTTATACTCGCTTATAAAAGATGGGCAACTAGTTTTGCCAAGAATTGATATAAAATTTTTTTTTTGGGCGGCATATAATTTAATTAGAAAATAATTGTTATGTATGAAGCAAATTGTTGTAAAATGTATTTGAGAAGGATTTAAAGTTTTAATGTCGCCAACAATTGTACGAAAATGTATCATAGTTAATTAATAGTATTTGTAAAGGAAATAGTTTTTGTTACTTGTTTATAGTTTGTTTGTTAAGACGTAGTAGATAAGCGATATATAGATTTAAATCCAATTTACTGTTTACGTTAGGAAAAATATTAAAAATTGAATGAATGTAAATAGTAAGAACAATTAAAACTCGGCAAGTCCGATAAGTTAAGCGTATTGTTTTTAGATATTCAGGCGTTGGTGAACAAACAAGGACATCTGGATGGTTCAATATGGTGCAGCATGAACCTGGAAGGGACTTCCTGCAGCGTCGAAGACTGAGTAAGATGTTAACCGACATCCAGGAGACCAGTAGATGAAATGCAAAAATGCAGCGAACAAAAATCTGACTGAATAAGCAGAAGTGAGAAGACGTGGAAGAAGGGTAATCAGTAAGCCGCAAAATGATAATACGAAATTTGCAACGATGATGTCCAGAGATAATTTTTGGTTGAAAAAAAAAAAAGAAAACGAAATTAGTGAGAATTCATTTTTATATGAAAGAGTGAAAGAGCTTTCAACTTCCCATGTGCGAGATGACTACGATTTAAGCTTATAAAAAAATGGAGATGGTATCGGCTGAATACAATAGTCTCTATCTGACAAGTAAAAGTCTAATAATACTTGAGTTTTATTGCATAACTGACGAAATGGCATGAAAAACACTAACATGTACGTTGTCCGGATAAAAAAATCCAACGTGTCTGCCATTATTAAATATGTCAGTATGTATATTGTATTATTGTCTAGAAGGAAGAAGAGGTAATTTTACCCAAAATCCGAGGTTACTACGTAATTTTACCGAGAAACGGCTACAACAACAATAACAGCCACAACTACCATCGTTCAATTAGCTTCGCAGAATAATCTCCTGGCGCAAAAAATCGTTTTAACCACGAAAAGATCGAACATAACATAGCCAAGCTTTATCGGCTAAACTTCGTAACGATTTCTTCACAGCATCGACTCCTATTAAATTCATTAAGAACGCACATATTTTTAGGGTGCAAATATTGTAAATGAATAGTATTTATGCATTAATTATCATGTAACCTTTTAGGGTATTACAGTTCCGCAGTCGAGTCGACGAGGGCAGCGTAATGCACCGTCACCACTTTTGTAGTAGGTCAGTGGACTTGAACCACTGACACCAAATAACAACTGCGTAACTAGAACACCAGAAAAGTCAAGACGTAGACTGTAATGTTCATCTGTAAATAGTATATTAGAACTAGTATTTTAAGAATAAAGCTCTCTTGTGATTTTGACTTCTAAACGAAAAGTGTCTGTGAGTTTTATTTGAAACAAAGTGGTGTAGGTCCACAGGTTACCGCGACAGGACATTCCAGAGGACGTCTCTCGCCGACAAGCAGATAAGGACCCCAACAATACAATGTTATAACTCGCAACGCACAGTGGCAAGTCAGCAGCATATACACACACAGTTATCACCGGGCTATTGAAATAGATATCACTGCATGGAAAAAACAACGAATTCGTGGAAGCCATTAATAATGCCTGGAAAGATGAGGAAATCGCCCAGGACATGGCAGAAAAGATGGCTGTCAGCATAACGGACAAACTCAGCATGGCCTGTGACGTGGCAATGCCAAGAATATCAAGCAGAATTGTGAGGAAACCAGTCTACTGGTGGAATGACGAAATCGCTAATGCGAGGAAAAGATGTAACCAAGCGCGCAGAAAAGCAAAACTAGCTCACAATATGCCAATTTGGGAAACGCTGCATCAAGTATATAAAGAGTGTAGGAAAGTACTGAAAGTAGCCATTAAAAACAGCAAAAACGCATATTTTAAGGAGCTCTACGACAGTTCTGATCTCGATCCATGGCATATAAGTCAGTGATGGCCAAACTTAAAGCGCCAAGAGCACCGCAACCAACAGAATATAAATTGATGCGTAAGGTGGTTGCAGCGCTCTTTCCCCCACAGGAGGAAAAAATTTTGTACAACGGCCAACAAATAAACAGCACAGAAATCCCCGAGATTTCCTCTGATGAGGTAGTGTTCAATCTGCGGAAAATCGCTGACGGCAAAGCACCCGGGCTAGACGGTTTGCCCAATATTTCGGTAAAAGCGGCGGTCAAGGCAACATCTGAAATCTTCACGCAGGTGTTTAATGCGTGCTTAAACGAGGGAATATACCCCGATATTTGGAAAAGGCAGAGGCTGGTATTACTGCTTAAGCCCGGAACCAGACCATCCATCCTCGTACAGACCAATTTGCATGCTCGATACGCTGGGTAAAATCTTAGAGACTGCAAGAATCACTTGAAAAGCCAGGAGGATTGGCCGCAACTCAATTTGGATTTCGGAGATCGCGATCCACCGTGGATGCAGTCCAAGCAGTGATGAATATTGCAAGAGAAGCACTCAGCGTGAAGAGATGGGAAGCAAAAAATACTGCGCAGTAATCACATTAGATGTGAAGAACGCTTTCAAGTCGGCGAGTTGGGCATTAATCATAACCGCCCTCTGGAAATTCGCTGTCCCGGAGTGCTTGTTGCGAATTTTAGCTAGTTATTTTGACAACGGAGTACTACTGTACGATACGGACGAAGGGGCAAAGCAATATAAGATCACGGGGGGAGTACCTCAGGGTTCTGTGCTCGGCCTTTCATTATGGAATGGTATGTACAATGACATACTCCAACTGGATCTACCTGAAGATACTACGGTGGTACGCTATGCGGACGACATTGCTGTGGTAGCAGTAGCAAAATAGCTGGATATGCTCCAAACCATATGCAATGACACGATCGTCAGAATAAGAAGCTGGCTTGATGACTTAAAACTGGAACTGGCGGCCCAGAAAACAGAGGTGGTCCTGCTGATGATAACGGTGGGCGAACACGAAATTACATCGCAGCCGTATCTGCGGTACTTGGGAGTGATCATATACGCAAAACTGACCTTCAAGGAACACCTTAGGACAGTATGCGAAAAGGCTGCTCGCGTCAACGGTGCGCTCTCAAAGATGATGCCAAACTTGGGAGGGCCCAGATCAAATCGAAGCAAAGTCGGGTAACTACCTCGATCAAACTATATGCGGCTTCCATTTGGGCAGAAGTCGCGCATACAGAGATGTCTCAAAAGGAATCCGATCTGTACACAGGCTGAGCGCGCTAAGGGTTGCTAGCGCCTTTCGGACAATTTCGGATGATGCCATTTGTGTGTTATCAAGTAAGCCACCAATCGACCTGATTGCATATGAAATGCAGGATTTGTATAGGAGAGCAACAAGACCAACGGCTGCAGATACGCTTGAAATAAGACAGAAAACCATGCAACAATAGCAGCAAAGATGGGAGCAATCCAGCAAAGGCCGATGGACATTCCAACTGATACATAATATCAACGAATGGTACTCGCGCTCACACGGCGAACTTAACTTCTATTTAACGCAGATGCTTAGTGGCCACGGGTGCTTCAAGGAATACTTGCACAAATACAAATACGATGATGAACCGTTTTTTCCAAGTTGCCCGGGAGAGCAGGAAGACGCGCAGTATATACTTTTTCATTGCCCGCGATTTAACGAGAGCAGAAACAACTTGAGCGCTGTCCTAGGAGAACAAGCAGCAGTGTATAATCTGGTAGCGCATATGTGTGAAACCGTGACTAAATGGGAGGCAGTTTATTCTGCAGTATCCATTATGATGATAACTCTGCGGAACACTGAACGCGCCCGAACAGCAGCACGCCTAAGCCAGCGCAGTGCTGAGGAAAACGTTAATAGGGATGTTTCAAGAAGTAGGACTGAAAATGGACATACCTAAGACTGACGATTGAGCGGTAACGCTCGTAACGGCCTCTCGACGTATTACTTAAAGGTGAGGTCCCGAGAGGATAATCCGTGCGGACATCGGGGTGAATTTAGTGGGTTAATGCCCCACACTACAAGGATTTTTGCCTCCTTTACACCTCGTAAAAAAAAAGCTCTCAGGCAAGGAGTATTCTCTAATGAATACTGCAGAAGCTGTGGGGATGAGGAGAAGGAGGAGACTGTGGAACATCTCTTTTGTAGTTGCCCCGCTCTGGCTAGAAACAGAGCGGGCTCTTTAGGCAAATACGCTTTTAGCTCTCTTACAGAGGTGTCTAGCGTGAAGGTCAAACAAATCCTGCGCTTTATTAGGGCTTCGAAATGTTTCGACGAGTGAATCGGAGGTACGTTGTTGCGCGGTGGTATCACAATGGACCCATGGTGGTCTGAGTGAGCTGGTCCTTAGACCGGCTGCCACGTTAACCTAACCTAACCTACACTCGGCTTGATTCCGTGCCAAATTTCGTTCTATCTCCCAATACTTTTGATGACGTCCGATTGCGCAAGTATACTGCGGTTGCGGCTGCTTTTGCCCAAAATTTTCTCCTAGTCCAGCATGTACTAACATCGATCTGGCCATTTCGACTAGTGTTCGGTTCGCTCGCTCTGCCACTCCGTTCTGTTGGGGTGTATGTGGAAACGTCAGTTGACGCGCTATCCCGTTTAAATTCAAAAATTGGTCGAACGCTGTATTTACAAATTCACGACCGTTGTCGCTACGAATAGCTTTAATTTTTCGACTCGTTTGGCATTCAACACGATTTTTGAAGGTTTTAAAACAATCAAGCACATTGTCTTTTAATTACATAAAAAAAATAAAAAAATTTCGGGATTTATCATCAAAAAATATCGCGACCCACTGATCGACTGGGTATTAAATGGTTCACATATGTCACCAAATCCAATAGATTGTTTGCTGTATTTTTTGATGTTTGAGAAAATGGCTGTACGCACAATTTACTTTTCATGCACGAAATGCATGAACACTTTTCTAGCATTTTAAAATGTTGAAAATCACGCACAATTTCTTTTGAGGCGAGTTTGCGCAAACAATAAAAGTTCACATGACCATACGTGTTATGCCACCGTACAGATTCATCGCCACACAAGAAATTTGATTCTATTTGGTTTCGAAAAATGTACAAGTTGTTCTCTTTATATGCTTTGAATGATACCGCATTGTTTTTTTTATTTCTAATGATCGCACAAATGTCGGTGGAGGTCACCTCTGCACCGTACTCCACTCTTTTGCCAACCGAGAAGAAATTTGCTTGTAAGGAAGGAACACATAAAACGTCTTTGAGAGTAAGATTACAATTCAAAGTTTTAATTTTCACCTCTCCTATTTGCTTCTCTTCGCACATTAAAACAAAGAACTCCCGATTATTACACATGTGCGACGTCGCACCACTGTCGACGCTCCAAACCGACCGATCTAGCGTGCACTTTGTATCATTTGAACTTGATAAATATGACTGCTCTTTGCCTTTTTCTTTTACCGCGTTGTCTCTACAGTTGTTCGCGAAGTGTCCTCCTTTATTGCATTTATAACAATGCCGTTGTTCCTACGCCTATTTTTATTGTAGTTGCTGTGGTGCCTAGCTCTAGTTGAATTATTGTTGTGTTGTTGTGCGACATACGCTTGATGGTTACTTTCCACTGTTTCGTTCTTTTTTCTCTGTGTTCGTATTCTTCTAAGAGTTTGACCTTGAGTGCGCTGTACTCGGGCAAAGTATCCCTTGCTTCCATGGCAATGACGAAGTTTTCGTGCTGCTTTGGCAAACTGGACAACAGTATAATGGCCAAAATTTCGTTTCCTAGTTCAATGCCCACTTCGGTCAACTTGCCTACGATGTCAGTAAATGAATTCAAAAGCGCTGGCACATTATCATCATCCGACATACGGAGATTCAGCAACCTCTTGTATAAAGTCACCTTTCTTGCAGGGCCTTTTATATATGCACTCGAGCCTCGAGCACGCTTCGGCTGACGTTTTGGAATTCTTAATGTGGTTCAACTGCTTAAGTGTGATTGACAAAACCAGTGTTGCTAGGGCCTTCTCATGTAGCAATTCCCACTCGTCACCGTTAGACGCATTTTTCTTCAGCTTGCCTGACACCACTTTCCACAACTCTGATCAAACTAAAACGCCGCGCATCTGGACACATCAGGAGTCATATGTGTTCATCCAATTTTTCAATGGTGTATACACTTGATCCCATTGTTGAGCTTCGCTTTGTCGCGTTTCCTATAACACTTTCTTTATCTACAAAAATTTTAATTGCTGGGTTTTTTTCGAGCAACTTCAGACTTTTTCTTCGGGTCTCAGGCATTTGGACACACCACGCCTGGGCCCATAACCTATTGTAGCAGATTTCCCAAGAAGTAAAAATACGAGGAGAGTACTTAACACATTGACAGTATATTAAAGACTTGATTCTAACGTAACAAAAATAAAATAGCATAAGAAATGGTAAAGAGGACTACTACTACTATTTCAACAAAATCCAATATCGTCAATCATTTTTCTGATTAATAAATTTGATCAACACTAATATTAGGTACACTACTCTATATTCTCATTATAATTAATAAATTTTTTATTAATTATTTTTAGTTTATTAAAATTAATTACAATTAAAATTATAAATAATTATATACGCTCTAGCTGCCAGGGCTTATGATGTTGAGATTTTATATAATAGGAAAAAAGAAATTTCAATTGTATTTATATTATATTTTCAATTCTTAGTTGTTGTAGAAAACTGTATTTTGTATAAATATTCTCATGAGAGGGGGATGAAAGATTTTCTAAAGGATTTTTATTTTGGAATACTAAGGTTCGGATGGTGGAAATGGATTGACAGGAAGAAAGGAGATGTGAGATGGTGAGAGCTGAATTATTGCAGAAGCAAAATCGGGGTTGTGGTTCCTTTTTAAAAAGATGCATGTGGGTTATCAGCGTGTGATCCAATCGAAGTCGCGAGCAGCATTTGTTCATGGTGATAGATGTTGTGTGAGGAAGGATCAGAGGGGCTCTTGAAGGGTTGATCCTTTTATAAGGGTGGTCATATCGTACCCATTCATCGCTTAATTTTTTGTATATATATCTCTTGGCTGAATACTTTTTTTGGAGAATGGCTTAAAGTATTCTAATGGACAGTTCAGTGCATCTTTAGCTGCTAAGTCAGCTAGCTCGTTTCCAGATATACCTGAATGTCCTGGTATCCACATGATTTTGACTTTTTTCAATACAATGAGCAATTGTTGTATTTTTTCTATATACTTTTTCTATAACTGTTAGAATAGTTTTTTGTTGCCTCATAGACTGATCGACTGTCAGTGCAGACAACGTACTTTCCCTTTCTGTTTTCAATCCATTGTAGGCTGGATAATACGGCTGTCGCTTCTGCTTCGAGAACGCTTGATCCATGCGGTAATATTTCTCTGGAAATAAATGTTCCATCCTCGGCTACGACTGCGAAAGCAACTGCATCCTGGTTTTTTGACCCATCAGTGAATATCGGAGACCAATTCTTCTCTTTGAGTGGTGTAATAGTGTCTAGGAAGAGCTGCTTGTAGACTGGAGAGTTTGTACCTCCCTTACCATACCTTGTTAGTTTATCGATAAATGACTCTGCGCTTAAAGTCCATGGAGGGTGTTTGACCGATCGTCTTGGTGGAGTTGTATTGAAATCCTGATTGGTTTTAAGCTTATAAACTGCGCACAGCGCTGACTCCATCGATAGAGAGAATTTACGAGCTTTTAAGAGATGTATTTCTTTATACAAAATATGCGAGGAGTTACAAAATAAACGAGGTGTTAGACCACAACGCAGGATCTGCATTCTCTGCCCAATTTCGACGAAGCCTCCTTCCGCTAAAAGATTTTCAGTACGCGTAGTTCTTATGGCACGTAAGCTGTACCTCACAGCAGCATAATATGGTGTCTTTAACATATTAAGATTTGTTTTGGCACATTTTCCATAGAATCGCAGCCCATAGTCTATTTTGGAGAGAATTGTAAGTTTCGTTGCAGAAATTAGGGTGTTAGTGTGGATAAGACTTTTAGGGGATGAGAGGTATTTCAAATGTTAAATCTGGCAGCCAGACAATTTTTTAAATATATACAATGGTGCTTAAAGCTATTTTTATTGTCAAATATTAGGCCAAGAATTTTTAAATAGATAACATTTTCAATAGTATTATTGTTAAAATTAATTATTGTATTATTGCATTTATTTTGTCTACAAATGTGTAAATGTTTAGATTTAATAAAAGAAATTTTAGCCCCTGAGTGTAAGGACTAGCTGTCAATAATTTTAAATGTTTCTGTTTATTTGGTTGATATATTGATTCTTGCTGATGACATATAGATCATCTGCATATAAGCAATGCTGAACATGCCTATTTGCAAGAATCAATTTACTTAAATCATCAAAAGCTATTGTAAGTAGAACTACAGAGAGTGGTTGACCTTGAGGAATACCATTGGAAAGTGGATACGTAGATGATAATACGTTGTTCACCTTGCAACGAATTTTACTATTGTTTAGAAAGGATTTAAGATAATGGAACATTTTTGGGCCAATATTGCAATCTTTAAGTTTTTTTAATACTAAATGGGGACCCATCTTATCGAAAGCTTTCTGGAAATCTTTGGAAAGCACAGATATGTGGTTTTTTGCAGAAATACATTTACTGACTAAATGATCTATGTACAATAAAGCGTCTGTGGTACATAGACCTGGCCTGAATCCAGTTTGGTTAGAAGTATTTAAGAACCACGAAAGTCTTTTGGCTATAATTTTTTCCTATGCATGGTAGTAGCGAAATTGGACGATAGCTTTCCATATCGACTAAATCCTTGTTTGGCTTTTTTATGGGTATTATTAAGGCCGTTTTGTAAATTTGGGGGATGATCCCAGTAGTATATATCTGATTAAACAGAGATATGATGCTGGACCGCGAGGTAAATTCCGTACAATTTTATAAGTAATTTTGTCCTGCCCCGGAGAAGATCCGGAAACAGATTTAAGGCAAGTTGTTAGCTCATTTAAATTTATATCTTTTTCTAGATGCTTTGCAAATTTGTTGTTGGTGTGTGTGATGCGTATTGAGAGAGAGTTGTATTTGTCTGTTAAAAATTGTGAAGAAAAAGTGTGGTCTTTACAGTTTTCCGAGAAAAGTTGCGCAAAATTATTTGATATATGTAATGGGTCAGTTATAGAGATGTGGTTTACTTGAAGCATTTTTATAATATTTGTACTATAGGTACCTGTTAGTGTTTTAATTCCTCGCCAGATGTCTGATACTGAGGTACTTGGATTAAGGGTTTTAGTGAAGTTTTCAAAACTTTTATTTTTGGAATTTTTTTTCTCCTTGTTAATAGAAAAAATAAAGCGTTCTTTTTGCGATAGTCTATAAGGTTGGGTGTGGTCATATTTATCTTATACTCGCAAGTCCTCCAAGCAGATTGTTTTTCGTTTCTAAATTTATTTTGTTTGACCACCAAGGTACATTTCTAGTTATTTTATTTAAACGTGTTTGTGGAATAGAGGAGTTAGCAGCAGAGCGAAATATTTAATGAATTTGCGAGGCTTCTTTGTTAACGTTAGTGGAATAGTGTGCAGTAGAATTGTTATCTAAGAGGAGTTTCTGAAAGAGAATCCAATTCGCACGTTTACAATTAAATATTGGTTCTTTATGGGGAATTGGAGAGTGATTTGTGGATATTTTAAAGCTAGTGAAGATGAGGAAGTGGTCGCTATTGTAAATATCATCCAAAACATTCCACGTGGCGTGTGGGAAAAGCGAGGGTGAGCAGAGGGTTAAATCAATATTAGTGAATGTACCGTGAGTTGAGAAGTGTGTTGGGCTATGATTGTTTAGTAAAGAAATATTGTAGTTGAGCTTAGAATTCTCTATATTTTTTCCACGCGAACCCCACATGGGACTCCATCCGTTGAAGTCTCCTGTTAATATTGTGAGTGTATTGAAGGAGTTTAAAATGTTCGGTAGGTCAGTGTCTGATAAGCTCTGTTCGGGTGGTATGTAAATTGAAGCTATTCTTATAGGATATTTAATATTTACCTCGAGAGCGACAATTGAAATATTTGATTGTATTTGGGAGAGTTTATGTGGGACAGTTTTATGTACAAGAATACCAGTTCCTTGTTTACAAGTGGTATTAGTTGGAAAGTTGTGAAAATATCCAGTGTATTGGTGAGGGGGGTAGGGAATCGCGTTATGGGGTATGTGCGTTTCTTGAAGATATATTATTAGGGGTGAGAAGGTTTTAATCAGAATTTGAAGTTCTTGGTTATTTTGAAAACCTATAATATTCCATTGTAAAATGTTAAGTATCATTTTAGCTACTATACTTCTAAAATACTACGTAAACTATTCTTACAAATAGTTAAGTGTGTTTACATGAATTCTTCATCAGATGTAGTAAGGGGGTTATGGTGTTGAGTGGACTGATTTTTATTATATTGTCATCTACCAATATAGTTTTTCGTGCTTATACTCAAGATACTTTCGTTCCAGATGGTAAAATTCGAATCCACATACAATTCAACAACATTTCAATCATCGATGACCTTTACATTGTTCCAGACAGGTGTACGGCCCTAATTGGTCGAACATGGATACGTCGTATAGGAATTGGATCAAAATAATTCAAATCTGGTTGTGACCAATTCTATTGATTCGAACCAAATTCAAGATTTTATGGCGGAATTTGCTAATATTTAAAAAAAAAAATTGTTTATTACAAAGTTTCGCTGGAACTGCGTGGAAATTCCTTGCCCATTTACAGAAAAGAACGGCAATTTCCTTACGAATTAAGAGAACTTGTAGATAAGGAACTCGACGATTTTAAGAAAGCGGGGATAATCACCAAAATTGCATACAGTGACTGGTTGTGATTACGAAGGCTGATGGAGGGGTGCGTCTATGCGTCGACTACAAGATGGGCATAAATCAGCGAATAGTAAACGCACACTACCCTATTCGAAAAATAGATCACATTTTTAATAGTATCACGGATTCGAAATATTAGTGTCGTCTTGATTTATACAAAGCCTATTTACGTCCCTGTTGATGAAACTTCAAGCGAAATACAAACCATTTCAACGCATAGGGGCACATTCCATCTGAATCGCCTGTCATTTGGTATAAAAATGGCTCCAGCTGAATTTAATAGAATCATCGATCAGATATTGTTCGATGTTCCAAAGACGGAATCATATTTCGACGTCATCTTGGTTCTTGGGGAAACAATGGCCAAGTACAAAGCCAATTTAAGGGAGTGCTTGGCTCAACTACAAAAGTATGACCTCCACCTAAATCTTTCGAAGAGCAAATTTTTCGAAACACAAATTGAATTTTTGGGCCATACCATACAGTACAACCAGATACAAAAGTCGCCATCAAAAATAAAAGCCATTATTGAAATGCAACAGCCTGAAAGTGTGGAAGATGTTCGTCGATTTCTCGTGACATACTATTCAAGATTCATACAAAATTCGTCGACGATAACCACACCATTACGTGAACTATTGCGGAAAAATTAAAATTTTAGATGGACTCCTATATGTCAAAAATCTTTCGATACTCTAAAAAGAGAAATTGCGGGTGATAGGGTCATCATGCCTTTCAATCCCGAATTGAAGGTATAGCTTGCGTGTGATGCTAGTCCCACGGGGATAGCGGGGGTGTTGTCGCACATAATTGATGGTGAAGAAAGGCCTATTGCGTTCGTATCAAGGTCTATAACTCCGGCAGAACAAAATTATTCACAATTGGATCGGGAGGCATTAGCAATTGTGTATGCTGTTCAACATTTTCATCAATACGTTTTTGGACGACTTTTCAAACTGGTTACTGATAATCAACCCTTGTCCAGAATTTTTCATCATCACTCAAAATTGCCTCAGATGACATCGTCGAGACTCCAGCGTAACGCAGATTTCTTGACTGGGTACAACTACGAAGTAATTACAAAGAGAAGTAAAGAAAATGTCAATGCGGATTGCCTGTCAAGAGCTCCCTTAAATTCAGGTATGAAGTCTGAAAATTTCATAGACAGAGAAGTACACTCTATTTGTGATTCAACTTTATTACAGATAATTTCAATAAATTTAAATTTCAACACTATCCGGGAGGCAACAAAGAAGGATGTTCAACTGTCAAAAATTCTAACCGAGTTGCGTAATACAAATGTACTCGATTCTGAATATACCATTGATTGCGACATTCAAAGGTCAAAGGATCATCGTGCCAACTTCACTTCAAAAATCCGTTTAAGAAGCATTACACTACACACATATCGGTATGACTAAAATGAAGCAGATGGCAAGGCGATATGTATATTGGGCTTCAATCGATAAGGACATCGAAAAATTTGTACGTTCGTGTTCAGCATGTGTCTCTGTCAAGAAAAGTCCGCCAAAGGTAACGTTACATCCGTGGGAAGAACCACAACAAAACTGGCAACGTATTCACATTGACTACGCAGGACCATATCTGGGTCATCAATTTCTGGTAGTCATCGATTCAAAATCAAAGTGGGTAAAAGTGGGCGTATGCTCCTCTGCGCCAACATCAACTTCAACAATCGAAATGTTACGAAATATATTGGCAAGAAACGGATATCTTGATGTAATGGTATCCGACAACGCCACCACCTTTAAAAGTGATGAATTCACAAATGTTTGTATCAACTCAGGAATTTTCAAAAAATTGATTGCTCCTGGTCATCCAGCAACAAACGGGTTAGCCGAAAGGAATGTCCCAGACCTTAAAACAACGCGTAGCAGCCATGTCAGATGATCCGTCACCAATGCCTAAGAAGATAAGAGAAATCATGTTTAGATACCGGGCAACACCGCTTCAAAGGAAATCCAACGATTTGATAAAACGCTGATTTATTTTTTTGTATTTCAGGACTTGTGGATGGAAATTTTATAATCTTTCGCCACTTTTGCAATAATTCGACTTAAACTCAAACGGATCGAACCTGGGTCTGTATCGCTTCGTCTTTGGGGAGCAAGATTGGCGCATTATTTAACATCTGCAAGTCCATATCCATATTGAAGTCCATTGGGTTCGATTTATAAAATTTTTCCTGTTTTAAATTTGTTTTGGTTTTATAAAAAACAAGCATATACTGATTTTGTATTGTAAAACACAGCGAAAACACAACATCAGCTGTGTTTATATTTACACGCGTGTTTTTGCCTAATTACCTAATTTGACTATGAATAATTTAAACTCCTATTATCTTAAACTTTACAGGTTAGCAAAGTCCTATGAATATGGCCCAAGGTTTTTAGTACAATAGTTTTTAGAGTATCCATATTTTGGGCCATTTGGGCATTTTGAAATAGTCCTTTTTTGGTGAGGTGGTTCGACATTTATTTTAGTGTGTAAAATATGGGTTTAAGTTCCAGGGAGAATAAGGGAACTGGTTGCTTTGCATGTTGTGAATGTTTAGTATTTCATGTCCTAATTCTGCCAGTTCATCTATAATATCGGCTTTTTCCGTTGAGTAATTTTCAATGGGGTTCAAGTGTAGACTCTGGGCTGCCGTATCTAACACTTTTTTTTAATTATAAAGAACCCACATCCTTACCATACGGGTTTTATGTTTTGAGGCATTATCTTGAAAAAATTTAATTGCGAATTATCATCAATATTGAACCCACAATGATCTGCGCTTTTTACCAAATAACGTTTGAAAATATATAAATATTGTTTTGCATCTATTTTATTCTCTATGGAATCCAGTTCTCCTACTCCTTTACTGAATATGCACCCCGATACCATGACAGAAAGTTTGCCGAATTTAAATATTGGAATATAATATAATATTTCAGTTTTCCAATGCGTTTAACGGTCGTCACCAGAATCTATTGGGCCCACCATTAGCGTCATCCCAATAGTCATCCTATTGAAAGACAATCGCTTGTCAATGTATTGTGTTGAAAGCATTGGTTTTTTTCGTGCAACTCTTGATATATACTGGTACTTTATCAGGACCTGCCTTGCTATTTCGTAGGTAACCGCAAGATCACATTCTTCTTTCGAGTCGACTTGAAATGGTTCTCGTAGAAATCTGCGGATTTTCGAATCCTTTCCTTACCAAAATTCTTTCTGCTCTATCGGATGTTTCGTGCGCACGGAAATGCGAAGGTTTTGGAACCAGACTATCTTCCTTTTTTACGCGATTTAGAAAATTAAAAATAGTTAGCTGGTCAAAGCAAACATCTCGGACAATTCTTGGACACTTTTTCGGTTTCTGTGGTTATAGTACCAACTTAGTCATATTAAATGACATTCCTTTACCAGGGCATCTTAAATTCACAATCATTTTGCTAAAAATGTTGCATTCGATGAGCAAAGAACAACTATTTTTGATTAATTTGAGTCTAAACTGCGCACAAAGCATAGTGAAGCATAAATCTCATAACGATTAATGCATTGCGCAGCTAAATTAGTTCCAAATTAGTTCCAAAGAGAATTGTAAAAACACTTTCTTGACAGCAAATTTTTTGACTATTTTTGTTTTTGCTATGTTTTTAGTATCTTAAGTTAATGAAAAGAAATGAATCAAAAAATTCCTCAAAACAATAAAGAAGTACATACTATATTATGTAGGGGAGAAATGAAATTCACAATTTGTTTACGTTGTCAAAACACTTTCTTGACAAACTGTATATGGGTGGTGGTTTTTGAATGTGTTTAGTTCTGCTTGACTAACAATGCATATGTCAGCATTGTGCTTATTGCTCTTTCTGGCTATTGATACTAGCACTCTAAAAGTACCTGCTTTGCGGTATTTAATAGTATTCTTATTACTATTTTGTGTTCATGTGATATGTTTGCTATGAGTTGATTTTGGGCCTGTAGCTCGTTTCTGTAACTCTTCTTCACCGATTATTTCTCTACTGGTAGATAATGTGACGTCAGCGTGACGTCATTCTCTACAATTGTGTTTCTGAAAGTGTGGTGAGTAGAGTTATGAATTCTCGACTAGTAAAGATATTGTCATCTGCTCTTTAACAAGTGAGAACTGTCACAACCAATTGAGAATGATGTGGTAATTAATGTTTTTAGTTAAAAATCTATTATATTTATACAAAAATAAAATTAAAGTAATTTTTAACTACGAACGATGAGTTTACATACGATTCATCACTTGTGAATTGTTCCATGTGTTGTATACTAGAAAATACTTTTGCTGATTGGGGCTGAACTCACACATATTTGTTCATTAATTTTCTCGAAATGACATGCGTTACCTCGTGTATTATGCGTGATAACATGGATGCTTAGGAATAATTGAATTAATATTTTAGTATTTTATTATATGGCAGCACTGAAAAGTTATGTTGATGTTGGTGCTTCAATTCTTATTCTATTGCTTTGGATTGTAAAATATGTATATACGAATAATTATATTTTTTTATCTTTAGTTCAGTTGCTTACTAACAATCATCAAGGTCAGAGGCTTGTATCAAGAGTACCGAGGCATTAAATAAAGTTCTCCGAATGTAAAATTGCAATCAGTCGTTTGTTATTGCATTTATTTCAAATACAGTCCACAGTTGCCGAAGAAATTCGCAAACCATTGCTTAAAGGACAAACGAAATTCTGCCCAATAACCCGAAGAAATGACCCAGTTACTCTTAAGCCCTACTGCTACCCTTAAATTTTTTGGAATAAAGGAATTTCCAACTCCTCTCTGCATAAAAAGACTTATTTTCTATAAAAAATAAATGCAAGCGTCTTTATTTAGCAGAAAAACTTGAATCTTAACAACCTCCGACGTTAAACGCGAAGCATATTTCGGTTATCGTACATTATAGCATAAATGATCACACGTATCTCACTCATTTTTTACAAGTTATGTTCAATTGTCTGCTTATTTGTCTCTAAAGCTTATTGTTCAAAATTTCGGTTCCTGCGGACCAAAGAAAAAATTAGGAACAATTTCTAATGTTAGGTATGTTATGTTATATTTAGACTGTAAATTATATCTAAGTGACAGATACAAAAACTGTAAGTGCCTATATAATCGTTGATTCTAATGTTTTATCCTTATTCTCCAACGTAACCTTGTGGGTCAAGACATTGCTATCATGTCTGACAGCCAATCAGCTATAAAAGCACTCAATTCCTACGAGATTCATTCTAAACTCGTATGAGAATGCTTAGAACTTCTAAATATGTTAGCTTCATCAAACTTTCAATAATATGAGTCCCAAGGCATACTGGAATCGCTGAAAACGAAAAAGCGGATAGACTTGCCAGGAATGGGGCATTCAAAGCATTTATTCGACCTGAACCATTCTTTGGCCTAGGAGTAAACAGCATAAAAGATAATTTAAAACAAGAGGAAAAGTCCAGCATATCACGCTTCTAGGCTCCACTCTCAAAACTTAGACAATCCAAGCACATGATTGGGGAATATAACCCAAAACATGGAACTCAACAGTTGATTAAAAATAATTTAAGAACTTTTACAAGCCAACTTACAGGACACTGTCATTTAAGAAGCCACCTCATGAAGCTGGGACTCTTGCCAAAAAGTACGTGTAAATTCTGCATGGGGGCAGAAGAAGCACCAGAGCACTGTCTAATTTTCTTATCCTTAGCTAGCAGTAGGACGAAATTTCTTTGGCATTACTGGCCCGAGGGCAGAGACATTAGAGCAATTAACCCCAACACAGTCCTTAGAATCCTTAGAACAGTTGGACTATATATAATTTTTATATGTAATTGTTATTATTTCTAAACCCTCAGAATGGTGTCCGGAACAAACCCGAAATATTGAAACATTCAAATAAAAGCAAAAAAATAAAATAAAATAAGAATATACAAATTTTAAAATGACAAATTGTTTGTCATTGGTCCTTAAAGTCGTTACAACAATAAAATATTTAAATTTCAGCCGGAGGTCGATAATCGATTAATAATATTTAAACATTTTAATTAAAATTCAGTTTCTGTGTAGTTAATCGTCGATTTAAATATTTGATTCGAAAATACTTTCCACATTTAAAACAGCGTTTCTCTTCAAAAGACAAATTTTGTGAAGTACTTAATTTTTAGAGTGTACTTTTTTTGACACCATTGAATTTATTAAAAATTGTTCTGATGGCTTTTTATGATGTCCTATTGGGACTTTGTCCATCCATGTTTAAGTGCTGCCTTCAAATCGCAGAAATTCATTCTTCGAATAATGTAGTCTGCTACATACTTCAATAATGTTATTACTTTTTATTGCAACTAATATTATCCGAATGGGAAATTCATTCTACAATGGTATGCTTTCAGACTCGCCGAAGTCTACACATATATTGACGATTTGGGACACATTTTCGGAATTCTTTATGTCTGAAAACATTTGAGTTGAATGAAACGGCCAGTCAGTTAGTTTATTGCACTTCAATATTATCGGTATATTATAAATCATCCGGAGTAATAATATAATCATAATTGCGAAAATATTGTTAACACACTTTGGATTTATCTTGCATACGAAAACCACAATGCACGATCCACCATGTGGCGAGTTCATATATTTTGTTCCGTAATTGCCTTTCTGACAATTTTTACCAAGCTCAATACTTGGATTCGTATCGCTGGATTGTGTAATAAGCAAACAATTCCATGTTCAATCAGAACAATTGGCTTAATTCGTCCAACTTACTATTGGCTTCAATTCTATTTGCTTAATTTTCACACTTCGTCTTCGCTGATATTTTGCTTCAATTAATCAGTTGTTGCACCAAAATCTTTCTATTTACATCCGCTTCAACTGCCCGTTGCTAACACGATGTCGGCTCTGCGACGATCACTCCTCAACTGCCCGTTGCTAATACGATGTCCGCTCTGCGACGACCACTTGTTAACTCTCGTTGCTAACACGACGCTAGCTCCGCCATTTGTTAAGTAGTTAACTGATCTTGCCGATACAACGCCTACTATGCTTACTGCCACTCGCAGGATTCGGCTACGATCACTTTGTACTGCTTGCTGCCGACGATGTTCACTTTGCCACTGTCAATGGTTACACGCTTGGAAGTCAGATCATGCCCCTCGAGACCGACTCCACTTAGTTTCGGGCTAACAACATCCTCAAATTCACTTCCTTAGAAATTCAACCCGGCGGGCTCTGCATAATTGTTGACACATCAAGGCCGCGATCTCCAACGTCCAAGCGCAAGCCACTGTGTCCATACACGTAGGTTTTGGATTTGCCATCGCTGAAAGCTCCATATCTGCAAATTTTATCAGGGAATGCAATTTTATTTCAATATTTTAATTTTTTAGTCGGTCTAAACAGATTTCAGGTTTCTATAGTATACGAATATATTAGTAAAAGAAAACAAACTCATTAATAGTTAACAAATATAATATTATTTTTAACATTTTATTCAATAATATTTAATATCATATCATTTAAATAATCATTTACTTTATTATAACATAAGAGAGGAAGACATCTTTTTCAATTCAAGTGTATCATTTTCATTAATAGAGAAACAAATAAAAAATTGTTGTGACAGTGTTTGACAGTGGCTAGATTGGAGTTTAATATTAAAGAGTATGTTGTTGAGGTAAAAACGTATAAAGAAGGAGTTAGACCGACTTCGAAATATCCTTTACCTTAACTAGGATAATTTTCGATAGGTATCCTAAGTTGATCATATTGGCGGGATGCGTAGCCTTTAGCTGATCTTCCCATTTCTTGTGAATGGTTAGGCTGCGTCAATTACTTAGACCCCTACAAAATTTGGTCCAACAATTTGGTAGGGGTCTAAGTTTTAAAATGTATTAATAGAGGACGCGTAGCTCTCAAAATGTCCAGCCCATTTTTTGCTTGGATTTTTTCCTACCTATAATATGCCCATATTTTGCAAGTACGCTATTGCGGACCTATTGTATACCAATTTGTATTCATATATCATTATTAGAAGCTATGCAGCTTAGGTAATTTTAAGTGGTGCTTTCAAATTTCATTATATTGGACGGAGGCGTGCCTTTATCTGATCGACCTGGTATGGCTTTAATGCCAATATACGGATTCGTATAAAATTTTATCCACAAATTTTGTATAGTTCGTAAGTTATAAAAATGTGTCAACAGACGTCGTGCCCATTTTTTGTGTTGTGTTTAATGTAATTACCGTCAACCTTCATGTGAAATTTCGTTGATGAACATTCTATTGGAACCTAGTAATGACCCAATGTATTTTATTTTGTATTTATGTATCATCTATAGGAGCAGAGCTAGGCAAATTTTAATTTTAGTCCCGAAAGTTCTTAATATGGAAGCCATGTGCTTTCTCTGAGCAACCCCACTTGTAGTTAGCTTTATAATTTCCTCATGTTGCTTCTCGTAAAGTTGTATCCATAAACCTCTAATAGATCTTAAGTTATAAATATTTCTATATACGAGTACAGCATAGTGCTTATTAGGACCCACATCTATTTAATATGACACTACTGTCACAATTCCAGAAATTGTTCCGAAGTTATGGATGTTTTAAAAAAGGTAAAAAAAACTTCCAGATATCTGAGGTAGGCGTGGTATTTGTCTATATGAGCTCATATAGCACTCTGGATCCGTATTTTGGTACAGATTATAATTTTGGGAAGTTTCATTAAGATATCTCCAACAGTCTGGGGAAAAAGTGGTCACAGACGGACAGATGTACAGACAAAATCGCAATTCCTCAGAAAGTGAGGAAGTTCGGTGGATAGTGCGTCGCTGAATTTATTTAACGCAGCAAGAGAGATTAAAATGATTTGATATATATATTACTATGTTGTTTACATATCACTAAAATTGAGATAAATCGCAGCATATAATAATTATACAATTTGAGTAACGAAAATAGTTTACATTTTTAAGTGCCGTTATCGTTATGAATGTCTGATGATAATCTCCTTAGAGGAACAAATCTCTTCATAGCGGAGAGAAAGGCATTAGTTCTCAAGTCTGATACAACCTGCATCGCTGCGAGAAGATTTTTCAAACGCTGTGAAGAGACGATACGGTATGCTAGAATATTATTTGAAATGATTATCGGGTTTTTAGTATCGATATACATATAATGCAGTTTTAAGTCTTTTGCTGATGTGTATGCAAATGGATATTCTGTGTTGTTATGGGTCCTCTTTTTCACAATCAGTATTAGCTGGGAGTTTTATACCCAAACAACCTTAATTACCATGCAAATCCACATCTGGTATCCCTGGATACCAATATCAACATATTAACTAAGGCAAATGAGTCAAGGTTGTACGGTTGTCGTTTACTCATGATTTGTGCAACAGAGACAAAAAACTCTAACTGTTGCTTAATGTGTAGGTCCAACTTGAGGGGGTATTGTTAGCGGTGTAAAGAGAATGCAGTTTCTGCTGGAGAGTTTTTTACCATTAACTTCGAGAAGAAGTTGAAGAAGATTTTAAATGAGTAGAAAAAATAGTGTTGAACAATGAAGAGCTCCTCGAGAACAATAAAATAATTAATAGTTACTAAAAATTCCGTGTAAAATTATTTTAAAAAAATAATAACTGAACTGAAGAAAAAAAAAGATAAAATTAATTAATAAAAAAATGACTTTTTATTAAAAGAAACAGAAACTCTCATACATAAAAGTGGTGCCGAAACCCGGGAACTGTCCATGTGCTGACACAAATCCCTCATATTTTACATAAAAAGTTACTGCCGTCGTGCTACGGATAAAATAACCTCATTTTGTTGCCACGAATTTCGAGCTAAATTCACTACAAAATGGAGACAGTTATTGAAGATCAACAT
The DNA here is from genome assembly GCA_920105625.2 of Clusia tigrina. NCBI lineage: Eukaryota > Metazoa > Arthropoda > Insecta > Diptera > Clusiidae > Clusia > Clusia tigrina. The sequence continues at coordinate 145,746,004 of OV050030.1, read as the reverse complement.
AATATAATCAACTATATCGCTCGTATGCAGCAATCTTTTAATGCTAAACCAAAGGAGCGTAAGTCCAAAGGTTATGCTCAAGCTGTGCTCGAAGACTTGGAGCAGAATTTCAAATAATTTAAAGATGGCCACGAGTTGGTTATGAGCATAGTTCGAGAACAGTCCCTCGCGGAGAAGGATGTACCCTACCTAAGTACCAATATGTATTACACTTGTTGTGATACATATATCTCATTTAAAACTAATATTCTTGATTTAATGTTTGAATTTGATTCTCCACAGACTCCAACCGTCCACGCAAACACATTCGCCGCAAGCAGCCGCAACGAAACATTTGTCGCCGGAGTACGACTGCCAAAAATACAACTTCCAACATTTTCTGGAGATTATCTCGATTGGGTCTCTTATCGCGATACGTTTTTGTCACTAGTTCATGAACCAGCGTCACTCACTGATATCCAGAAATTTTTATATTTGAAAAGTTCGTGCACAGGTACTCCCCTTTCTATGATCAACGAATATCCAGTTGCCGGTTCTAGCTATGCACTTGCATGGGAAGCTCTCGAGAGGAGATTTCACAATGAAAGAAAGCTTGTCGATCAAATCTTAAAGCGATTATTTTCCATACCGCCCACCAAGGGAAACATTTATTCTATTAAAGAACTTCTCGATACCACCAGAAATTGTTTAGCTCAACTAAAAGCATTAAAAATCGATACTACCACCTGGGATTCGATTTTGATTTATTTGACGTCTCAGAAGCTAGACGTTCAAACCCGCAAAGAATGGGAGCAGTCGCTCAAGGCCAGTACAACGGTACCTCCTATGACTGAAATGCTTGGTTTTTTGGAAACAACTTTTAGAGCTTTGGAATGCGTTGAAGATGCAAATATTCCAAGCAGTTCAAACAAAAGTTATGGGGACAGCAAATTTGAAAATCGTCGTAAGCCAACGAAAATTGTTCGAGCCCACACAGCTACTTCTACTATGTTGGATGAAAACTGCCCGTGCTGCAACAAACGGCATCCGTTATACAAATGTTTTAAATTTGCAACGATATCTTCAGCAGAGAAGAAAAACATCGTCAATCAACATCGGCTGTGTCGAAACTGTCTTCGTACCGGACATTTACAAGCCGCATGTAAGTTGAAGTCAGTTTGTCAAAACTGTAGTGAGCCACATCACACTGTTGTCCACAACGAATACTATTCTGGAAACACCTCGTTGACAACTGCTACGACACCAAATGCTACAGCAAACCAGACTTTTGCTCAACCTCCTACTACTTCTACTCCTACAACTGCATCTGTAAGTACGCTTCACTCCAATATGAATACATGCCATATAAATCCTGCCTTACTTGCCACAGTAAAGGTAATTATAAAAATTAATAAGTCTGCTTATAGTGTAAAAGCCCTTGTAGACCAAGGATCTCAGGTCTCATTTATATCTGAGGAATTAGCCCAACTATTGCCCATACCGAAATTAAAAACGCATGTCGATGTCTGTGGGATTGGAGGAAACAAATCCGTCACGGTGAAGAAGTCCGTAAATTTAAATCTCTACTCCACATATGATCAACAATTTGAATTGCCGATAACTGCACTTGTTGTACCATCAGTTTCATCATATATTCCTCCCAAATTAAATTTGATCACAATTCCAGATTTACCAGAAAATCATCTTGCCGATAATAATTTCTTGTTATCAGAAAAAATTGATCTCCTTCTCGGAAATGACGTCTATGGGGATCTATTACTAGCTCAGACGAAAAAATTAGAAAATGGTCTATTTTTACAAGAAACTCATTTTGGATACATGGTTTCTGGGTCTCCAAGATCAAATTTGTCCGCAGCAACAATTTCTGCTAATTTGTGTTCGCTAGAAAATCAGCTACGCCTATTTTGGGAACAGGAAGAATTTGTAGATGAGAAACAATTCACACCCGAAGAGATGTTATGTGAAAAATTGTTTAATGAAACGCATACTAGAGATGATACCGGACGCTATACTGTCCATTTACCCTTCAAGAGTATACTTCAAGGTCAACCCCCTCCAACTTTTTCCCACACGGACTACAATGCGCTTAAACGGTTAAAACAGCTGGAATCTACTTTCAAAAATAAACCTAAATTTGCTGAGGAATATAAGAAATTCATGATGGAGTATGAAACGCTTAACCATATGGTAAAACTTGGTGAGTACCCTCATGCAATACCGAAAAATGCTTATTTCTTTCCCCATCATGGTGTACTCAGAGAGAGTAGTACAACAACAAAATTACGTGTTGTTTTTGATGGTCGAAATCACAGACCCCCTCAGACTTCTATAAATGAGGAACTATCAGTCGGGCCTGCACTGCAAAATGATTTGTCTACTATTATATCTCGATGGAGGAGATATCGAATAGCTTTCACAGCTGATATAGAAAAAATTTTCAGACAAATCAATGTCTGTAAAGAACATCAGCCTTCACAATGTATACTTTGGAGAGATGAAACTACAAATAAAATTAACATTTACAGTTTACTTACAGTAACGTATGGTACTACGTCAGCTCCATATTTGGCAATCAGAGTACTACAACAGCTCGCCGAAGATGAAGAGAAACAATTCCCACAAGCGAGCCAAATACTTCGCTCAGACACATAAGTCGATGACGTCATATCTGGCGCTGATAGTTTTGATGACGCTCTAAAATTACAGGAACAACTTTGCTCTTTAGTGAAATCTGGTGGATTTCACCTTCGAAAATGGAACTCTAATTCTTCACGATTAATTAATCACATTCCAGAGGAAGATCGTGAAAAGAAAGAGCTATTTACACTCAATGAACCAAACATGGCGAAAGCTCTTGGTCTTTATTGGGACATTACAACCGATTCTTTTTGCTTTACAATAAATTTTACATTTGCTCAAACTGTTACTAAACGCACCTTGCTTTCAGATGCAGCTAAGTTATTTGATCCCCTAGGCTGGTTATCTCCCACAACTATAAAAGCGAAAATTATGTTCCAGCTACTATGGAAACTAAAACGCGATTGGGATGATACACTACCAGAACAGATTCAAAACGAATGGATAAATTTTCGATCAACGCTGAAGTCTTTTGAGAAAATACGAATTCCTCGATGGCTTGGGTATACATCTAAACAATCTACAATTGACCTTCACGGCTTTAGTGACGCATCACTAACTGCCTACGCTGCTGTTGTCTACGCTCGAATTGTAGCTGAATCTGGTGAGATAATTATTAATTTATTACAGGCAAAAACAAAGGTAGCCCCTTTAAAAAATGAAACAATTCCGAGACTGGAATTAAGTGCAGCTATGCTTTTAGCAAAATTGATCGCTAAAATTAAATCAAACAACGATTTCAACATTGGGCGCATCGTATACTGGACGGATAGTACCATCGTTCTTGCGTGGCTAAAAAATTACAACAGACGGTTGGAAGTCTACGTGGCAAACAGAGTTGCACAAATTCATAAGCTTTGCGACGTCACCGATTGGAGATATGTTCCATCAGCTGATAACCCTGCAGATTGTGCTTCTCGCGGATTATTTCCTGAAGAACTTATCAAGCATTCATTATGGTGGACTGGTCCATCATGGCTGAAAACTGATTCAAATGATTGGCCTTCCTCCCCGGCAAATTCATATATTGATAAATCTACTGTAAACGCTGCTACAGAAGAAAAAATTTACAACAACAATGTTATTGTCTGTCACTCAACCAATACAGAAACAGCAACAGCATTCCCTAAACTCCTGTCGAAATATTCCAGTTTCACTACATTAATACGTGTGATGGCATACCTTTTTCGTTATTTCGAAAATTTAAAATGCAAAATACAGAAGATCGAAATAGATACAAGCTTTTTAAAAACATGGGAACTTACAAGAGCAAGGAATCATCTAATTCGAATAACACAAGCTGTAACATTTCGGGAAGAAGTACAATGCTTAAAATCAAGTAAACCTCTTCCTAATAATAGCCGAATTCTGAAGTTATCACCATTTTTAGATGAATTGGATATTGTCAGAGTTGGTGGTCGCATATCTCAGGCCGAGATTCCATTCCACACGAAGCATCCTATACTTTTGACCAAACAAAATCCTATTTCCCTTCTTATCTTTTCAGAAGCACATAAAAAGACTTGCCACGGTAGTCTTCTGCTAATGCAGGCCTATGTTTCACGGCATTATTGGGTAGTCTCTGCTCGTGACTTAGCAAAAAAGGTGCAACGCAATTGCATCGTGTGCTTCAAATACAAAACTAAGACTTGTCAACAATTAATGGGTAACCTGCCAGCTGTCCGCCTTCAGCCAGCCCGCCCCTTCAAGCATAGTGGGCTTGACTATGCCGGCCCCATCAATATAAAAACATCATCCTTAAGAACGGCATCTACTTCGAAGGGATACATTTGCCTTTTCATATGTATGCGCACCAAGGCAATACATTTGGAAGCCGTCACCAGCCTTAATGTAGATGCATTCTTAGCAGCTTATCGCCGTTTTATTGCTCGTCGAGGAATTTGTACGGACTTATACTCCGATTGTGGTACAAATTTCGTTGGTGCGAATAAAGAGCTGCGAGTCATTTATCAGCGCAATAAATTATCCCTTCCCGAGCATCTCGCTGAAACACTGGCCAATCAAGGTACGAAATGGCACTTCATTCCTCCTGCTTCGCCTCATTTTGGTGGACTCTGGGAAGCAGGAGTAAAATCCACAAAACATCATTTACGTCGAATAGTCAATGATCGTCTCCTCAATTACGAAGAACTAAGCACGCTTCTCGCACAGATTGAAAGCATTCTAAACTCCAGACCTCTATGTCCCCTGTCAACTGATCCCCAAGATCACAACGCGCTTACACCTGCGCACTTTTTAATCGGTGAACCTACAGTTTGCATTCCGGATGAAGATTTATTGGATGCAAACGTTGATCGACTCTGTCGTTGGAAACAGATTGTACTTCTTAAGCAACACTTCTGGGAAAGATGGAAAAGAGAGTACATGTGTCGACTACAATCACGCCCCAAATGGAATAAAATAATCGATAACATTAAAGTTGGCGACATCGTACTCTTAGTCAATGAAAAAAGTGTTCCTGGTCAGTGGCCTCTCGCAAAAGTTGAAGAATTACATCCTGGTAATGATGGCTTGGTTCGAGTTGTTACTCTCTACTGCAACAAGAAATATATTAAACGTCCAATTGCCAAACTGTGTCGATTACCAACAAATGACATCACGTCAACAGAAGATACGGAATCATCAAGCAACAGTCCTAATTAAGAACAGAGGTTCTTGGCGGGGAGAATGTTTGGGAGTTTTATACCCAAACAACCTTAATTACCATGCAAATCCACATCTGGTATCCCTGTATACCAATATCAACATATTAACTAAGGCAAATGAGTCAAGGTTGTACGGTTGTCGTTTTCTCATGATTTGTGCAACAGAGACAAAAAACTCTAACTGTTGCTTAATGTGTAGGTCCAACTTGAGGGGGTATTGTTAGCGGTGTAAAGAGAATGCGGTTTCTGCTGGAGAGTTTTTTACCATTAACTTCGAGAAGAAGTTGAAGAAGATTTTAAATGAGTAGAAAAAATAGTGTTGAACAATGAAGAGCTCCTCGAGAACAATAAAATAATTAATAGTTACTAAAAATTCCGTGTAAAATTATTTAAAAAAAATAATAACTGAACTGAAGAAAAAAAAAGATAAAATTAATTAATAAAAAAATGACTTTTTATTAAAAGAAACAGAAACTCTCATACAGCTGGACAATCAGTATTACTACTTATATTAGATTATACACATGTGTATGAATTCACTAGCATTCAATACATTAACTGTATTCATTTTACAAAGTTAGATTGCATATTCATGATATTTCAAGCATTCATGATATTTGTTTTTTGTTTAATTTCATCTTATTTTTATTTTTAATTTAATCTTTGGGGTACAACTGAACGGTAAGTCCGACAGTACATATCTTTTTAATCTTCACATTCCTGGTATCGCTGTTTATCAATTCTACCGCCAGGTTGATGGATGGACTCTAGGACGGTTGCTATATGAGTGGCCACATTTCATTATTTTATCATTTACTTTTGGGATGATTTGATCACGATGCATAATGTCGTTGTTGATTCTGTCACTGGAGGGCAAGAACCTGCACTTAGGGTAAAAGTAGTTTGCACTGATTTTATGGCATTTGCTTTTATTCACTAATTGTCTAATCATAAGTCGAATTGAATCATGTTCACCTGCAAATGTATCGAAGGTATCTAAGGGTTTTTATTCCTGGCAATTATAACAGTATCATCTGCAAAATTTGCGGTGTATGTGGTATCAGTCAGAGGCAGATCAGCCATGAAAAGTGTGTAGAGCACAGGTCCCAAAACGATCCCTTGTGGGACACCAGTTTGGATTCGATAAAGGGAAGGTACGTCGCTGAAAAATTTGGACTTTAATATGGCAAAGTAGTATTAGGTAAAATGCATTTTTAATTTGTATAACAAGCCACGGTGCCACACCTTGTCGAATGCTTGGGTGATATGCAGGAATGCGCCTGAACAGTATTCTTTGTTTTCAGGTGCATTCCGTGCAAATGCATATACTCGGTTTATTTGCTCAGTCTGAGCGTGATGCTTTCGGAATCCAAATTGATGGGAAGGTATAAGCTGTTTCGACTCGGTGATTATGAGGAGTCGCTTCAAAAGTAGTTTCTCAAAAACTTTAGATAGTATCGGAAGCAAGCTTATTGGCTTATATGAGGTGACCACTTCTGTCGGTTTCCCAGGTTTGGGAACAAGGATAATTTGAGCTACTTTCCATTGGCTTGGGAAGTGGTCACATCGGATAATCGTATTGAATAACTGGACAATGAATTTATAGTCTTAACTGGTAGCTCCTTCAGGATTCTGCTAGATAGATGAAAAAAGTATTCGTTCGCCATTCACTCGATACCTGGGCGCTGATATCATTAATGCCACCAAATATCGCAATTCAAAGGTTATTCTGGCTCTAAGCATGATCCTCTAGATCTGCCGGGTTGTCCGATGATATTACATTCTGCCACGATTCGCGAGCAATGGAGTCGAGAATTTCACAATTTTATTCGCGACATATGTTTCGCACCGATGTGTGAATGCGAAGAGAACCAACCAAGGACAATGATGAAAGGTTTTGAATATAGAATTGTTTTAGCGGAGCCATCTTTGTTTACCCGAAAGCAATATATTCGACGATGAAATTTTTATATTGTTTAAAAAGGGAAGTATGATGTAGAAGGCGTTTTTGTCAAGACTCGCGAACTGCTTGTGAGCCGAAGTGAGTGAATTCCCCAGGTGCACCAATGTATCTCGAAATGAAAAAAGTGTCATGTGTCTGCCGGTGCTCCCGTAGCCATCACCAACGATCCAACCATCACCACCGATCCCTAAGGCACCCCGTGACACACCAACAGGAGTCGAAAGCGTGATCCGGACTTTATAAGAACCTAGTAATAATTTTTGCTTAATTGTTGTAAATCAATGACACAATGCACATAACCTTTCTCTAGTCGAGATACTCGATCTATGAAGTTTTCAACTTAATCGGTCAAATACTATAACTCACAATAACGGAACAAACAAACATACATTCATTTTTATATATATACGAGGTGTGATCAAAAGATAACCGTTATTTTCAACTTTTCGTGAGTTACGTATGTTCGATGTTCGCATTTTTTTTTTATGTTGGTACACATGTCTGTTATATATGTTGGCTATACCAACCATTTTGGATTAGCAGTTTGTTTTTGACAGATAAAAAGGTTAGTCGTGTTTTGGTGTGCTCTTCGATTTTGTACTATTCGAAAAAAATGGATCAAAGAAACTGTATTCAGTTTTGTGTAAAAAATGAAATTAAATTCGCAAGGACATTTGAAATGTTGACTGTGGCCTTTGGCGAGTCTACTATGAGCAGAACACAAGTTCAATTGTGGTATAGCCGGTTTAAGGAAGGCCGAGAAGATGTCAATGACGATGCTCGTCCTGGTCGCCCGAGCACGTCAACAACCGATGAAAACATTGACGCAGTGAAGAAAATGATTTTGGATAATCGTCGAATTACTATTAGAGAGGTTGCTGATGATGTTGGCATATCGTTCGGCTCATGCCAAGCAATTTTTACGGATGTTTTAGGCATGAAACGTGCGGCAGCGAAGATTGTTCCAAAATTGCTAAATTCTGAGCAAAAACAACGTCGCACACTGGGTTGAAATACTCGGTTTATGAGGATTAATTCAAAAATCAAATTTTTAGTATCGTCAAAACTGTTTGTACTTGCTTGAAAAGTACAAAATTCTACATCACTAGCTGAAAAAATAAATGTAAAAAGTGCTCTAGTGTGTTCGCAGTGATCGATCAAAGTTTATTTAAATTTGTATTAAAAAAAGGCTGAAAAAGCGAAAACTTTCTCATAAAAAAATCTTTTTTATTTATAAAACTATTAGAAAAGTTGGCAATTAAACTATGGAGCCATCAAGTTCAGGTAATACTGCAAATATCCCGGTAAAGTTTGTGTAACAAATTTGGTGTGGAAGTGTTTCTGTTTTTGTAGTTTATATTAGAAGTACAAAAAAAAAACAAGATTTTTAAAGTTTAAGTGCACATATAATTATTATTCGTGTACATTCGTGTTTAGATTTGTGATCTATTTTAAAGATTAAACACTTATTTAGTAACTTGCAAAAATTCAAGTTGCCCTTTTTTGCCTTTTCGGAGGTATCCATTTTTGTATAAAAGTCTCGTGACGCTAAATTTACCAAAAAATCACATTGGCCTTGCGGCTGTTGCTGTTATTGTTATTGTTTTAGCATACTAGTTGTTGTTGTTGTATTTAAAAAATATTCTTTATCAAGAATGATTTAAAGGAGATTGCGTCGCAGGCGGTCCCGTTATGATTTGCTAAAAAAACTGCTGATATAACAGATGATTTTGACGCCACTAGTAAGGACTTCAATAATATAGATGACATGATTAAAAGTGAAGTAACAAGTGAATACAGAATATTTAAGATTCGGGCTTTCTATTCTTCATGGCTGGATTAGGTTCTTTGAATATCTTCTGCATATTGCATATAAAATACCATTAAAAAAGTGGCAGGTTAGAAGTGATGTTGAAAAAAATCGTTCCAGAAACAAAATCAGAAATTCAGAAAAAATTTAAAGAGATTTTAGGATTAATAGTTGACAAACCTAAGCCTGGTTTTGGAAATACGAATGATGGGAATACGGGACGACGTTTTTATCAAAACGATGAAAAATCAGCTGAAATAACAAAAACAGATTTGAACTTAATAAAAAGAATGCACATATTACTTATTGTTGTCTCTAGTGGCCATGAAATACACCTTGAAAATTTTAACACATTTGCACACAACACAGCCAGACTTTTTGTTGAAACATATCCATGGTACAATATGCCACCCACGTTGCATAAATTATTATTATTATTACACGGATACGAAATTATTAAGAATGCTCCGTTACCTATTGGGCTATTATCCGAAGAAGCGCAAGAAGCTCGGAATAAAGATTTTTAAAAATATAAAGAGTTTCATTCACGAAAGTGCAGTCGCGAAAACTCCCTTCAAGATATTTTTCATTTATTTTTGATAACCTCTGACCCAATTTTTTCAAGTATGCGAAAGCTGCTGCCAAAGAAGGTTCAAAGCTGGCCAGAGCAGGCAAACGATTTAATAATGCCTCCAGATCTAAACAAAATGAATTTAGATGAGTTTGATAATGATTATGATGATGATGATGATGATGATGATGATGATGATGATGATGATGATGATGATGATGATGATGATGATGATGATGATGATGATGATGATGACGATGATGATGATGATGATAATGAGGATGATGATGGTGATGATAATGAGGATGATGATGGTGATGATAATGAGGATGATGATAATGAATAAGATATAATGTCATTTTTAAGTTCTCTTATTGTAGTACTATACTCGTATATATACTTAAACTGAAATTCCTTAATTTTTAATAAAACTGTAATGAAATATACTTAAAAACGGTTTGATTTGACTAATTTCAATAGTATTAGGTAAAACCTATCGAAAAAATATGCTAAGATAGCTTCCCTGAATTGATCCTCAAAATCTAGGTATTCTAACGCACTGTGCGTCGCATGGACATCGCTCAGGAGCTGTTGAACATCGTCAACGACGATCCAGATTTCCTCAAAAAGATCATAACTGGTGACGAATCGTGGGTGTATGGCTATGACATTGAAACCAAAGCCCAATCATCCCAATGGAGACGTCCGGATGAGCCAAGACCGAAAAAAGCACGTCGAGTTCGGTCGAACGTAAAGGTTTTGCTGACAGTTTTCTTTGATTGCAATGGCGTGGTGCATCATGAATTCTTGCCACAAGGTCGTACGGTCAACAAAGAATACTACCTTGAAGTTATGCGCCGTTTGCGAGAAGCAATTCGTCAGAAACGCCCAGAATTGTGGAAAAACCAATCATGGATTTTGCAGCATAATAACGCACCAGCTCACACATCGATGCTTGTGCATAATTTTTTGGCCGAAAACAAAACCGTCATCATGCCTCAACCACTGTATTCACCGGATTTGGCCCCCGCTGATTTTTTCCTCTTTCCAAAACTGAAGACACCGATGAAAGGAAAGCGTTTTGCTACGATTGAGGAGATAAAGGAAAAATCGAAACAGGAGCTGTTGGCGATACCAAAAAAAGCGTTTCAGAAGTGTTTCGAGGATTGGAAAAAACGCTGGCATAAGTGTATTATATCTGAGGGGAATTACTTTCAAGGGGACAAGATAGTTGTTGATGAATAAATAAATACTTTATTTTTTGATCACACAATAACGGTTATTTTTTGATCACACCTCGTATACGAGGATCACACCTCGTATACGAGGTGTGATCAAAAGATAACCGTTATTTTCATCTTTTCGTGAGTTACGTACGAGCAAGCAGACTTTGACCCAAACTTATAAGAAGCATAATGGAGGGAAAGTTAATAACGAAAATGATAACGTTAGTTATCAGCTGAATGAGGAGCGAATTGACAATCACAACTCGTATGGATTAATCTTTATCGGTTGAGTCTAAGACATCGCTATTACTCACTTAACTATCGTTTTCACCAAGATCATCTAAAATATAAAGGTTTAAATCAACTGAGCTACAACGTTTAAGAGTATGTGTACTATTTGTTACGTGAGGTTTGGAGGTCAATATCAAATTTGTCATTAAATCGTATTTAGAAGCAATTCTAGATGTTTTTGCTTCCGACATCTTCTTCTGATAATCCCACAGGTATTTCGAAGCTATTAATTATTTCCACAAAAGAGAGAGAAGAGATTCGTAGCGTAGAACATATTCACCTAGCACTTTCTACGCGTAAAAGCATGCTGACTCTTTTTGAAAAACCCTCGAAACTTCTTTTGAAGTATGAAGGAATACACTAGAATTGTTCAGCTCAAAATATTAGATGTATATAAGCCACCACAGCAAAAGTCAACACTGTCGAACAGTGATCGTAACACTGTGCACCTCGAGAAGTAACAATAACAGTATTAAAACTAATAAAGTTCATAACAAATAAATATATACATAAATTGCAATTTGTATTAAAAGTAGCTTTAAGCCTACTTTCTCTTAGGTTAATTGTAATTATTAAATAAAATTAAATTTTTCTAATTTAACCATGCGAATATTACGAGTTTGTATAAATTGTCAAGATGACAATTTCGAAAAAATATCTTGAGAAACAAAAAATATAATGGAATAATTTACCATAGTATAGTTTAAATACCTATAAGGTTATTTTGTTAAAAAGTGCACATCCTCAGAACTAAGAGAACTTCGCTAACCTATATGTATATTTCATTGCTAGGAATAGGAATAGATTTATCTAGATATAAAATTTTCATAAAAATCTGAATCGGATCCAAATATTCTAAAGGTTATGAAAAAAAGTATTGACGGTAACACATCTGTTTAGTGGAGGGGGTACGAAATAAGAGAAAAATAGTGCATGAGTCATTTATTGTACACAATCTATGGATACGAAAGATATATATGGGGTTTGGGCTACGAGAAATCCACATCTGTAATACAACAATTAAATTATTTGTTAAGTATTACATACTTTTGTTGATTTGATTTTGTTACATGGCATGTTAATGTATAATATTCATTACAAACTGTATAATACTTATTAGAAACTCAAACTTAAATTAATTGCTTTAATTCAAGGCGCTGATTATTTTATTGTCGTGTTTTGTAAGCTAGATACGGTATTAATTTATATTTTGCATTGAAAATGCAAATATAAGTAGAGTCAGAATACTTTAAAGTTAATTTCAATTCACAAAATTCATTTTAGACCCATCATTTCAGTTAGTTTACAATGTTTATTTTTAGATAGGTTTTTCGTCAAGATATCAGCCGCCATTTGAATAGTTGAGACATACTCAAATTTCACGTACATAATGGTATTTTAAATTTAAGTGTTTTGCTCTTGAATGATATACATGATTTTTAATAAATTATTAAATTATCGCCTTTTATTGCTATAGGCATGTCTCCTTCATAGAATCCAAGCTCTGTTAATAATTGGTTTAAATAAAGAGCCTCTTTAGCGCTTCTGTTGTACTCAACGGTACAGTGCTCTCTTTCTTCGATTCCCATTCCACAGATCCGCCACTCATCAAGAACACATAGGTAGAATATGACTTTCTGTCTTTCATAACACCAGCCCAATCAGCATCCGCGTAGCCATATATTCGCTCGCTGCTAAGGCGATACCATAGTTTTAACTGCCAAGTGTTATATAAATACCACGTAAAGTGTTTGACCCCAGTCTGATGCTGGGTTGTTGGATTTGAATTACCCTGTGCCAATTTCCTGACAGAGTGCAGTATGTCAGGTCTCATGCAGATCGCTAAATACATTAGTAGTTAACTTTTTTACCATGCTTGTCATCATATCTGATATGAAACCCAGGACCGAAAAGAGTTGAAACAGGTCGACAAGTCTTCATGTCGTACCTCTCCAATTACTTGCGGATATGTTGCTTCTGACTGACCGCTCTTTTGCCGGTTTCACCCCACCGCGGCCAACCAAGGAAATAGGAATGAGGCCCTTTATCCATCAACTTGAATTCGCTTGCCACCTTTGCCTTAATGTCTTCTTTGACTGCGCTACACATGAGTTTAGTTTCTCTTCGAACTTCTTCGAGGTTCTTCTCTTCGAAATTCTTCTCTTCGAGGAAAAAAACCCCAATTATGACACATGTGCGACGTCGCGCCACTGTCGACGCATTAAACCGACCGATCTAGCGTGCGCTTTGTATCATTTGAACTTGATAAAAGTGTAGCAAAATATAACTGCTCTTTGTCTTTTTCTTTTCCGCGGTGTCTCTACATTTTTTCGCGAAGTGTCCTCTCTTATTGCATTTATAGCACTTGCCGTTGTTCCTATGCCTATTTTTATTGTCGTTGCTGTGGTGCCTAGCTCTAGTTGAGTTATTATTGTTGTGATTACTTTCCACTGCTTCGTAGTTTTTTCCTCTGCATTTGTATTCGCCTTAGCAAAAGCAATATTTGTGGAAGCAGCTAGCGGACGAGTTGAACGCGTTGAGAGGGCCAACTCGTATTGCAGTTAAGTGGAAAGAAGTAATTAACTAGAGATTTATTACATTTTTAAGTTCAGCTGTTACTATGTTTTTAATTGCAGACATTGGGAGTTTGAAAGAGCCAAATGAAAATGAGCCAGCGGCTTACTGGACTGTTTTTTATTATTTCCTATTCCCGAAATATTAATAGTACCCCTCGTACTTACTCGATTTTACCAACTTTGGCCTGTTTTATTTGATTTCTTTCTCTACTCTATTTATAGACTAATGCTAACGAAAGACAAAGCAAAAAAAAATTCCTGAAAATATCGAACCGTTATCAGAAGAGAGCAGGAAAACGCTAAGTAACCCATATTTTTAACTCACAAAAGTATTCGTTGCTGCAGTCGCCAATTCCGTTATTCTTTTTTTTTTGGAAATTGCGTTTATTATTTGACAGTTCTGATCTAACAGACAAACATTCACTTGGATTTGCATTTAGTGCATTTAATTTGAGTTTCGGTGTTGCTGTGCGTCAAAATGCCCAAAGGAAAGGAATTGACCGTTTCCGAAAATAATATTATTTTGTATCTCCACAATGAAGGGCGATCTATAAACTATATTTGTGAAATGATTGATACCAATATTAGAAGTGTCATAAACTGATTGATCAATCCGGATAACCTCGAAAATATGCCTCGTTCTGGGCGACCGAAAACTTTAATAGGGAAGAGAGAAAAATTCTCCAAGAAAATCGCAATCGTTTTTTTTTGCTCTGTCCTTCGTAAGCATTAGTCTATGAATATAGGAAAGAAAAAAAAAATAAAACATTCCAAAGTAGGTAAAGTCGAGTAAGGTTACTAATAAAGCCCAGCAACGAATACTTTTGTGACACACTGCATATAACAAAGAAGTGAAGGTGAAAAAATATTCAGGTTGCCACTACAACTTCATACATACTACTTTTTCAACAAAAAGTTTTCTTAAATCAATTACATTTATAAGTCCAAGTTTTGTATGCTACTTTTGAGTATTTACCTCGTCAATTAAACGGTTCAAACTCTCAACACTCGCTATCTGCTTAAAACAGGCAGATAATACATCGCACTCCAGAGTCGCACAAAATATAACTTTAAGGCCCGAATATAATAATGCGAGAGACCGAGACGAGAGCGAGACCGAGTCTCGGCCGAGATGTCAAAAAGAATTTGTACCAAAGGATTGTATGTGGCAATATACAATAATGCGTGATGCGATACGGCGAGACGAGGCATTTCTAAAAAATTAGAAATTCCTCGCACTCTCGTCCGAGACAATTTGTCAAATTAATCAATTGTTTCGTAATACGCATTTGTTTATTTCTGTTTTGCTCTTTGTGGCTCCGCGTTTATTTTTTTAATTAAAAAATTTCAAAACATTTAGTTTTTAATAGTTTTTTAACACTTTTGCTTTTGTGTAAATATGGCTCGCACTTTGTTGATTGTATATTAGAATGTGAGACAGTGCAAAACG
Organism: Clusia tigrina; assembly: GCA_920105625.2. Taxonomy (NCBI): domain Eukaryota; kingdom Metazoa; phylum Arthropoda; class Insecta; order Diptera; family Clusiidae; genus Clusia; species Clusia tigrina. The sequence continues at coordinate 145,730,814 of OV050030.1, read as the reverse complement.
AGATCTCAATCGAGACTCGGTCTCGCTCTCGTCTCGGTCTCTCGCATTATTGTATTCGGGCCTTTATTGTTTCTATTTTTAACATTTGCCTTTCGTTTTATAAACTTGACAGTATTGCCAGCTCCGATAATTTTTCCGATTGACACAAAATTTTTGTGTAAATTCGGAACGAAAAACTCATTTAATAATACAACATTTATGCATATTCGCCAGAAGCCAAAATTAATTTTTTCTTTATGTTTTTAAAAGACATATTGGTAGATGCCCCACTATCCAAAATCCACCTCTCACTAATATGCTCTGTTTCAAATGCACCAAATGCATTTTCTGACTCTGTCATTCCTTTCTTTGCGTTGCACTGCGATCGAATATGCCCTTTTCTACCGCATCGGAAGCATGCAATCTTCTTTGATACAACATTATTTTTGTTGTAATTTTAGTAGCATCTTTCTTTATTTTTCTTGTTACCGCTAGTATTTCCTTTTGTGTCATTTCGTAAATTCGCCGCAAAGACCGTTTTAGCATTTAATTGTAATTTTGAACCTTGTCGTAATTCCTCTTCAAGAACTTCAGAGATCAAAACACAAAAACTCGGTCAATTGTCTCTACTTTCCATAGCCACAACGAAATTTTCATCTGGAAGACTGCATAACAAAATTATTGAAATAAGTACATCAGTTAATAAAATGTTAACTTATTTTAGTTCATCTACTATGGTGGTTGGTTGGTTACAGTGGTTGATACGCATCTGTCCCATATGCCTCACAGTATGGGGCATAGCAATTTCTTCGGACTGACCTCCAAGCAGTCCGATAGGTTATCAAGAAAGAACGTTACCAGAAATATGTACCTTGCCCAGGGAGTTCAGTATTGTGTCAAGGACTTTGCTTTGTCCATAAGGTAGCTGCGCCCAACAGCCGGTTGTCAAAAGCCTCGCCGCGCTATTGAAAGCGATGTTTTTGGTATGTATGTCAATAGGGAGGAAATGCAGCATAATGTTCACGGCATCAGTGGGAGAAGTACGCACAGATCCTGTAATGCTCACACATGCTGCTCTTTGTACTCTGCTGAGTTCCTGAACAATATAGCTCCTGCTTAAAGTTGGCCATCAGACTATTCCACCATAAGTTAAAATTGCTCGTACTATTGCCATGTATAGCCAGTGAGTAATATACGGGCGTAACCCCCATCACTTGCCAAACAATCTGTTGCAATGCATGCTTTCCTGGCCCGCAACTCGATATTAGATTTCCAATTCAACTTTGGATACAGTAGCTCGTTTCAGTAACTCTTCTCCACCGATTATTTCTCTACTGGTAGAGAATGTCACATCAGAGTGACGTCATTCTATTTTGTAACTTTGTAGATATATTGTCAACTGCTCTTTAGCAAGTGAGAAGTGACACAGCCAGTTGAAAATGCGGTAAGTAATGTTTTTAGTTAAAAATCTGTTATATTTATACAATGACATCCGTCACCCCGTTTATTATACGTGATATCATGATTTTGCTTAAAGGACAAACGAAACCCTGCCCAATATCCCGAAGAAATGACCCAGTAGCATAAAAATATAGTGTAGCTACTACCCTTAAGTTGCTTCGAATAAGATATTTCTAACTCCACTCTTCATAAAAGGAGTTATTTCTTCTAACAGATTAATGAAGCGTCTTTATTTAGCCGGAAAGTTTTTTAAATCGCGCTTTAGGCATATGAAATAGATCACATGAATCTCGCAAACGTCGACGTTGCACGCGAAGCATATTTTGGATATCGTACATTATAGAATAAATAATCACACGTATCTCAATAATTTCTTCAAATTTATGTTGAATTGTCTCTTATTTAACTCTAACCTTATTGTTTTTTTTTTGTTTATTTATTATTTGCTGCTTTACACAACTTTGTGTAGTATACATACAGCTCAAAAATATATGTCAAAACTGTCAGATTCACTGTTCATTCTCAACTAGGAGAGTGTAGAAAGTTTTGAACAGTGCAGACGTGTTTAAGCTCGCTCCGCAAAAATTAATTCTTCAATACAAATTTATTAAGTTAAAGTAACTTAAGTTGTAAAGAAAAAGTGCAATAGTGCAGTGATCGACTAGAACGAATCTACCGGTCACTTACTGGGACACATCTTTTAAAATAGAATAAAATAAGAGCAAATCACAAATTTATAATGAGTGTGGCTGACACACTTAAACAAAAAACAGCAACAAAACGAAACGCATATTTTTCTTTCGTCTCAAACGAAAACAACGGCAACTCCAAATTGCCGGTCGAAGTGACAGAGAGCAGAGCACGATCTTGCTCTCCCGCTCTACTAGGTGCCAGCAATTCCCTACCTTGGAGTGTCCAATGCGCGACTCCCACTATGGAGTTTTATCCACCAGTTACTACTTCAGCAATCACAATAACAACTCAAAGCTCCTCTACCACAACTGTAACACCGGTGACTGCGACGGTAACGATTAGCTGCAACTCACCAATAATGGCAATCGGAACAACACCAATTTCATCAGCAACAACAAACACGCAAGTATAAAATATAAATATTAAAACATGTAATAAAATTACCGAAAATAAAAACAGAAAACGAAACCGCGAAAAACAATCGTCAAACAAGTTAAATGAACAAAATACTAGTAACAAAAGACCAAAAAATAAAATGTTCAACACAACACAAACATCACTCCCAAATATTGGCTGAGCAAGCCTATCACTCCCAACACAACAAACAGATTCGAACTGTTAGCAGTAAATGACAAAACGGACTCTCAAGACAACAGTGAAGAACAAAAAAACAGTGGGACAAATGCGAACAATAATATACAATAACCAATTACGCAATGTTTACAAAAACCGCCTCCTATATATGTTCAGAATGTTGAAAATATAAAAGCCTTATCTGAAGCACTAAATTCCATGCAAAATATATTGTACGAAATGAAAATTCTAAGCAAGAACTAAATAAAAATTCAACCAAAAGAATCCACACACTACACAAAAGTAATTGAATTATTAAAGCAAAAAGAGACAAAGTATTACACATTTCGACCAAAAGATGAGCGAGGCTTTAGAGTGGTATTACGAAATATGCACCATTCAACCGACACAGAAGACATTAAAAACGAATTAGCCGAACTAGGCCATGAAGTGACAAATATCCATAACATCCAAATAGCTAATGGTGCATCCAAATAGCAACGGTGGTAAAACAACCACTTTCACTATTTTCAATTGAATTGAAAATAAAAGATAACAATAAAGGCATATACGACATTACTCACCTCCTACACTGCAAAATTAGCTTTGCGCCACCCCGACAAAAGAGAACAACTCCCCAATGCACAAATTGCCAAAAGTACGGCCACACAAAAAACTACTGCCAGATAGACCCGGTGTGTGTCAAATGTGCTGGAAAACACAAGACAAACATGTGCACAATTAAAATTGACGCTGATAGAGTAAATATTAAATGCGTTCATTGCGGTGAAAACCACACGGCAAACTACAGAGGATGTGCGATATATAAAGCTCTACAAGTCCAGAGATACCCTACACTTCGCAAGAAAGAAACAAATGAACAAATCAATATTAAAACAAACCAAAACAATCATGATACAAAAATAAATGGCCAGAAAATCATCTCTGGTATTTCATACGCTCAAGCTGCACAAATGGAAACAATATCACAGGAGCCAAATCAAATAAAAAGCAACAGCACATATGAAATAATATCAAACAATGACGATCTATCCGAATTAAAAACAATGATGAAACAAATAATAAATCAAATGACCAGTATGATGAACATAGTAACTATGCTTGTATGCAAAATAGATGAACGCAGTAAATAAAATAAATTTGGCAATATGGAATACAAATGGACTGTCGCGCCATGAACTAGAACTAAAGACTTTCCTAATAAACAATTCAATAGATGTGATGTTAATCTCGGAAACACATGCTACAGACAAAACATATGTTAAATTCCCTAACTTTGACATCCATTACACAAATCATCCTGACAACAAATCTCACGGTAGAACGGCGATCATTATAAAAAAAAAATATGAATTACATTGAACTTGACGCATATAAAAAAGAAGACCTTCAAGCAACCACAATAACACTAAATGACTCGAAAGGACAAATCGTAGTATCTGCTGTCTATTGTCCACCAAAATATAATAACACAAAAGAACAATATCTATACTATTTAAAAAAACTGGGGAATCGCTATTTAGCCGGAGGTGACTATAACGCTAAAAATGTTTTGTGGGGATCAAGGTTGACAAACGCAAAAGGACGCGAGTTACTTAAAGCTATACGATATAGTAATGGTCGACTCATTAGCACTGGTGAACCAACATATTGGCCAACAGATACAAAAAAACAACCAGATTTAATAGACTTCTGCATCACAAAAAATATTCTTCATAAACAGCTAACTATTAAATCATGTTTAGAATTATCCTCAGACCACTCCCCAATCCTAATGACATTACTAGGATCAATAGAGACAAGACTTTTCTCAGGCATCTATAACAATAAAACTGACTAGAATAATTTTCGTCTAGCACTGGAAAAACAACTAAAAATAGATATACGATTACAAACAAAAAATGAAATCGATTCCGCAATCGCATACTTCAATGATAGCGTCTTCGAAGCAATCACAGCTTCAACACCGAAGCTAACGTTAGCAAATACGGACACTACACCAGCATCCATCAATTGAAAAATTAAATGGAAAAGGAAGCTCCGGAAAACATGGCAAATCACTAGGAATCCGGAAGATAAACGCAACCTAAACAAAGCAACAAATGATTTAAAAATTTTACTTCAGAAAAACAGAGAAAAGGAACTAGAAAAACATATGCTGAACTTGGGAACTACCACATCAACAAAATACTCTCTTTGGAAGGCTACGAAAAAACTCACTGGTGCAATAATACACAAACCTCCTATCAAAACACAAACCGGTACATGGGCGAAAACAAGTAAAGACAAAGCCAACACACTGGCCAAACATTTCCTTGAAATATTTACAAGCGAAATGGACAATCAAACCACTCATCTTGACAATGTAATAAATATCCCGCAATCGTGCTATAGCTTTTGTTCGTTCTATTCCTGGATGTCCATGATGAATTTGTTTTAATATACGCTTGCGATATGTGTGTGGGACGACAAGTCGGTCACCATACATAATACATCCGTCTGTGTGCAATAAATTGTCTTTTCTGTGGAAGAACAGCTTAAGCTCATCGTTTTGATTTATCTCTGAAGGCCATCCACTTTGGATGTAATTTAAAACAGTAGACAAAGTTTTATCCTTTGCTGTTTCGTACTGTATCATTTTGAAAGTTACCGGCATTGACTTTATGACGTCATAGACAATCGTTTTGACAGCGTTTTCAATTTTTATTGATGCTATAACGAAATCTTCCGGAACATTGTTTTCTTTGTTTATAAGACGTGACAATACATCCGCGTATCCGAAACTATTGGTGTTCACAAAACTAATTTCGAAGTCGTACGCTAGAAGTTGAATTGCCCACCTCTGCAAACGATTTGCCTGGTGTACTGCTACTCCAGTTTTGCGTCCAAAAATTGTTAATAACGGTTTGTGGTCGGTATGAAGCTTGAATCGTCGCCCATATATCATTTTGTGAAACTTTGTTACCGCAAAAATAAGTGCGAGCGCTTCCTTTTCCACTTGACTGTACCCTTGTTCAGCAGGTGTTAGTGAGCGTGCTGCATGAGAAACTGCTTTGATGGTGCCGTCCGCATATTCGTGTAAAATGCATGCACCAAGTCCGTATCCGGATGCATCTGCTGCAACTATGATGTTCTGCTGAGGGTCATAATGTGCCAATGTGAGGTCTGATAATAAAATGTTCTTTAATTCTTGGAACGATCGCTTATGTTTTGTTGTCCATGTCCATGTAACATTGGATTTCAAGAGTTCGTCTAACGGCCCTCTATGTTGACGCATGTTGCTCACAAATTTGCCGTAGAAATTAATTGCACCGAGAAATGATCTCAGTTCTGTAATATTGGTTGGCTCAGGCATGTTCGCAATAGCCCTGACGCGTTCGGAATTTGGTTTGAGGCCATTGTGGTCAATTATGTAACCCAGGTAGCTTACAGAAGTTTTGAAAAATACGCACTTTTCGTATTTAAGCTTGAACCCATATTCCTTGATTCTGTCGAGAACAGCGTGAAGATTTTTGTCGTGTTCCCCTTTATCTTTCCCTGCTACAAAAATGTCATCAATGTACGCTGCTGCACCTGATATGCCTGCCAGCATCTGATCCATAGTTTGTTGAAAAATGGCTGGGAACGTTTTAACGCCAAATACCATTCTGTTATATCTAAACAGTCCGATGTGCGTGTTGATGGTTAATAAATGCTTTGATGCGTCATCAACTTCAATTTGTAAAAAGGCATCTGATAAGTCAAGATGACTGAAATATTTGGCATTTGCCAGTTTTGAAAAAATGTCTTCCGGCAGGGGAAGTGGATACTGATGTGATTCGAGGCGCTCGTTCAGTCCAGTTGAAAAATCACCGCACACTCGTATTCCGCCAGCTGCTTTTTTAATGACCACGATGGGGGCTGCCCAATCGGAGTAGTTCACAGGTGATAAAATGTTGCAGTCCTGTAGACGTTTTAGCTCTGTCTCTACTAGCTGCTGCATGGCGTAAGCAACGGGGCGTTTTGGTCTGAAAACTGGTTGAGCATGGGTCTTCGTCTGCAATACGGCCTTTGTCTTGTTGCAGAGTCCCATTTTGCCATCGAACACATCTGAAAAAGATAATTTTAAGTGAGCCTTGTTTTGATCTTGTTTATATGTGACGCCGTCTTCTGGTTTTCAATGAGCGCAGTATCAGTTTTTAAGTTCACCAAACGTTGACATTCCCGTGACAATGTGTCCAGTGTAATGGCGCTTTCGCCATCTCTTTTTTCGTCTAGTTTGTTAAGCAATTTTGTACGCAATTCAAAATCTGATGGCGATTTTAGACCCATAACAAAAATCAAGCATTTAAACTGATCGATTGTCAATTTTTTTAAGTCGAAAAGTTCACACTGTTTATTTACGTCACCTGCGTACGTGATAAAATCTACACTTGGGTCTTTTTTAAGCTGCAGGCAATTGTATCGGATGTTGAATTGTGATGCTTGTATTCCGAAAAGTTGCTTGAGTAATGACACTGTCTCTTTAAAGGTTTTGTCCCTTGGATGGTTTGGTAGTATGTAGTTTACATATTTGTGATGCACCTGTGAGTTCAACTTCCTAAGCAGTAGCCTTGTTTTTGCCGCATCGTCCAATTTTCCTGCATCGTGCTGAAAAAGGTCTTCATATCGCGCAAACCATGTGTCGAAGGTGAGGTTATGGTCGACATCGTAGCAAAATTCGGTAATGTTCGATGCAAGTGCCTCAATGATAAATTCTGGATTTCCACCGAATTTCACTTCATTCTTGGAGTCACTTGCTGGAATTATTTTCGCAAGAATATTTTGCATCGCCACACTATCTCTGTGTTGCTGTTCTTGCATTCGTACAAGCAATTGCGCTAATGTCTCTTCTATTGTAGACATTTCAGTTAATTTTTTTTCTACTGCGAATAAAAAATCCTCGTCGCCACTTTTTGTTATGTTTCTTAACAAAAGATAATTATTTTATTTTAAAAATATAGTTAATTTCAGTTAAATTCATTAAGTAGATTATAGTTAATTAAATAGAATACAACTCGGATAAAAAATACAACTTGCTTCCGCGTGGTAATCAGAGAGAGAGCCCCAGATGAGCTCGATTGCAATACCGGTTAGCTGTTTTTGTATAGTGTTGCTGTTACCTACGTTGGTTATCGGTTATGCATACAAAAGGAACGAGTATGCGTAACAGTAATATATAGAGGAAGAAAAAAAAAAAAATAAAAAATAAAAAAAAAATTCTCAACTCAATACGAATTTCTCCACTGAGTTACAGAAACGAGCTACAGTAATATCCCCAAGTATTTGGTCTTCGTTTCTAGTGTCAGTTGTTGCCCGTTAAGTACAGGAAGGTTGAAGATAGGAGCCTTAGTTCTAGTGGTAACGTCTGACCCAGATTTGTATTAAGTCCACACCCCACAGCCCATGTGGAGAGTTTGTCCAAAGCCCCTTGCATAATCTTGCTTATCGTGGTTGGGAACATTTCCGATACTATTATCACGATGTCGTCTGCATATGCAACTACCTTCACCTTCGTTTTATCTAATATATTTAGAATGTTATCCATAACCAGTAGCCACAGTAGTGGTGAAATCACTCCTCCCTGTGGGTTTTCTCTACTGGCTGGCCTTACCAGAGTTATGTTGCCTAGTTCTGCGTGGATTAACCTAGATTTTAGCATTGCTACTATCCAGTCCCTGAGATCCTCTTCTAAACCGACCCTGTTGAGAGAATCTATGATAGCTTCAGTACTTAACTTTGTTAAAAGTTCCCTCAATATCTTGAAGGCTCCCAACGAATATTGTTTGAGCTGTATTGATCTCTCAGCAATGCGAATGAACTAATGCACAGCCGTTTTCGTGGATCTGCCTTTGGCATAAGCGTGCTGGCATTTTGAGATGCTAAAACTTTCCACTGCCGACCAGAGATGTAGTTCAATCACCCTTTCTATCGTCTTCAGCAAAACCGAAGTAAGACTAATCGGCCTAAAGTCCTTGGTTGACTCGTGACCGATTTTCCCTGCCTTGGGAATGAATACTAGATTTACTCTTCTCCAGCTTAGTGGAATATATTTGAGTCTTATGCTTGCCCTATTAATCACCTCAAGCTACGGTATTACCACAACCTGTAGTTTCTGTATCATGATTGGGATTATAGCATCCACCCCCGGTGATTTATATGGAAAGAAACTGTTAATTGACTACTTAATTCTTTCCTTCGTAACTATGGATTCACACACTGGCGAGGAAAGATAATCCGTTCCGGATGAATTACAGTTACTCGTATTACCCCATCAATCCGGAAAATGTGTATTTTTAAGAGTGTCAAGTTTCTCAGCCGATGCTTCCGTCTACGATCCGTCCTCTTTTTTAAAAATGGATTGGTACGTTGCTTTCAAAGCAGTCTTGTAGAACTTGAAACTGTTCTTCATTCCACCAGGGTGGAAAGGATTTTTTACTCCTACTAATTGCACAGGATTTCTTATAGGACAAGTAAATACTGCCTCATCTACTATAGTCGTAAATTCATTTCACTGCTATGAAAGTTATTGTTTGTTTTAAATTTGAAATGCACAAGTTTTTTAACAATTTAACTTTTCTACATGCAGTTTCGGCTTTAGCGTGCTCCATGCATGCACCTTTTCACGTGGTCCAATTCTTTATATGAAGCAACTTAAGAGGCTTTACAGATAAAGTTACAGTAGCAAGAGCCTTTTGATCGACGATGTTCCATGATAGAGGCACTTTCAACGAGCACGTACCACAAATCTAAAGTTATTAATAAACTCTTCGCTAACCTATGTTAGAAGATTTCGAGGTTAAAAGCGTTAGATTAAATTAAAACAATTGTGTTCAGTGTGACTGATCTACTTCAACTGCAATGTATATTCGTAATATAGGTCAAATAATGAGAATGTGTAGGTACATATAAGTATACATATGAAGCACATATATGCAGTTTGATTGCAGAGTTGCATTAATAATATAATATATTCTAACAAAGCGCAACAGCAATATGATTGATTGAAATTGTTAAATCAAGCTGCTGAAAAAAATTGTATTTCTATATTTTCAGCACATATACGAGGTGTGATAAAAAAATAACCGTTATTTTCAAATTTCGTGAGTTACGTTCGCATTTTTTTTCTGTTATGTTGGTACACATGTCTGTTATATATGTTGGCAATACCAACCATTTTGGATTATCAGTTTGTTTTTGACAGATAAAAAGGTTAGTCGTGTTTTGGTGTGCTCTTCGATTTTGTACTATTCGAAAAAATGGATCAAAGAAACTGTATTCAGTTTTGTGTAAAAAATGAAATTAAATTCGCAAGGACATTTGAAATGTTGACTGTGGCCTTTGGCGAGTCTACTATGAGCAGAACACAAGTTCAATTGTGGTATAACCGGTTTAAGGAAGGCCGAGAAGATGTCAATGACGATGCTCGTCCTGGTCGCCCGAGCACGTCAACAACCGATGACAACATTGACGCAGTGAAGAAAATGATTTTGGATAATCGTCGAATCACTATCAGAGAGGTTGCTGATGATGTTGGCATATCGTTCAGCTCATGCCAAGCAATTTTTACGGATGTTTTAGGCATGAAACGTGCGGCAGCGAAGATTGTTCCAAAATTGCTAAATTCTGAGCAAAAACAACGTCGCACACTGGGTTGAAATACTCGGTTTATGAGGATTAATTCAAAAATCAAATTTTTAGTATCGTCAAAACTGTTTGTACTTGCTTGAAAAGTACAAAATTCTACATCACTAGCTGAAAAAATAAATGTAAAAAGTGCTCTAGTGTGTTCGCAGTGATCGATCAAAGTTTATTTAAATTTGTATTAAAAAAAGGCTGAAAAAGCGAAAACTTTCTCATAAAAAAATCTTTTTTATTTATAAAACTATTAGAAAAGTTGGCAATTAAACTATGGAGCCATCAAGTTCAGGTAATACTGCAAATATCTCGGTAAAGTTTGTGTAACAAATTTGGTGTGGAAGTGTTTCTGTTTTTGTAGTTTATATTAGAAGTACAAAAAAAAAACAAGATTTTTAAAGTTTAAGTGCACATATAATTATTATTCGTGTACATTCGTGTTTAGATTTGTGATCTATTTTAAAGATTAAACACTTATTTAGTAACCTGCAAAAATTCAAGTTGCCCTTTTTTGCCTTTTCGGAGGTATCCATTTTTGTATAAAAGTCTCGTGACGCTAAATTTACCAAAAAATCACATTGGCCTTGCGGCTGCTGCTGTTATTGTTATTGTTTTAGCATACTAGTTGTTGTTGTTGTATTTAAAAAATATTCTTTATCAAGAATGATTTAAAGGAGATTGCGTCGCAGGCGGTCCCGTTATGATTTGCTAAAAAAACTGCTGATATAACAGATGATTTTGACGCCACTAGTAAGGACTTCAATAATATAGATGACATGATTAAAAGTGAAGTAACAAGTGAATACAGAATATTTAAGATTCGGGCTTTCTATTCTTCATGGCTGGATTAGGTTCTTTGAATATCTTCTGCATATTGCATATAAAATACCATTAAAAAAGTGGCAGGTTAGAAGTGGTGTTGAAAAAAATCGTTCCAGAAACAAAATCAGAAATTCAGAAAAAATTTAAAGAGATTTTAGGATTAATAGTTGACAAACCTAAGCCTGGTTTTGGAAATACGAATGATGGGAATACGGGACGACGTTTTTATCAAAACGATGAAAAATCAGCTGAAATAACAAAAACAGATTTGAACTTAATAAAAAGAATGCACATATTACTTATTGTTGTCTCTAGTGGCCATGAAATACACCTTGAAAATTTTAACACATTTGCACACAACACAGCCAGACTTTTTGTTGAAACATATCCATGGTACAATATGCCACCCACGTTGCATAAATTATTATTATTATTACACGGATACGAAATTATTAAGAATGCTCCGTTACCTATTGGGCTATTATCCGAAGAAGCGCAAGAAGCTCGGAATAAAGATTTTTAAAAATATAAAGAGTTTCATTCACGAAAGTGCAGTCGCGAAAACTCCCTTCAAGATATTTTTCATTTATTTTTGATAACCTCTGACCCAATTTTTTCAAGTATGCGAAAGCTGCTGCCAAAGAAGGTTCAAAGCTGGCCAGAGCAGGCAAACGATTTAATAATGCCTCCAGATCTAAACAAAATGAATTTAGATGAGTTTGATAATGATTATGATGATGATGATGATGATGATGATGATGATGATGATGATGATGATGATGATGATGACGATGATGATGATGATGATGATGATAATGAGGATGATGATGGTGATGATAATGAGGATGATGATGGTGATGATAATGAGGATGATGATAATGAATAAGATATAATGTCATTTTTAAGTTCTCTTATTGTAGTACTATACTCGTATATATACTTAAACTGAAATTCCTTAATTTTTAATAAAACTGTAATGAAATATACTTAAAAACGGTTTGATTTGACTAATTTCAATAGTATTAGGTAAAACCTATCGAAAAAATATGCTAAGATAGCTTCCCTGAATTGATCCTCAAAATCTAGGTATTCTAACGCACTGTGCGTCGCATGGACATCGCTCAGGAGCTGTTGAACATCGTCAACGACGATCCAGATTTCCTCAAAAAGATCATAACTGGTGACGAATCGTGAGTGTATGGCTATGACATTGAAACCAAAGCCCAATCATCCCAATGGAGACGTCCGGATGAGCCAAGACCGAAAAAAGCACGTCGAGTTCGGTCGAACGTAAAGGTTTTGCTGACAGTTTTCTTTGATTGCAATGGCGTGGTGCATCATGAATTCTTGCCACAAGGTCGTACGGTCAACAAAGAATACTACCTTGAAGTTATGCGCCGTTTGCGAGAAGCAATTCGTCAGAAACGCCCAGAATTGTGGAAAAACCAATCATGGATTTTGCAGCATAATAACGCACCAGCTCACACATCGATGCTTGTGCATAATTTTTTGGCCGAAAACAAAACCGTCATCATGCCTCAACCACTGTATTCACCGGATTTGGCCCCCGCTGATTTTTTCCTCTTTCCAAAACTGAAGACACCGATGAAAGGAAAGCGTTTTGCTACGATTGAGGAGATAAAGGAAAAATCGAAACAGGAGCTGTTGGCGATACCAAAAAAAGCGTTTCAGAAGTGTTTCGAGGATTGGAAAAAACGCTGGCATAAGTGTATTATATCTGAGGGGAATTACTTTCAAGGGGACAAGATAGTTGTTGATGAATAAATAAATACTTTATTTTTTGATCACACAATAACGTTTATTTTTTGATCACACCTCGTATACGAGGATCACACCTCGTATACGAGGTGTGATCAAAAGATAACCGTTATTTTCATCTTTTCGTGAGTTACGTACGAGCAAGCAGACTTTGACCCAAACTTATAAGAAGCATAATGGAGGGAAAGTTAATAACGAAAATGATAACGTTAGTTATCAGCTGAATGAGGAGCGAATTGACAATCACAACTCGTATGGATTAATCTTTATCGGTTGAGTCTAAGACATCGCTATTACTCACTTAACTATCGTTTTCACCAAGATCATCTAAAATATAAAGGTTTAAATCAACTGAGCTACAACGTTTAAGAGTATGTGTACTATTTGTTACGTGAGGTTTGGAGGTCAATATCAAATTTGTCATTAAATCGTATTTAGAAGCAATTCTAGATGTTTTTGCTTCCGACATCTTCTTCTGATAATCCCACAGGTATTTCGAAGCTATTAATTATTTCCACAAAAGAGAGAGAAGAGATTCGTAGCGTAGAACATATTCACCTAGCACTTTCTACGCGTAAAAGCATGCTGACTCTTTTTGAAAAACCCTCGAAACTTCTTTTGAAGTATGAAGGAATACACTAGAATTGTTCAGCTCAAAATATTAGATGTATATAAGCCACCACAGCAAAAGTCAACACTGTCGAACAGTGATCGTAACACTGTGCACCTCGAGAAGTAACAATAACAGTATTAAAACTAATAAAGTTCATAACAAATAAATATATACATAAATTGCAATTTGTATTAAAAGTAGCTTTAAGCCTACTTTCTCTTAGGTTAATTGTAATTATTAAATAAAATTAAATTTTTCTAATTTAACCATGCGAATATTAAGAGTTTGTATAAATTGTCAAGATGACAATTTCGAAAAAATATCTTGAGAAACAAAAAATATAATGGAATAATTTACCATAGTATAGTTTAAATACCTATAAGGTTATTTTGTTAAAAAGTGCACATCCTCAGAACTAAGAGAACTTCGCTAACCTATATGTATATTTCATTGCTAGGAATAGGAATAGATTTATCTAGATATAAAATTTTCATAAAAATCTGAATCGGATCCAAATATTCTAAAGGTTATGAAAAAAAGTATTGACGGTAACACATCTGTTTAGTGGAGGGGGTACGAAATAAGAGAAAAATAGTGCATGAGTCATTTATTGTACACAATCTATGGATACGAAAGATATATATGGGGTTTGGGCTACGAGAAATCCACATCTGTAATACAACAATTAAATTATTTGTTAAGTATTACATACTTTTGTTGATTTGATTTTGTTACATGGCATGTTAATGTATAATATTCATTACAAACTGTATAATACTTATTAGAAACTCAAACTTAAATTAATTGCTTTAATTCAAGGCGCTGATTATTTTATTGTCGTGTTTTGTAAGCTAGATACGGTATTAATTTATATTTTGCATTGAAAATGCAAATATAAGTAGAGTCAGAATACTTTAAAGTTAATTTCAATTCACAAAATTCATTTTAGACCCATCATTTCAGTTAGTTTACAATGTTTATTTTTAGATAGGTTTTTCGTCAAGATATCAGCCGCCATTTGAATAGTTGAGACATACTCAAATTTCACGTACATAATGGTATTTTAAATTTAAGTGTTTTGCTCTTGAATGATATACATGATTTTTAATACATTATTAAATTATCGCCTTTTATTGCTATAGGCATGTCTCCTTCATAGAATCCAAGCTCTGTTAATAATTGGTTTAAATAAAGAGCCTCTTTAGCGCTTCTGTTGTACTCAACGGTACAGTGCTCTCTTTCTTCGATTCCCATTCCACAGATCCGCCACTCATCAAGAACACATAGGTAGAATATGACTTTCTGTCTTTCATAACACCAGCCCAATCAGCATCCGCGTAGCCATATATTCGCTCGCTGCTAAGGCGATACCATAGTTTTAACTGCCAAGTGTTATATAAATACCACGTAAAGTGTTTGACCCCAGTCTGATGCTGGGTTGTTGGATTTGAATTACCCTGTGCCAATTTCCTGACAGAGTGCAGTATGTCAGGTCTCATGCAGATCGCTAAATACATTAGTAGTTAACTTTTTTACCATGCTTGTCATCATATCTGATATGAAACCCAGGACCGAAAAGAGTTGAAACTGGTCGACAAGTCTTCATGTCGTACCTCTCCAATTACTTGCGGATATGTTGCTTCTGACTGACCGCTCTTTTGCCGGTTTCACCCCACCGCGGCCAACCAAGGAAATAGGAATGAGGCCCTTTATCCATCAACTTTAATTCGCTTGCCACCTTTGCCTTAATGTCTTCTTTGACTGCGCTACACATGAGTTTAGTTTCTCTTCGAACTTCTTCGAGGTTCTTCTCTTCGAAATTCTTCTCTTCGAGGAAAAAAACCCCAATTATGACACATGTGCGACGTCGCGCCACTGTCGACGCATTAAACCGACCGATCTAGCGTGCGCTTTGTATCATTTGAACTTGATAAAAGTGTAGCAAAATATAACTGCTCTTTGTCTTTTTCTTTTCCGCGGTGTCTCTACATTTTTTCGCGAAGTGTCCTCTCTTATTGCATTTATAGCACTTGCCGTTGTTCCTATGCCTATTTTTATTGTCGTTGCTGTGGTGCCTAGCTCTAGCTGAGTTATTATTGTTGTGATTACTTTCCACTGCTTCGTAGTTTTTTCCTCTGCATTTGTATTCGCCTTAGCAAAAGCAATATTTGTGGAAGCAGCTAGCGGACGAGTTGAACGCGTTGAGAGGGCCAACTCGTATTGCAGTTAAGTGGAAAGAAGTAATTAACTAGAGATTTATTACATTTTTAAGTTCAGCTGTTACTATGTTTTTAATTGCAGACATTGGAAGTTTGAAAGAGCCAAATGAAAATGAGCCAGCGGCTTACTGGACTGTTTTTTATTATTTCCTATTCCCGAAATATTAATAGTACCCCTCGTACTTACTCGATTTTACCAACTTTGGCCTGTTTTATTTGATTTCTTTCTCTACTCTATTTATAGACTAATGCTAACGAAAGACAAAGCAAAAAAAAATTCCTGAAAATATCGAACCGTTATCAGAAGAGAGCAGGAAAACGCTAAGTAACCCATATTTTTAACTCACAAAAGTATTCGTTGCTGCAGTCGCCAATTCCGTTATTCTTTTTTTTTGGAAATTGCGTTTATTATTTGACAGTTCTGATCTAACAGACAAACATTCACTTGGATTTGCATTTAGTGCATTTAATTTGAGTTTCGGTGTTGCTGTGCGTCAAAATGCCCAAAGGAAAGGAATTGACCGTTTCCGAAAATAATATTATTTTGTATCTCCACAATGAAGGGCGATCTACAAACTATATTTGTGAAATGATTGATACCAATATTAGAAGTGTCATAAACTGATTGATCAATCCGGATAACCTCGAAAATATGCCTCGTTCTGGGCGACCGAAAACTTTAATAGGGAAGAGAGAAAAATTCTCCAAGAAAATCGCAATCGTTTTTTTTTGCTCTGTCCTTCGTAAGCATTAGTCTATGAATATAGGAAAGAAAAAAAAATAAAACATTCCAAAGTAGGTAAAGTCGAGTAAGGTTACTAATAAAGCCCAGCAACGAATACTTTTGTGACACACTGCATATAACAAAGAAGTGAAGGTGAAAAAATATTCAGGTTGCCACTACAACTTCATACATACTACTTTTTCAACAAAAAGTTTTCTTAAATCAATTACATTTATAAGTCCAAGTTTTGTATGCTACTTTTGAGTATTTACCTCGTCAATTAAACGGTTCAAACTCTCAACACTCGCTATCTGCTTAAAACAGGCAGATAATACATCGCACTCCAGAGTCGCACAAAATATAACTTTAAGGCCCGAATATAATAATGCGAGAGACCGAGACGAGAGCGAGACCGAGTCTCGGCCGAGATGTCAAAAAGAATTTGTACCAAAGGATTGTATGTGGCAATATACAATAATGCGTGATGCGATACGGCGAGACGAGGCATTTCTAAAAAATTAGAAATTCCTCGCACTCTCGTCCGAGACAATTTGTCAAATTAATCAATTGTTTCGTAATACGCATTTGTTTATTTCTGTTTTGCTCTTTGTGGCTCCGCGTTTATTTTTTTAATTAAAAAATTTCAAAACATTTAGTTTTTAATAGTTTTTTAACACTTTTGCTTTTGTGTAAATATGGCTCGCACTTTGTTGATTGTATATTAGAATGTGAGACAGTGCAAAACGAGATCTCAATCGAGACTCGGTCTCGCTCTCGTCTCGGTCTCTCGCATTATTGTATTCGGGCCTTTATTGTTTCTATTTTTAACATTTGCCTTTCGTTTTATAAACTTGACAGTATTGCCAGCTCCGATAATTTTTCCGATTGACACAAAATTTTTGTGTAAATTCGGAACGAAAAACTCATTTAATAATACAACATTTATGCATATTCGCCAGAAGCCAAAATTAATTTTTTCTTTATGTTTTTAAAAGACATATTGGTAGATGCCCCACTATCCAAAATCCACCTCTCACTAATATGCTCTGTTTCAAATGCACCAAATGCATTTTCTGACTCTGTCATTCCTTTCTTTGCGTTGCACTGCGATCGAATATGCCCTTTTCTACCGCATCGGAAGCATGCAATCTTCTTTGATACAACATTATTTTTGTTGTAATTTTAGTAGCATCTTTCTTTATTTTTCTTGTTACCGCTAGTATTTCCTTTTGTGTCATTTCGTAAATTCGCCGCAAAGACCGTTTTAGCATTTAATTGTAATTTTGAACCTTGTCGTAATTCCTCTTCAAGAACTTCAGAGATCAAAACACAAAAACTCGGTCAATTGTCTCTACTTTCCATAGCCACAACGAAATTTTCATCTGGAAGACTGCATAACAAAATTATTGAAATAAGTACATCAGTTAATAAAATGTTAACTTATTTTAGTTCATCTACTATGGTGGTTGGTTGGTTACAGTGGTTGATACGCATCTGTCCCATATGCCTCACAGTATGGGGCATAGCAATTTCTTCGGACTGACCTCCAAGCAGTCCGATAGGTTATCAAGAAAGAACGTTACCAGAAATATGTACCTTGCCCAGGGAGTTCAGTATTGTGTCAAGGACTTTGCTTTGTCCATAAGGTAGCTGCGCCCAACAGCCGGTTGTCAAAAGCCTCGCCGCGCTATTGAAAGCGATGTTTTTGGTATGTATGTCAATAGGGAGGAAATGCAGCATAATGTTCACGGCATCAGTGGGAGAAGTACGCACAGATCCTGTAATGCTCACACATGCTGCTCTTTGTACTCTGCTGAGTTCCTGAACAATATAGCTCCTGCTTAAAGTTGGCCATCAGACTATTCCACCATAAGTTAAAATTGCTCGTACTATTGCCATGTATAGCCAGTGAGTAATATACGGGCGTAACCCCCATCACTTGCCAAACAATCTGTTGCAATGCATGCTTTCCTGGCCCGCAACTCGATATTAGATTTCCAATTCAACTTTGGATACAGTAGCTCGTTTCAGTAACTCTTCTCCACCGATTATTTCTCTACTGGTAGAGAATGTCACATCAGAGTGACGTCATTCTATTTTGTAACTTTGTAGATATATTGTCAACTGCTCTTTAGCAAGTGAGAAGTGACACAGCCAGTTGAAAATGCGGTAAGTAATGTTTTTAGTTAAAAATCTGTTATATTTATACAATGACATCCGTCACCCCGTTTATTATACGTGATATCATGATTTTGCTTAAAGGACAAACGAAACCCTGCCCAATATCCCGAAGAAATGACCCAGTAGCATAAAAATATAGTGTAGCTACTACCCTTAAGTTGCTTCGAATAAGATATTTCTAACTCCACTCTTCATAAAAGGAGTTATTTCTTCTAACAGATTAATGAAGCGTCTTTATTTAGCCGGAAAGTTTTTTAAATCGCGCTTTAGGCATATGAAATAGATCACATGAATCTCGCAAACGTCGACGTTGCACGCGAAGCATATTTTGGATATCGTACATTATAGAATAAATAATCACACGTATCTCAATAATTTCTTCAAATTTATGTTGAATTGTCTCTTATTTAACTCTAACCTTATTGTTTTTTTTTTGTTTATTTATTATTTGCTGCTTTACACAACTTTGTGTAGTATACATACAGCTCAAAAATATATGTCAAAACTGTCAGATTCACTGTTCATTCTCAACTAGGAGAGTGTAGAAAGTTTTGAACAGTGCAGACGTGTTTAAGCTCGCTCCGCAAAAATTAATTCTTCAATACAAATTTATTAAGTTAAAGTAACTTAAGTTGTAAAGAAAAAGTGCAATAGTGCAGTGATCGACTAGAACGAATCTACCGGTCACTTACTGGGACACATCTTTTAAAATAGAATAAAATAAGAGCAAATCACAAATTTATAATGAGTGTGGCTGACACACTTAAACAAAAAACAGCAACAAAACGAAACGCATATTTTTCTTTCGTCTCAAACGAAAACAACGGCAACTCCAAATTGCCGGTCGAAGTGACAGAGAGCAGAGCACGATCTTGCTCTCCCGCTCTACTAGGTGCCAGCAATTCCCTACCTTGGAGTGTCCAATGCGCGACTCCCACTATGGAGTTTTATCCACCAGTTACTACTTCAGCAATCACAATAACAACTCAAAGCTCCTCTACCACAACTGTAACACCGGTGACTGCGACGGTAACGATTAGCTGCAACTCACCAATAATGGCAATCGGAACAACACCAATTTCATCAGCAACAACAAACACGCAAGTATAAAATATAAATATTAAAACATGTAATAAAATTACCGAAAATAAAAACAGAAAACGAAACCGCGAAAAACAATCGTCAAACAAGTTAAATGAACAAAATACTAGTAACAAAAGACCAAAAAATAAAATGTTCAACACAACACAAACATCACTCCAAAAATATTGGCTGAGCAAGCCTATCGCTCCCAACACAACAAACAGATTCGAACTGTTAGCAGTAAATGACAAAACGGACTCTCAAGACAACAGTGAAGAACAAAAAAACAGTGGGACAAATGCGAACAATAATATACAATAACCAATTACGCAATGTTTACAAAAACCGCCTCCTATATATGTTCAGAATGTTGAAAATATAAAAGCCTTATCTGAAGCACTAAATTCCATGCAAAATATATTGTACGAAATGAAAATTCTAAGCAAGAACTAAATAAAAATTCAACCAAAAGAATCCACACACTACACAAAAGTAATTGAATTATTAAAGCAAAAAGAGACAAAGTATTACACATTTCGACCAAAAGATGAGCGAGGCTTTAGAGTGGTATTACGAAATATGCACCATTCAACCGACACAGAAGACATTAAAAACGAATTAGCCGAACTAGGCCATGAAGTGACAAATATCCATAACATCCAAATAGCTAATGGTGCATCCAAATAGCAACGGTGGTAAAACAACCACTTTCACTATTTTCAATTGAATTGAAAATAAAAGATAACAATAAAGGCATATACGACATTACTCACCTCCTACACTGCAAAATTAGCTTTGAGCCACCCCGACAAAAGAGAACAACTCCCCAATGCACAAATTGCCAAAAGTACGGCCACACAAAAAACTACTGCCAGATAGACCCGGTGTGTGTCAAATGTGCTGGAAAACACAAGACAAACATGTGCACAATTAAAATTGACGCTGATAGAGTAAATATTAAATGCGTTCATTGCGGTGAAAACCACACGGCAAACTACAGAGGATGTGCGATATATAAAGCTCTACAAGTCCAGAGATACCCTACACTTCGCAAGAAAGAAACAAATGAACAAATCAATATTAAAACAAACCAAAACAATCATAATACAAAAATAAATGGCCAGAAAATCATCTCTGGTATTTCATACGCTCAAGCTGCACAAATGGAAACAATATCACAGGAGCCAAATCAAATAAAAAGCAACAGCACATATGAAATAATATCAAACAATGACGATCTATCCGAATTAAAAACAATGATGAAACAAATAATAAATCAAATGACCAGTATGATGAACATAGTAACTATGCTTGTATGCAAAATAGATGAACGCAGTAAATAAAATAAATTTGGCAATATGGAATACAAATGGACTGTCGCGCCATGAACTAGAACTAAAGACTTTCCTAATAAACAATTCAATAGATGTGATGTTAATCTCGGAAACACATGCTACAGACAAAACATATGTCAAATTCCCTAACTTTGACATCCATTACACAAATCATCCTGACAACAAATCTCACGGTAGAACGGCGATCATTATAAAAAAAAAATATGAATTACATTGAACTTGACGCATATAAAAAAGAAGACCTTCAAGCAACCACAATAACACTAAATGACTCGAAAGGACAAATCGTAGTATCTGCTGTCTATTGTCCACCAAAATATAATAACACAAAAGAACAATATCTATACTATTTAAAAAAACTGGGGAATCGCTATTTAGCCGGAGGTGACTATAACGCTAAAAATGTTTTATGGGGATCAAGGTTGACAAACGCAAAAGGACGCGAGTTACTTAAAGCTATACGATATAGTAATGGTCGACTCATTAGCACTGGTGAACCAACATATTGGCCAACAGATACAAAAAAACAACCAGATTTAATAGACTTCTGCATCACAAAAAATATTCTTCATAAACAGCTAACTATTAAATCATGTTTAGAATTATCCTCAGACCACTCCCCAATCCTAATGACATTACTAGGATCAATAGAGACAAGACTTTTCTCAGGCATCTATAACAATAAAACTGACTAGAATAATTTTCGTCTAGCACTGGAAAAACAACTAAAAATAGATATACGATTACAAACAAAAAATGAAATCGATTCCGCAATCGCATACTTCAATGATAGCGTCTTCGAAGCAATCACAGCTTCAACACCAAAGCTAACGTTAGCAAATACAGACACTACACCAGCATCCATCAATTGAAAAATTAAATGGAAAAGCAAGCTCCGGAAAACATGGCAAATCACTAGGAATCCGGAAGATAAACGCAACCTAAACAAAGCAACAAATGATTTAAAAATTTTACTTCAGAAAAACAGAGAAAAGGAACTAGAAAAACATATGCTGAACTTGGGAACGACCACATCAACAAAATACTCTCTTTGGAAGGCTACGAAAAAACTCACTGGTGCAATAATACACAAACCTCCTATCAAAACACAAACCGGTACATGGGCGAAAACAAGTAAAGACAAAGCCAACACACTGGCCAAACATTTCCTTGAAATATTTACAAGCGAAATGGACAATCAAACCACTCATCTTGACAATGTAATAAATATCCCGCAATCGTGCTATAGCTTTTGTTCGTTCTATTCCTGGATGTCCATGATGAATTTGTTTTAATATACGCTTGCGATATGTGTGTGGGACGACAAGTCGGTCACCATACATAATACATCCGTCTGTGTGCAATAAATTGTCTTTTCTGTGGAAGAACAGCTTAAGCTCATCGTTTTGATTTATCTCTGAAGGCCATCCACTTTGGATGTAATTTAAAACAGTAGACAAAGTTTTATC
This sequence comes from Clusia tigrina, assembly GCA_920105625.2. Taxonomy (NCBI): domain Eukaryota; kingdom Metazoa; phylum Arthropoda; class Insecta; order Diptera; family Clusiidae; genus Clusia; species Clusia tigrina. Next base: position 145,708,186 of record OV050030.1, on the reverse strand, counting down.
CTTTGCTGTTTCGTACTGTATCATTTTGAAAGTTACCGGCATTGACTTTATGACGTCATAGACAATCGTTTTGACAGCGTTTTCAATTTTTATTGATGCTATAACGAAATCTTCCGGAACATTGTTTTCTTTGTTTATAAGACGTGACAATACATCCGCGTATCCGAAACTATTGGTGTTCACAAAACTAATTTCGAAGTCGTACGCTAGAAGTTGAATTGCCCACCTCTGCAAACGATTTGCCTGGTGTACTGCTACTCCAGTTTTGCGTCCAAAAATTGTTAATAACGGTTTGTGGTCGGTATGAAGCTTGAATCGTCGCCCATATATCATTTTGTGAAACTTTGTTACCGCAAAAATAAGTGCGAGCGCTTCCTTTTCCACTTGACTGTACCCTTGTTCAGCAGGTGTTAGTGAGCGTGCTGCATGAGAAACTGCTTTGATGGTGCCGTCCGCATATTCGTGTAAAATGCATGCACCAAGTCCGTATCCGGATGCATCTGCTGCAACTATGATGTTCTGCTGAGGGTCATAATGTGCCAATGTGAGGTCTGATAATAAAATGTTCTTTAATTCTTGGAACGATCGCTTATGTTTTGTTGTCCATGTCCATGTAACATTGGATTTCAAGAGTTCGTCTAACGGCCCTCTATGTTAACGCATGTTGCTCACAAATTTGCCGTAGAAATTAATTGCACCGAGAAATGATCTCAGTTCTGTAATATTGGTTGGCTCAGGCATGTTCGCAATAGCCCTGACGCGTTCGGAATTTGGTTTGAGGCCATTGTGGTCAATTATGTAACCCAGGTAGCTTACAGAAGTTTTGAAAAATACGCACTTTTCGTATTTAAGCTTGAACCCATATTCCTTGATTCTGTCGAGAACAGCGTGAAGATTTTTGTCGTGTTCCCCTTTATCTTTCCCTGCTACAAAAATGTCATCAATGTACGCTGCTGCACCTGATATGCCTGCCAGCATCTGATCCATAGTTTGTTGAAAAATGGCTGGGAACGTTTTAACGCCAAATACCATTCTGTTATATCTAAACAGTCCGATGTGCGTGTTGATGGTTAATAAATGCTTTGATGCGTCATCAACTTCAATTTGTAAAAAGGCATCTGATAAGTCAAGATGACTGAAATATTTGGCATTTGCCAGTTTTGAAAAAATGTCTTCCGGCAGGGGAAGTGGATACTGATGTGATTCGAGGCGCTCGTTCAGTCCAGTTGAAAAATCACCGCACACTCGTATTCCGCCAGCTGCTTTTTTAATGACCACGATGGGGGCTGCCCAATCGGAGTAGTTCACAGGTGATAAAATGTTGCAGTCCTGTAGACGTTTTAGCTCTGTCTCTACTAGCTGCTGCATGGCGTAAGCAACGGGGCGTTTTGGTCTGAAAACTGGTTGAGCATGGGTCTTCGTCTGCAATACGGCCTTTGTCTTGTTGCAGAGTCCCATTTTGCCATCGAACACATCTGAAAAAGATAATTTTAAGTGAGCCTTGTTTTGATCTTGTTTATATGTGACGCCGTCTTCTGGTTTTCAATGAGCGCAGTATCAGTTTTTAAGTTCACCAAACGTTGACATTCCCGTGACAATGTGTCCAGTGTAATGGCGCTTTCGCCATCTCTTTTTTCGTCTAGTTTGTTAAGCAATTTTGTACGCAATTCAAAATCTGATGGCGATTTTAGACCCATAACAAAAATCAAGCATTTAAACTGATCGATTGTCAATTTTTTTAAGTCGAAAAGTTCACACTGTTTATTTACGTCACCTGCGTACGTGATAAAATCTACACTTGGGTCTTTTTTAAGCTGCAGGCAATTGTATCGGATGTTGAATTGTGATGCTTGTATTCCGAAAAGTTGCTTGAGTAATGACACTGTCTCTTTAAAGGTTTTGTCCCTTGGATGGTTTGGTAGTATGTAGTTTACATATTTGTGATGCACCTGTGAGTTCAACTTCCTAAGCAGTAGCCTTGTTTTTGCCGCATCGTCCAATTTTCCTGCATCGTGCTGAAAAAGGTCTTCATATCGCGCAAACCATGTGTCGAAGGTGAGGTTATGGTCGACATCGTAGCAAAATTCGGTAATGTTCGATGCAAGTGCCTCAATGATAAATTCTGGATTTCCACCGAATTTCACTTCATTCTTGGAGTCACTTGCTGGAATTATTTTCGCAAGAATATTTTGCATCGCCACACTATCTCTGTGTTGCTGTTCTTGCATTCGTACAAGCAATTGCGCTAATGTCTCTTCTATTGTAGACATTTCAGTTAATTTTTTTTCTACTGCGAATAAAAAATCCTCGTCGCCACTTTTTGTTATGTTTCTTAACAAAAGATAATTATTTTATTTTAAAAATATAGTTAATTTCAGTTAAATTCATTAAGTAGATTATAGTTAATTAAATAGAATACAACTCGGATAAAAAATACAACTTGCTTCCGCGTGGTAATCAGAGAGAGAGCCCCAGATGAGCTCGATTGCAATACCGGTTAGCTGTTTTTGTATAGTGTTGCTGTTACCTACGTTGGTTATCGGTTATGCATACAAAAGGAACGAGTATGCGTAACAGTAATATATAGAGGAAGAAAAAAAAAAATAAAAAATAAAAAAAAAATTCTCAACTCAATACGAATTTCTCCACTGAGTTACAGAAACGAGCTACAGTAATATCCCCAAGTATTTGGTCTTCGTTTCTAGTGTCAGTTGTTGCCCGTTAAGTACAGGAAGGTTGAAGATAGGAGCCTTAGTTCTAGTGGTAACGTCTGACCCAGATTTGTATTAAGTCCACACCCCACAGCCCATGTGGAGAGTTTGTCCAAAGCCCCTTGCATAATCTTGCTTATCGTGGTTGGGAACATTTCCGATACTATTATCACGATGTCGTCTGCATATGCAACTACCTTCACCCCCGTTTTATCTAATATATTTAGAATGTTATCCATAACCAGTAGCCACAGTAGTGGTGAAATCACTCCTCCCTGTGGGTTTTCTCTACTGGCTGGCCTTACCAGAGTTATGTTGCCTAGTTCTGCGTGGATTAACCTAGATTTTAGCATTGCTACTATCCAGTCCCTGAGATCCTCTTCTAAACCGACCCTGTTGAGAGAATCTATGATAGCTTCAGTACTTAACTTTGTTAAAAGTTCCCTCAATATCTTGAAGGCTCCCAACGAATATTGTTTGAGCTGTATTGATCTCTCAGCAATGCGAATGAACTAATGCACAGCCGTTTTCGTGGATCTGCCTTTGGCATAAGCGTGCTGGCATTTTGAGATGCTAAAACTTTCCACTGCCGACCAGAGATGTAGTTCAATCACCCTTTCTATCGTCTTCAGCAAAACCGAAGTAAGACTAATCGGCCTAAAGTCCTTGGTTGACTCGTGACCGATTTTCCCTGCCTTGGGAATGAATACTAGATTTACTCTTCTCCAGCTTAGTGGAATATATTTGAGTCTTATGCTTGCCCTATTAATCACCTCAAGCTACGGTATTACCACAACCTGTAGTTTCTGTATCATGATTGGGATTATAGCATCCACCCCCGGTGATTTATATGGAAAGAAACTGTTAATTGACTACTTAATTCTTTCCTTCGTAACTATGGATTCACACACTGGCGAGGAAAGATAATCCGTTCCGGATGAATTACAGTTATTCGTATTACCCCATCAATCCGGAAAATGTGTATTTTTAAGAGTGTCAAGTTTCTCAGCCGATGCTTCCGTCTACGATCCGTCCTCTTTTTTAAAAATGGATTGGTACGTTGCTTTCAAAGCAGTCTTGTAGAACTTGAAACTGTTCTTCATTCCACCAGGGTGGAAAGGATTTTTTACTCCTACTAATTGCACAGGATTTCTTATAGGCAAAGTAAATACTGCCTCATCTACTATAGTCGTAAATTCATTTCACTGCTATGAAAGTTATTGTTTGTTTTAAATTTGAAATGCACAAGTTTTTTAACAATTTAACTTTCCTACATGCAGTTTCGGCTTTAGCGTGCTCCATGCATGCACCTTTTCACGTGGTCCAATTCTTTATATGAAGCAACTTAAGAGGCTTTACAGATAAAGTTACAGTAGCAAGAGCCTTTTGATCGACGATGTTCCATGATAGAGGCACTTTCAACGAGCACGTACCACAAATCTAAAGTTATTAATAAACTCTTCGCTAACCTATGTTAGAAGATTTCGAGGTTAAAAGCGTTAGATTAAATTAAAACAATTGTGTTCAGTGTGACTGATCTACTTCAACTGCAATGTATATTCGTAATATAGGTCAAATAATGAGAATGTGTAGGTACATATAAGTATACATATGAAGCACATATATGCAGTTTGATTGCAGAGTTGCATTAATAATATAATATATTCTAACAAAGCGCAACAGCAATATGATTGATTGAAATTGTTAAATCAAGCTGCTGAAAAAAATTGTATTTCTATATTTTCAGCACATATACGAGGTGTGATAAAAAAATAACCGTTATTTTCAAATTTCGTGAGTTACGTTCGCATTTTTTTTCTGTTATGTTGGTACACATGTCTGTTATATATGTTGGCAATACCAACCATTTTGGATTATCAGTTTGTTTTTGACAGATAAAAAGGTTAGTCGTGTTTTGGTGTGCTCTTCGATTTTGTACTATTCGAAAAAATGGATCAAAGAAACTGTATTCAGTTTTGTGTAAAAAATGAAATTAAATGCGCAAGGACATTTGAAATGTTGACTGTGGCCTTTGGCGAGTCTACTATGAGCAGAACACAAGTTCAATTGTGGTATAACCGGTTTAAGGAAGGCCGAGAAGATGTCAATGACGATGCTCGTCCTGGTCGCCCGAGCACGTCAACAACCGATGAAAACATTGACGCAGTGAAGAAAATGATTTTGGATAATCGTCGAATCACTATCAGAGAGGTTGCTGATGATGTTGGCATATCGTTCGGCTCATGCCAAGCAATTTTTACGGATGTTTTAGGCATGAAACGTGCGGCAGCGAAGATTGTTCCAAAATTGCTAAATTCTGAGCAAAAACAACGTCGCACACTGGGTTGAAATACTCGGTTTATGAGGATTAATTCAAAAATCAAATTTTTAGTATCGTCAAAACTGTTTGTACTTGCTTGAAAAGTACAAAATTCTACATCACTAGCTGAAAAAATAAATGTAAAAAGTGCTCTAGTGTGTTCGCAGTGATCGATCAAAGTTTATTTAAATTTGTATTAAAAAAAGGCTGAAAAAGCGAAAACTTTCTCATAAAAAAATCTTTTTTATTTGTAAAACTATTAGAAAAGTTGGCAATTAAACTATGGAGCCATCAAGTTCAGGTAATACTGCAAATATCTCGGTAAAGTTTGTGTAACAAATTTGGTGTGGAAGTGTTTCTGTTTTTGTAGTTTATATTAGAAGTACAAAAAAAAAACAAGATTTTTAAAGTTTAAGTGCACATATAATTATTATTCGTGTACATTCGTGTTTAGATTTGTGATCTATTTTAAAGATTAAACACTTATTTAGTAACTTGCAAAAATTCAAGTTGCCCTTTTTTGCCTTTTCGGAGGTATCCATTTTTGTATAAAAGTCTCGTGACGCTAAATTTACCAAAAAATCACATTGGCCTTGCGGCTGCTGCTGTTATTGTTATTGTTTTAGCATACTAGTTGTTGTTGTTGTATTTAAAAAATATTCTTTATCAAGAATGATTTAAAGGAGATTGCGTCGCAGGCGGTCCCGTTATGATTTGCTAAAAAAACTGCTGATATAACAGATGATTTTGACGCCACTAGTAAGGACTTCAATAATATAGATGACATGATTAAAAGTGAAGTAACAAGTGAATACAGAATATTTAAGATTCGGGCTTTCTATTCTTCATGGCTGGATTAGGTTCTTTGAATATCTTCTGCATATTGCATATAAAATACCATTAAAAAAGTGGCAGGTTAGAAGTGATGTTGAAAAAAATCGTTCCAGAAACAAAATCAGAAATTCAGAAAAAATTTAAAGAGATTTTAGGATTAATAGTTGACAAACCTAAGCCTGGTTTTGGAAATACGAATGATGGGAATACGGGACGACGTTTTTATCAAAACGATGAAAAATCAGCTGAAATAACAAAAACAGATTTGAACTTAATAAAAAGAATGCACATATTACTTATTGTTGTCTCTAGTGGCCATGAAATACACCTTGAAAATTTTAACACATTTGCACACAACACAGCCAGACTTTTTGTTGAAACATATCCATGGTACAATATGCCACCCACGTTGCATAAATTATTATTATTATTACACGGATACGAAATTATTAAGAATGCTCCGTTACCTATTGGGCTATTATCCGAAGAAGCGCAAGAAGCTCGGAATAAAGATTTTTAAAAATATAAAGAGTTTCATTCACGAAAGTGCAGTCGCGAAAACTCCCTTCAAGATATTTTTCATTTATTTTTGATAGCCTCTGACCCAATTTTTTCAAGTATGCGAAAGCTGCTGCCAAAGAATGTTCAAAGCTGGCCAGAGCAGGCAAACGATTTAATAATGCCTCCAGATCTAAACAAAATGAATTTAGATGAGTTTGATAATGATTATGATGATGATGATGATGATGATGATGATGATGATGATGATGATGATGATGATGACGATGATGATGATGATGATAATGAGGATGATGATGGTGATGATAATGAGGATGATGATGGTGATGATAATGAGGATGATGATAATGAATAAGATATAATGTCATTTTTAAGTTCTCTTATTGTAGTACTATACTCGTATATATACTTAAACTGAAATTCCTTAATTTTTAATAAAACTGTAATGAAATATACTTAAAAACGGTTTGATTTGACTAATTTCAATAGTATTAGGTAAAACCTATCGAAAAAATATGCTAAGATAGCTTCCCTGAATTGATCCTCAAAATCTAGGTATTCTAACGCACTGTGCGTCGCATGGACATCGCTCAGGAGCTGTTGAACATCGTCAACGACGATCCAGATTTCCTCAAAAAGATCATAACTGGTGACGAATCGTGGGTGTATGGCTATGACATTGAAACCAAAGCCCAATCATCCCAATGGAGACGTCCGGATGAGCCAAGACCGAAAAAAGCACGTCGAGTTCGGTCGAACGTAAAGGTTTTGCTGACAGTTTTCTTTGATTGCAATGGCGTGGTGCATCATGAATTCTTGCCACAAGGTCGTACGGTCAACAAAGAATACTACCTTGAAGTTATGCGCCGTTTGCGAGAAGCAATTCGTCAGAAACGCCCAGAATTGTGGAAAAACCAATCATGGATTTTGCAGCATAATAACGCACCAGCTCACACATCGATGCTTGTGCATAATTTTTTGGCCGAAAACAAAACCGTCATCATGCCTCAACCACTGTATTCACCGGATTTGGCCCCCGCTGATTTTTTCCTCTTTCCAAAACTGAAGACACCGATGAAAGGAAAGCGTTTTGCTACGATTGAGGAGATAAAAGAAAAATCGAAACAGGAGCTGTTGGCGATACCAAAAAAAGCGTTTCAGAAGTGTTTCGAGGATTGGAAAAAACGCTGGCATAAGTGTATTATATCTGAGGGGAATTACTTTGAAGGGCACAAGATAGTTGTTGATGAATAAATAAATACTTTATTTTTTGATCACACAATTACGGTTATTTTTTGATCAAACCTCGTATTCATGGATATTTTTAGTTACACTGTTTCTGGGATTTCCAGTGGGTTGCTATAGTCCCGAAGAACCCTTCGCTTCACTTTTTTCTCTTAATTTTTATTCTACTCTATTAAGAGTGCAATAATTACCACAGAACTCATGATTTAGATTTGCGATTGCAAATTATTTACAAAGATTTATTTGACGGCTAAAAGCAAAAACTGCTGTGTGGAACTAAGGTCCCAGTCGATTTCAATTTCGGTTCCACATGCCTATTCCGATCGATTTATAGAACACCAAGGGCAATCGAATTCGATTTCAACCCTGAAACGAATCATTCTTCAGAACAGAATTGATTGTTTTTACACCCTTTAAAATTTATAAGACTCCACAAATTATAAAACACAAAATTATCTTTTTTGCTGCACCGTCACGTGCTTGCTTTATTCATATAATTTCAAGACTAAAGAACATTTTTTATACTTAGTGCTATTTATGACACTAGGATGCGATGGAAGATTCCATTGCAAGATATTTTCCTAGGCTTGTCCAATTGTTTAGGTTGTTTATCAGATCCTGTCTATACTTTTATTTTTATCTTTCTTTGCCTGTGGGAAATTTCGTTTCGGTTGCTGCCTGATACGATTGTTTCGTTGTTTATACCGATAACTGCATGTTAGAACATAGTATGTGGTGGCGTCGGCGATGGTGTTGTGAACATTCCTTAACTCTCTCCATTGTTAAGAAAAAGTGTCCTCACTTTTTACTGTTGTTGTATTCTAAGGCGGGTCAATTCTGCTTCGATGTTACATTTAGCTTTCTTATTTTCTAAAAGAGGTATTGTACAATGTCCTCTGGCAATTGTTGACATATATTTATTCCTACATAATTTTTACATTTAGTTACTCTAGTACATATATTTGTTGTTACATTCAGCAATATCTTTGTCAGTAATTATTTTTCCATGTTTATACATTAGTGGTGTTATATTATATTATTTACATTTGTTTGTTATAAGCGGATATTTATAAATAATTATTACAGCGTTTTGATATAGGCAAACATGTATATTTGCATATTCTAGTATATTTATTACAGGTGTATCAAATTCTTCGTTTGTCATTATTTCTTCAATATCTTTTAAGTTTAAGGTGCCTGAAAAAAATTTCCAGTTTTTGCAAAATTTATTGTATTTGTGATGGCTACAAGTTCTTGATAGACTTCATTTATTCATATTTTCTGTTACTGATTTAGGGTTTAAGGTTTCTAAAATTCTTTCAAATTGAGAATTTATTTTTGGTTTTTGGTTATCCTTGAAAATATGCTTCTCGAGAGCTATCTCGTCATCATTGAAATATAGTTAATGAAGTAATAATGAACCTAAAACTAAAAGAGATATATCGTATTGATGAAATCATTTTACTATGCCAGAAACAATTGTTATTGTTCCGATTGCACCTGTTAAAGGTCATGGGCTGTAGTCAACTAAATGAATAGGATGGTTAGAGTGTGTAGACAGTAGGTTAAAAATTTAGAAATTTTAATTTACTTCTCTAGAATAAAGAGTTCTTAAAACTGCAAATACATATGATTGAATAATAGAAACAGCAGATTCAAGCATTAATAAAACAATTTGTCTAATTAATAAAATGTTAATTATAATTATTGATATTGAAGTTCCGGTATTTCCAAGAAGAGTTAATAATAAATGACCAGCAATTATATTGGCTGTAAGTCGTACAGCTAATGTACCTGGTCGGATAATGTTTCTAACAGTTTCAATACAGACTATAAATGGTATAAGAATAGCCGGTGTTCCTTGAGGAACAAAGTGAGCAAATATGTGATCTGTTTGATTTAATCAACCGTAAATTATGAATCTTAGTCATAAAGGCAAGGCTAATCTTAAAGTTAAAGTTAAATGACTAGTTCTTGTAAAAATGTAAGGAAATAATCCTATAAAATTATTAAAAAGAATTATTGTAAATAATGAAATAAAAATAAATGAAGATCCGTTATGTCCTAATGGCCCCAATAATGTTTTAAATTCTTTATGTAAATTTAATAAAATATTAGATCAAATAATATTAAATCGAGATGGCATAAATCAATATAATGGGGGAATTATTAAAAACCCAAGAAAGGTACTTGTTCAATTTAGAGATAAGTTGAATAAAGAAGATGAAGGATCAAATACAGAAAATAAATTAGTTATCATTTTCAATTTATAGAAATAATTGATTTATTATTAATTTTTGATAATTTACGTGCAATATGAATAGTTGAATAATAATTTATTATATTAAATATAATAAAAATTATTGAAAATAATAAGAAGAAACTTAATCATCTAATAGGATGTATTTGAGGAACTAAAAAATATAAATTAAATATTATTAATTTTAGTTTGACAAACAAGTAATAGCTAATTTACTATAAAATGGTTTAAGAGACAAACACTTGCTTTCAGTCACTTACTGTTAGTTTATAGGAGCTATTACTCATTTAATAAAATAATTAATAGGAATTCTTTCAATAACAAATGGCATAAAACTGTGATTTGCTCCACAAATTTCTGAACATTAACCGTAAAAAAAACCTACACGATTAATAAAGAAATCAGTTTGATTTATACGTCCAGGTGTTCCATCAACTTTTACACCTAATGAACAGTTCATGAGTGAATTACGTCTGCGGCTGTTACTAAAATTCGAATTTGTGAATTTATTGGGATAATGACTCGATTATCTACATCTAATAATCGAAAATTTTCATTTATTAATTCATTTGTAGGAATTATATATGAGTTAAATTCTATATTAGAGTATTCTGAATATTCATAGCTTCAGTATCATTGATGGTGTCATGAAAGGTGTCTTGCATTCCTAGATTAGCTCATGTTGACATTATTCTAATAAAAACGAGTACAGAAGTCTGAAGTCGGGTCAGACCGACTTCGAAATACCCTTTACCTTCTTTTGTGCGTGCAAGTTCAACAATGGGGATGTTTTCTTCATAAATCATCATTAGGAGCATATCTACGGTAATTTTTGGTGGGGTATCTTGAATTGATTATATCGACCCCATTTCCTGATTATGGGTTTGTAGTGTCAATATAACTACTAATATAAAATTTAGTCCAAACATTTTGTATAGGTCGTAAGTTATAATAATATGTCAATAGTGTGCGTGGCTTTCAAAATAACAGGTTCATTTTTTGTGTGCTATTAGTACCCGCAACCTTCCTGTGAAATTTCGTTGATAAATCTTGAATAGGAACCTAGTAAGGATTTTTGGTAAATTGTGGGCGTGGCAGTAGTAATCTGCCCATATTTGGAATGCATGCTAGTACAGACCCAATATATACATCTACCAATTTGAATTCATATATCAGCACTAGAAGGATAACTAGGGTAACTGATTTTAGGTGGGGACCCCAAATTTCATTATATGGGAGGGAGGCATATCCTTCATCTGATCGACTCCGAATGTGTCCACTTTTTTCTACACCGTTACAACTATCTTAATGAAACTTTGCAAAAGTATAGTCTGCACAAAAATATAGTACCAGAACAAATATTCATAACTTAAGATCTGTAAGTGATTTATGGACGATATTTTACGAGAAGCAACATATGGACATTCATTCTTAATTATAAAGCTAACTGGAGGATATGAGGTTGATCAGAGAAATGGAACGCCCACATTTAATATAAGCAACTTTTGGATCTAAAATTAAAATTAGCCTACCTGTGCTCGTATAAAAGTTGGCAAAAATCTACATAGGGTTGATAATAGTGTGTGTGCAAAATATGGGGACTGTCACGCCCACAATTAACCAAAAATCATTACTATGTTCCTATTAAGATTATTACGAAATTTCAAAGGAAGGTTGAGGGTACTAACATTAAATGTCACACAAAAAATGGGCGGGTTATTTTTACAGCCATTAATTGCCATATTTTTATAACTTACGACCTATACAATATTTTTGGTCGAAATTCTATATTAGTACGTATATTGACACTAAAAAGCCATACACAAAAAATGGGGTAGATCAGAGAAAGGCCATGTCTCCCTCTATTATAATTAACCCAAGGTCCGCTACCTAAAATTACCGTAGATATCCTCCTGATGGTGATTTATGAAGAAAACATCCCTATTGTTGAACCACGGATAAAGAAAGATGAAGGTTATATCCAAAGTCGGTCTAACCCGACTTCAGACTTCTTTACTCTTTTTTAGTTTAGATCAATTATTTCTTTTCTTAAAACATTACTTATTTCGTCCCTTTCCGTGTTGAAGTGTAAAACATTATCTGTTTTACAGATATATCTCGTGATGAAATAACTGATCTCTCTTCCGAAATTAGATTTCGTGCTAATGAAAATAACTGTCTTAGATGCTCTAGAAGCTGGTGTTGCTAATATTTTGCAGCTGACCTTCTAAAGTGATGGAAATAAGCTTTTTTGCAAATACCACCACTGTAGCATATAAACATCGCCTACAAACGTCACATCGAAGCAATCATTATGATCTAGTTATTTCTTGACACGTTCTTCTTTGTTTTGAGTTTCCCATTTCTGAAGAAAGCCGCAAAATATTTCAGAATTGTGACTGGGAACAATCATTTCATTGTATATAAACAGTTGAATAGAGCGGACAGTTTAATTTGCTCCGTTTTCGGAAATTGATATTTGGTTTCTAAAATATAATAATAGTAGCGGTTATGTGCATTTACGTCATCTATTTTATTTTTTGGATTTTCCTACAATAATTATTAGATGCAGTTGAAGGGAGGCTGCGTTAATATTTTGTGACCAGCAAATAAATATCTGAACTAGCCGCATGCATCAGTTAGAAAACTGCCAAAGAAAATATAGGTATACTCTCAGAAGAAACAAACAATATTGGTTATATATTATATATAAGCATAATTGTATACGGTTTTGACAAGAGCTTCCGTGCGTGAAGTGTGCTTGGGAATAGCAATTATTCATGTAAAAGATGTAAAGGAGTCTAATCATTCCGTGAGGACGATTTTAAATTCCAAGTCCCAGATTAATCTCATTTGTGACAGGGGGAAACACAATCTGTATTACACGTGATTGGGATAGACGAGTATAAGAAGAAATGCGCATTCACAATAAAGTCACGACTCTACGAATAGTAGCATATATTAACGAAAGTGATTGCGTGTGTGAAGTGCTTCTGAAAATCCTATGGTTCATTACAGGCCCTAGCATATTAAGGCGAGATATCTCCCAAAGATCCCAGAAAGTAGTCGCCTCCTTCTGGACAGCGCTGGACACGTGTACAACAGGTGAGCAATGGACTTTTCCTTCCCCTCGTCCATGCAAGTCCTACAGAAGTTGTTAGAGGCGATCCCCAGCCTACACCCGTGTGTGCCTAGAGTCCAGTGTCCCGTTAGGACGCTAATCACGGGACCTATGCTTTGTCTATTTAGAGCCAGTAGGTCCTTAGAGCGCTTGACATTTATCTCTGGCCAGGTTTGTCTAGCTATTTTACATCCTGAAAGTTCAGACCAGCGCCTGCCCGCTGATCCTAAGGATATTGTATTTACCAAGAGCTTACATGTGGCAATAGGAATAGCGAATTGCGACCTATCTGGTTAAATCGGTATGGTAGTACCCTCACGGGCAAGTTCATCCGCCTTGCAGTTCCTTGGAATAGCTCTGTGACCGGGAACCGAGCACAGATGCAGACTGGTCTGCTTAGCTATCTCGTCTAAAGATTTGCGGCAGCTCTTGACGGCTTTTGAGGTGATAATAACTGAATCCAGGGAGCGCAAAGCTGCTTGGCTGTTGGACAGAATGTAAATATAAAGTCCAGATACCTTCTTCTTTCTTAGCCAAGACAGTGCTGCCTCTATAGCCGCGACCTCTGCCTGAAAAACACTGCAGTGGTCGGGCATCCTAAAGGACATGTTAATGTCCAAATCTTCTGAGAATACACCACCTCCCACCCTATTCTGTAGCTTGGATCCATCTGTGGAGATGTAAACCCCTTCTACATGAGGGGGATGCCATCCTTCCAATCGTCCCTGGAGGGAATGGAGATCTTGCACATACCATAAAAGGCGTACATTGGTGTGATGTAGTCGAAAGAGTCAGGAATACCTTCAAAATGTCTTAAAATGGACGCATGACCTACATTCCTGGCAACCCATTGATGCGTAGATTTTAGCCTGACAGCTGAGTTTGCAGCCATATTTTCGCCAAAAAGCCTAACAAGGCAGCAGATTGAGCATAATATCCAATGCTGCCGTTGGAGTCGCTCTAATGGCACTACTTATGAATACCTCTGCCGTTCTTTGTACCTTTGTTATCAGCCTATTGTATGTGGAATTACTTAGGGCTGTCCACCAAGCAAGCACCCCATAGAAAAGGACCTGCCGTACCATAGCTGTGTATATCCAATAGGCTACCTTAGGCTGTAACCCCCATTTTTTGCCTATAACTCTTTTGCAAGAGTACAGAGTTACCTGAGCCTTCCTAATGCGTTTGCTTATATTAGCCTTCCAGTTCAGCTTCCTATCTAGGATCACGCCCAGATATTTAGCCTCCTCGACAAGGTCAATATCTACACCCATTAGTTTTGGAGCAATAAATTGAGGAATTTTATACTTCCTAGTGAAGAACACCAGCTTAGTCTTGGTCGGATTGGCCCCCAACCCACAGTCAGTAGTCCATTTTAAGAGAATGTTCAACATGTGTTGCATCAAGTCCCTCACAGTAGATATTTATTTTCCCGAGATACTAATAGCAATATCATCCGCATACGCAAACACCTTGCACCCTTCCCTCTCCAGTTGAACAAGCAGCTGATTTACCGTAAGATTCCAGTGTAGGGGTGAAAGAACTCCACCTTGAGGTGTGCCTTTGCACACGGACTTCTTGGCCGACGCCGCACCCAGCTGTGAATTGATTACCCTGCTACAAAGCATGTTTTCAATCCACCTGCTAATGTTCCACCTCCAAGTCTCGTATTGCTCCGATTATTGGGTCTGATTTGATGTTGTTAAAAGCTCCCGTAATGTCCAGGAAAGCCACTAGGGAGAATTCCTTGTTATGCAGGGAGTACTCAATACTAGAGACTAAGGAGTGTAAAGCGGTCTCAACCGATTTATCCTTGAAGTAGGCATGCTGAGAGTCTTACAGCTTCTGTCCGTCTATTGTGAGCCTCAGATGATGTCTAACAATCTTTCCAGGATTTTCAGACAGAAGGAGGACAGTCTAATGGGCCTTAAGTCCCCTGGAGCTGTGTGCGAACTTTTGCCGGCTTTGGGTATAAAAATTACCCTCACATGCTTCCATGAGTCTGGAATATTCAAGACAAGATGTAGATCTTTAGCAGCCACTTTATTATAACTGCTGAATTTCAATTGGAGCTACACCATCTGGGCCAGATGGTTTAAATAGTTTGAAGCTATGGATAGCCCATTGCAATTTTGGCTTCGTGACTATGTCTGAGTTGACTTCAACTACATTCGCGCTGGGTTTTGTTCTCTGCTGAATGGTGCTGGAGAAACTAGGGAAGTGAGTCTATAGAAGAAGCTCTAGAGTCTCATTACTATTTGAAGTCCAAGATCTATCCTCCCTCCTCAGGTAACCAGGTACCATTGGAGCAGTTGATAGGATCTTCTTCAACCAGGACGTCTCAGAGATATCTTCTACGTCACCGCAAAAGTTTCTCCTCGATTCTCTTTGTGCCTTCCTAAGCTTACTTTTGACGGCTCTGAGTGCTGCCTTATATAAAGCCCAGTCTGCACTATCTCTAGACTTCTTTGCGCTGTTGAAAAGTCTCCTACAGTTTTGTCTGAGTCTTCTAATTTCCTCCCCCCACCACCTGGGTCTACTGAGGGGGCAAGAGACCAATAGAGCCTTATTAAGAGCAACCTTTAGAACCTCCACAGACCTATCAATTTCGTCACACGTGCTTGTGCTTGTGGGGTTCTGAGGTAGTAGTCTAGCTACAGTCACCTTGTAGAGGTCCCAGTTTGCTTTCCTAACATTTCTAAAAGCCTTAGGGCTAGGTAGACTATCTAGAAGATCAAACTGAATTAACCTATGATCCGAAAAGGAATGTTCCTCTAGAACTCTCCAATTTGAGATCTGATCAAAAATTGATTCGGAGGCAAGTGTTAAGTCAAGGACTTCTTGCTTATTAGCAGTAATGAAAGTGGGCTCTGACCCCTTATTGCATACAGAAAGGCTAGTCGTTACAATATCTTCATATAATGACTCACCTCGTTCATTGACATCCGTGCTTCCCCAGATATCGTGGTGCGCATTGGCATCGCATCCAATAATGACAGCCACCCGTTGAGCCTTTGCATCCACAACAAGCTTCTGTAGGTTGGTTTCTGGAAGGATCTCATGGTCATGCGCCATATAGGCCGAGACCAACCAGTACCGTCCCTCGCCAGTTTCCAGGCAGACGGCAGACGTTAAATCCTTATTGCTGTAATTGTGGAGAATAAATGAGCTAACATTATTCCTAATGAGGATACAACACCTAGGTCTTCCTTCACTTACTGTATACAGCAACCTGTAATTGTCAGTCCTGAGACCACAGACCAAGTCCCCGTATGTCCAGGGTTCTTGGATTAGGACAACGTCTACCCCGCCTTTTGCAAGACCGAGCTGAAAGCTGGCAGACGCCGCCTTCGAGTGATGGAGGTTAATGTGAACTATTCGTAGCATCTCTGCTATTCGTAGCACTGGTCACCTCCACCACCGTGACACCAGCCTCAGACTCCGAGTCTGACTCCAGAAGGACTCCCTCCTCACTGAGTGTGGTTGTCCCTAGGAGACTCTCCAAACCACCCGCAGTTGACATAGAGTCACTGCGTTTCGGGTGCATGGCGGAGTCCTCAGCAGCAGTAGGATCGCAGTTACCCCTGAAGGATTCACTACCGCTTGATCAATGTCAGACTGTTGTCCGTCCTTTTTATAAACCTTGAGGCTTGTGGATGAGAAGCCATAGCCCACGACCCAATTGGATTTCACTAGAGTCGCCAGAGATTCGGCGTTCACTACAAGGGTTATTGACCTGTAATCCCTTCTTG
This sequence comes from Clusia tigrina, assembly GCA_920105625.2. Classification (NCBI taxonomy): domain Eukaryota; kingdom Metazoa; phylum Arthropoda; class Insecta; order Diptera; family Clusiidae; genus Clusia; species Clusia tigrina. Next base: position 145,691,424 of record OV050030.1, on the reverse strand, counting down.
GTTCCTTTTCCTTAGCCACCTTCTAATTTTTAGCCGGGAGCTGCTGGTTGCTCAACCTAAAGATCTCCAAGATAGCCTCAGGGTCAGACGGTTTGGCTGGGATCCACGCGCGAGCTTTAGGTCTACTAGGGATCAGTTCCCTAGGTACGACTTCGAGCCTTGCGCCTGGCCATGCTTTCCCTATCTTGAAGCTCGCTGTCCTTAGTTGCAATAGCCGCCGCAGAGTGTGCGGTGGATATTCGAATTAGCGTTTAACGACTGCTCGTCAGTTTTTTTTTTTAGATTTTAATTCATTCTATCTCGTACGGCTACCAGCTCGATTGATCAAGCTAAGGCAGTCAAAAATTTGAGAGGGGAAGGGGTTGGTCAACTGTGGCAGTGCCCCGTACCGTAGCAAGCCCACTGTTTCTACCTGAGGCGGCCTGGTATCAGGAAGGGGAGCTCCGTTAAGATACAGCCTAATTAACCTCCTGGCTGCAAAACAACATCCATTGGGCACGATTTCAAGAACACCCTGGATTAGGAGGGAGACAGCTCTTAGTTGGATTACTCCGCAGTAGTCAGACCGGCTAGGGTAATCCCATATGAGGCAAAATTCCGCCATCTCAACCCATTGCGTCATTGCAATCATTTAAGCCTTCGTACCCCGACAAGGTGACTGCTCTTCACGGAGGAAGATAAGTGGGATGGTAGAGAGAATTTTTTTCCACCAAGACATGTTTAAGATTATTAGTCACTTCAGTTAATTACACATACATAGAAAATGTTATCGCCAGTGTTATATTAAGTTCCTTCTGCCACGGTCGCCATGTAATAATGGTCAAAATAAAATGAAACAGCTCGTTCGTTTGTCTATAACTTTATTCGTTGAACTCAATTTTCCAACTGTCCTTAAAATTATTATTAATTATAGGTACTGGCTACGCAGAGCCGTTTTTGCTTATTTACCTCATATACGTTCAACTTAATATTCTTATATGTACTCGGGAGTGTGCTAGTGTATTTGCGAGTCGACAGCGACAGTTGTCTTACTGTCGCTGCTCGCGTATCAAATTAGAGTTGCCTCAAACATTTCAACAAATTGTGCAAACTGATTTAAAATTGCTTATGAACAAATAAAGAATGCGAATGGAATTTATGCTCGCAATTATACTCCATCTCCCTTTCCAGTAAGAATGGCGTAATAATTTTTATAAGGTTATGGAGTCATTCTTTGTATTTAATTGGATTAGTTTTTTTTTTTTATTAAATGACCAAGAAATCATAATATGAAAATTTTTTTGTTGTTAATATTGATAATAGTATAATGATATGAAACAAAGTAAAATGTTAGAATTAACAAAATTTTGTTTGTTTTATGTTTTAATTAGTTGATTTAAGTTAATTTCAGTTTAGTCGATTATTCTTAATAGCAAAATTAGTATATTTATTTTAATTAATTAATTTTATTAATTAATTTAATTCTTGAAGTCTTAGTAATAAAAATTTCGATTAGTTGGCCAACTATTTTATTCTAAATTAAATTGATTGGATTAAGGTTTCCAAGACGGCTAAGAAGTGTTTTACGTTTGTAATTCCTTGGGCTTCAAAATGGACTGCTCGTAGCGTATGTCTGTCTTCCTATCCAATATCTTGATCAGTACATATAATAGGATTGGATCCCATGATTTAGTGTCTATGTTTAGATTGTTTATCTCCAAAATACAATCCTGGGTTGTATAATTCAGATTTTTAATTGAATATGTTGTTTAGTTGGTAGAAGGCTGGTCAAATAGTCGATGAATTAATGTATATACTAAAATACTTTTGTTATTATATCTCCCCAGGCGGTCTTGTAACTTTCCTGAGTTAATGGAAAATCTCGTAGATGTTAATCTTCGTTAAGAAGAGGTTCGTCAATAGAAGATGTATTATTAAGATTCTTTGCTGAAATATTTGTTAGACTGAACAATATAATAATTCTAATTTGATTTTTTATTGACATCACTCAAGATTTTGACATGGTCCATCACAGTTTGTTAGTAAATAAATTTTTTACTATAGGTATTAGAAGTTTCGTCTTTGAGTGGTTTTATGTCGTGTTTGGTAAAACGCAAATAAATATTCATTCTTTAGTTTATGTGAATACACTGTACAGTTAACCACTGCTGCTGATTATATTGCCATTACTAATTAGCAATGTAATTATCTTAAACCCATACGCTCGTTTAATAAATTAAATGCGTATATGTAAATATAATTCAAAAAAGTAAACACAAAAAATATAAACATAAACAAATACACAAAACTATGAGTGTCGCGCACTCACCTCATAGAGAGCGTAGGCATTCAGTGCATATACCCAAACACCAAGCACAACACAACAACAATACTAGCAGAGTCAACATCTGTGTCAGTAGCAGCGTCGACAACAGCAGCGACCTCAACAGAAAAGACAATTCCAGTAACTGTCGCTACAGGAAAGAGCGCGATAACTTTCTTTGAAACAACAGCGAATGCAAGGCAGCCCAGCATATCGTCGTCACAAAACTCAGCAGCAGTAAAGGGTCCAGCAACAATGTCTCTGCAGGCGGCAACAAAGAGCGAAGTAAAGAAAGTAAAAAAAGTGGCGGTCGTGCAGACTGGTATTGACCGCTACATTAATACCAAACGAATGATAAGCCCACAAAAGGGCATCGCCAAAAGGGCAAACACAACCAACTCAGTTTCTTCTCTGGAGAATAATAGATTTGCACTTCTTAGTGTCGGCAATTCTACTAATATACCGAAGGGTGAACCTGTAGTCAGTAACGCCAGACCGCCAACAATTTACTTGCGCGAGCGTAGTTGCAATCAATTAGTATTGAACCTCGCAAATATTATAGGCACAAACAATTTTCACATTGTGCCTCTTAGAAAAGGTAGTATTGAACAGACAAAGATGCAGGCATATAGTAAAAATCACTATCGTGAAATTGTAAATTTTTTAACGGGGAACAACAACAATTATTATTCCTATCAGCTAAAGAGCTCAAAAGTCCTTGTTATTGTTTTAAAAGGAATATAATCCTCAGTAGATTCTGGCGATATAAAAGAGGCTCTTGGAGAGCAAAGGTTCCTCGTAAAGGTTGTAATTAATATTGTTAATAGAAATAAGGTACAACAATCACCACAGAATTAAGGTTGAAGAACCGTGCAAACGTAACGGCCCAATACAATGTATCAATTGTCAAGAATTCGCCCACACTAAATCCCACTGCACTCTGCGCAGTATTTGTGAAGTTTGCGGTGATCTCCATCCTACGAGAAGTTGCACCTTAGCTAAAGCTGACAGATCAGCAAAGTAATGTAGTAAGTGTGGTGGTAGCCACCTGTCGCAGGGTATACCAAACGAAACTTCTCCCCAAATACTATTTATATTCAGCCTGCCACCACATATCCTCCGATTATTCAAAAACCTAATTCTGGTCAAGCTACTTACGCAAGTGTTCTGCAGAGCAACGCATAGCAAGTTAACTATAATAATGCATTTAATAGAGGAGTAGATGCCAATGATCGTAAATCTTACTCAGTGTATGACTCAATTCATGTCTACAGTGCAAAATATGCTACAAGATTTGATTAAAGCTCAAAGTCAAAGATCCAAACTCTTGTAATTAAAAAATGAGTTTGTTCAAAATATGCTTATGGAACGCAAACGGTGTGAACCAGCATAAACTATCCCGTAACAAGTTTCTGCATGAACACGAAATTGATGTTATGCTTTGGTCCGAAACATATCTCACAAACAAATACAACTTTCATCTCCCAGGCTCCAAATTTTATAACACACACTAATCATTCTGATGGAAAGGCATATGGCGGTACGGTTATACTAATCAGAAATCGGCTTAAGCATCATCTTATGCAATCGCATTCGATGCAATGGATGCAAGCTAAATACTGCCCACCGCGTTTTATTGTACCAGAAACTCAATTTAAAAAATTTTTGATTCCCTTGGTGATAGATTTCTAGCTGGCGGTGATTATAATGCGAAACATAAAAACTGGAGCTCTCGCCTAGTTAATCCAAAAGGCCGACAACTGTACAACGCAATAACTAATATACATAGTAAATTCGATTTTGTCTCCTGATCTTATTAATTTTGCTATTTCTAAAAATATGGATGTTTTTAATATCAGCGGAGACCTATGTCAATCTATCCTCTGATCACTCACCTGTAATAATAAACCAATCAAAGTCCAATGTTTCGCCTAGGGACTAACCAAACCAATTGGTTAAAATAAAAAAAAGTATATTAGTAGTCATATCTCTACCAGAGTTGAGGTAAACATGATATAGATAATAATATTCATATTTTTAACTCCATGCTAGCGACTGTAGCCGTAGTGGCAACGCCAAAAAATATTTCTAAAATGTGCAAGTATGCCTATACAAATAGCCAAATTGAAAAACTTGTAGCAACGACAATGGTAGACACATCGCTCACCCATAACTAAACACAATATTCAAGCAGCCACAAGTGCTCTTAAAGATGCTCTTACAAAGGAGGAGGATAAAAACCTAAAAGAGTACCTGTGGAAGGTACCGAAAGGTATTCCCTTTGGAAGGCATCGAAAAACTTGAATCCTCCAATGGAAGGTGTAAAACCTCTAAGAAACCCGAACGGCGCGTGGGCTCAAGGCGATAAAGAGAAAGCGCTCTGCTTTGCACGACATCTATGCAACTTGTTCCAGCCGAATATGGCTACAAACTCCTTTGCATTGCCTGCTTTACCTTGCAGTACTGAGATTGCTCAGACTATTAAAATAGCCAAACATATTCAATAAAATCACCTGGATTCGATAATATTACCCCGAAAATGCTCAAACAGTTACCAGATTCTGCATCTACATTTCTCTGTAAGATTTTTAACGCAATTTTGGACATTGGTTATGATAGATAGCATAGATATGTATGATAGCTAAACCTGGAAAAGGTACAACGCTGCTGTCATCATATAGACCTATTAGCCTCTTGCCTTGCCTTTCCAAATTGTTTGAGAAACTACTACTAAATAAACTATCTGCTCTTCTTCATGAACATAGCGTAATTCCGCAACACCAATTCGGTTTTCGCGAAAAGCACAGCACTATTGAGCAAGTGAATCGAATTTCAAATGAAATAAGAAAAACATTTGAACTTGGGGAGTTTTGCTCTACAATATTCCTTGACGTGGCTCAAGCATTTGATAAGGTATGGCATCAAGGATTGATGTTCAAAATTGTTCGGATTTTAGTTATGTTCGAAGTTATTATTATTATTATTATTACACTTTATTCTAATAAATTAATTATTACAATAAATACAATTTATGAGTACTGGCTGCCAGGGCTTCGACTCGATCTTAATCTATTTTATTTAAAATTTTATTTTTGAAATTTATATAACGTAAAAAGGATTCTATTGATTTTATACTATCTAGAGTCACATTTTTTAAAAGATTACTAGGGACTTCCGTTCCAAATATATTTCTTCTAATTGCACTGGAAGCTCTGCATTCGTTCAATAAATGAGTTATTAAAGCTCTGTGTCCGGTGCAATAATCACAATTTGGCGCTGGTTCTCGACGTAGTAAGTGTTCGTGCGAAAATGAGGCATGTCCCAACCGAAGTCGATCAAAAATTTTTATTTGCTTTAAGGTGCATGATCGTGGATAGGTGGGTTTTATTCCTTCACGATTATACGATTTATAATTATGTTTGTACTTGTTCCACTCTTCCATTTTTTGTATATACAAGGATTTATGTTTGCTGTTCAATTATGCATTTGATATATCCACCTGGTGCATATGTAACTGTTTTTCTGTAGCTATTGCGAACAACATTCGGATGGTCTCATAGCGTATAACTGGTGAAAATGTTTCCCAGTAGTTGATGCCGAATTGTTGCCCACAGCCTTTAGCAACTAGTCGTGATTTGAATTTTTCTATTTCGTCTTCTTTGTTTCTTTTGATGCGAAACACCCACTTTAAACCAATGGCCTTTTTTCCTGATGGAAAATTGACTAATGACCATGTATTATTTGCCAGTAGTGCGTCGTATTCCTTTTGCATTGATATTTGCCAAGCATTGCCATGTTCACATTTTAATGCATCTGCTACTGATTGTGGGGCTTCGATGTCTTCCAGGCTGTTCAGATTATTTAGGATATGTCGCTGCTTTGCATCCTGTATTCGTATGGATTTTGGTATACCAGGTTGAACTTGCTTTGACTTTGGTGTCGGTGGTTTGCTTTGCCCAATTTCAACTCCTTCTGATTTTTCGACTTCTTATGACTTTTCAGTATCTTTTGTCATTTCAGCTTCTTCTGACTTTGGTATTTGTGGCCTGCTTTGCCCATCTGAATCCATGGCTTGGACAAACTCTTCCTCCTCCTCACTTGAGTCAGTACTGTTGTGTTTTATAGAGTCAGCTTCAGCTGGCACTGATGTTGGTGGATCTTGTTCTGGAACCTTAACCAGCAGGAAATATTCATAAGAAAAATATTAGTAATAATAGCAATCTCTTTATTCAAAATCGTTATGCTATTTTATCGACAATCGATGCTTCAGACTCGGGAATGCAAAATCAAACAACTTCGAAATCGTATAAGCCTATTTATTTACGTGAACGCAGCTCCAACGCATTAGTTAAAAGTTTGACCCAGATAATAGGCCGCAAAAAATTCCATATTATCCCTTTAATGACATTCACATTTACTCTTCGTAAGGACAATTGCCCTAAGGTCTATTCCACAAGCTAATGAAGTAATCTACCTTGGGGTCCATCTCGGTCGTAGACTGACTTGGCGCAAGTACATCGAAGCAAAACGTACGCAAATAAAATTGAAAGCACAAGGAATAAATTGGTTACTAAATAAAAAATCAGGACTGCGCCTAGAACACAAAGTTCTATAAGCAATCATAAAGCCAATATAGACGTATGGAGCCCAGCTTGCTCATCTAACATCGAATTAATCCAGCGTGCCCAATCGAAAATTCTTCGAACTATTGTAAGCTCCCCTTGGTACACTAAAAACGATAACATCCACAGCGATCTAAATATATCATTATACGGAGCTAAAAAAATTAAGTGTAAATGCAAATTCAAACTCCGACATCATTCGAATTACTTGAATCTAAAATACACACACGGTTATGTAGGCAAGACTGAAATCATTTAATTGAATTGTTCTCACTAGTTTAAACTGTTATAATTAAATATTTAAATAATTTACTTCAGTTACTTAATAACTCCAATACACTGGTTGCGGGTTAATATTGCTGTTAGTTTTAAGATTTGAATAGTTGTTGATAATCATATTATAAGAGAATTCAATAAATAAACCAACTATTACAAAAAAAAATAAAAATTTTGCAGTTCGCCTTCAAACACATAATCACTCATAATATTTTTGCAATGGGACTTAGTTGCTTCTTTTTCACTGTAAATTGTTTAAATTGTATTAGGATATTCGCTAGTGGAAATAAATATAATGCAATTTTGTGTCATTAGTATTGATTCCAGATAAGCGGTTTCATTTCTTTCATAATGGGTATGTCTGTTTGTTTAATTAAACAATTTTTCCTCAAGCGACTAACATATACAACCGCAAAATGGAAAGTTACATAATATTCACCTTTTAGCTTTTTGAAGTTTCCTCAAAAATCTCTAATAATTGAAGGATGTAATTTAAGTTTATAGAGATTATTCTATTCATTTCTTTCTTGTAAAATTATTGTTATTTCTCTCCAATTCTTGTCAATTGATGTAAATACAGAATACATTGTGCTCCAGCGAGTTGGCGAAGAGTTTTTTGAGAAATAGTTATACCAGCCAACGGCATAATTGTGATAATCATCAATCTTTTGCGTTGATTTTTGCAATGCATTATTAATCAAGTGATTAAGGCAATAAACATAGTTATGAGACCGGAAGGCAGCTATAATATTTGCGCCTCTATCTGTTACAATAATTGCTTTATCGGTGAGTTTGCAGTCAAACTAAACCATTTTTGTATTTTTAGTAAATAAAATAAAATATATTTAAATATTGTCCTGTTTACTCAAAAAGGTGTGGTTACTTGTGTATTTTTCTCCTTCTATAGATTTGAGTGCTAAAAGCCGGTGGATTAAATGTTCTCAAGATTCGTAACTTGTATCAAGCTCTTATCGAGATGTGTGAATAACTGTTTCAAAAAAGCACTGAAATATATATTTTAGTTCCGGTATCAACTTGCTTTTTTTCACCTGCATTTTCCATCAATTTACTTAATATTAGCATTTATATTTTCTTAAGTTAGAGGTGCTTCTGTTATTGGATTCATATACATTACACATGCTACTATATATGGAATCTGTTCTCCTCTCTCATTGTAGATTTTCCCAAAAGAATTCCACACCTTAGTTCTTCCTCTTTTATTAATTACTTAAAAATCTGCAGTGCGAATTTTTTCCTTTATCATATCATTATTTAAATAATAGAGCTCCTCACATTTAAAAAATTACTGTTAGCGTCAATTCATATTTATTAATATTAACAAGACAGAACAAAAAACAAAACGCAAGATCAATATAATAAATCTAATTAAAACTGTCATCATTAAGGTCCGTTTTAAATTTTGGCATTCACTAAACAAATTATATCATTAACACCCTAGCTTTAAAACAATAACTTTATATAACTAAAAATTAATAGTATATAAATGATTAAGTTTCCTATCCTTAAATTTTACTGTTCTTTTTTTTTGTTGATATGGTGAAAGTGAGAGAGTAGCTAATTAATTTTCAATAGAATAGTTTGCAAGCGCAAAAGTGAAACACGATCATGCATGATAGCCAATAGCAGTCCATCTATGCCGGACACTCTCAGAGAGCGATCTTCTCCACAAAAAAACCAAAAGGTTGAATTAGCTAGGTGCCCTGTCCTCCTCAAACAATCTCTCCGATGCCCTAACGACCACTAGCAAAATAATTACAACTTTATCCTCATCAAATGCAACAACAAATACAACCTTTTCGTACAAAAATTCAATATGTGCAAGCAAACTCACTACAGGTTCGGATCCACTTCTAATTACTGAATCTGAGCAATTGTCTGTTCAACACATAACAGCATTACCACACTCACAATTAAGCACCCACTAGGAAAGACACTTGTGGTAACTCTGAGTAGACTTGAAATTTTTTTGCTCCGCGAATATCTTGTAAAACAGGAAAAGTTTCCGCTATAAATAAATTTTAATTTGTGCTAAGTATCCTGGAAAGGATAGCCAAAGTGCGCACCCCGTGTAGTGAATGGTGCGGCTTGGATTGTTTGATGCGAACGAGTTAAAAGTGCTTAATTCGGGTGCTTCTGTCCGTGATTTGCGGCAGTCTTAACTGTGTACCGGTTTATCCGTTGTGCTAAGCGCGAACTATACCGATCTCTGCTTGGGTAGAGCCCAGCTGATTAGAGCCGAAAATACCAATCATCTGTGCGGAGGGGACTAGGCGGTGGTGACGCTGAATTTTGTGCCCAGACGAAACCTTTTGTTGGGTCTATTTACTAAATCGTGATAAATTTGCTTACGCGTATCGCCAAATAGTTCTGCCGGCTCTCGCCTCTTTACTGGTTTATCCAAAATAAATTGAGAGAGCGTAGGAGGTTGTGTAGGTGTTCAGCTGAGTGGAGAGAGAGGACTCTCAATAAAATTAAAAAAACAGTGTTACCAATACGCCTGGACATCAGATAAGTATTGTTTTTAGTGTACTTCCCCCTTTTGGTTTTTCTTTTTCCCTCCCTTTGGTTTCTTTTTTCCCTTTGATTTCTTTTTTCCCTTTGGTTTCTTTTTCACCCTAAGAGATTATTTAATATACAATAAAAAGAAGTGAAAAGGAAAAGTGGATAAAGAATCATGCAAATTTACTGAAACTATGAGCGTCATTGTGCGTGCGGATACTCTCATGATAATGGGAAGAAGAATCGATAAGCTGACCGGCATGATGGATGGTCAGCGCAAAATAAACAAGGCGATGAGATCCCTCCTCGCGGACATCAGTAGGCTGCACCAAACAGCAACAAGAGACCAGATACGCAAAAAAGCAGGTGAAGCTCCAGCGAAGGCAACGCAAACGTCACCGTGGATCAGCAGAGTGCAGGTCAAGAGAACGAGGACAGCATCGCAAGCGGATGGCATGGTGGAGGTATCCCCACTTCCAACCAAAAAGTGCACTCGTGTTGTGTCTCCGAATCTACAGCGACAGCAGCTGCAGCAACAGAACGATAAAGCAGCACCAAACAGGTCGGAGCAAGCCACTAAGACCGAGTGGCAGCTAGTGCAAAGGAAGACAACAGCTCAGTGGGATATCGGAGCCAAGGAGCCCACAAAAGCTACTAAAAAAGTAGTCAAGGAGATCCGTCCGAGGCCCGATGCTCTCATTATTTGCAAAAACCGGATATGCATTGTATGCAGAAATCTTGCGGAAAGTAAAAGCAAGCACAGCACTTAAAGCTCTTGGCGAGAACGTCAAAACGATTCGTAGAAAGGCAAAAGGCGAACTGATTTTCGAATTGAAACGGACTGAAGAACGCAAGACAACGAGCTACCAAGCTACCATCGCAGAGATGCTGAATGAGGCGGCAACGGTGGCAGCGAACACCCACATGCTTACCATCCAGTGCAGAGACCTCGATAAGATTACCACCTCAACAGAGATTTACGATGCAATGCACGAGCAATGCGGCATCAGGCGACGAGACGATTTCGCCGTACGAAGTATGCGAAACGGATATAACAGGCTTATATCAGCCTGTCAGTGGACGACGCAAAAAAGGTCCTGAAGGCTCAGCGGGTGCGCATTAGGTGGGTTTCCTGCAGAGTCCGAGAATCGGTGACACGCAAGCACTGCTACAAATGTTGGGGCTATGGACACGTGGCTCAACAATGCAAGGAAGAAGTAGATAGAACCGATGTGTGTAGGAAGTGCGGCGGAAGCGGCCACAAAGCAGTGACGTGCACCAACAAGGACAAATGTGCCCTATGTAAGGGGGATCATGCGACGGAGGAGTGCCCAGTACACCAGCAGGCGAAAATAAATACCGGTTTATGAAAATAGTGCAGCTAAATCTAAACCACTGCGCGGCAGCCCAAGACCTACTGCACCAATCGGTGAATGAGCAGAATTTCGATATAGCCCTACTGGGCGAGTGGGTGGCGGATGCCAGTAGTAAAGCAGTCATCTGGGTCCTGAACGGTAGGTGCTTTCAACAAAGAATGGCCTCTACAGAAAACGGCTATACCTGGGTCAATTTCGATGGCCCACACCTATTTTCCTATTATGCCCCGCCAAGCATAAGTAAGCCGACTTCGAACGTATGCTCACATCCATGGTGGAGGAGGCACGAGGTAAATCACCGGTGGTCATTGCGGGAGATTTCAACTCTTGGTCCACAACTTGGGGGAGCACGCGCACAAGTCAGCGTGGCAGAATTCTGCTGGAGTGCCTGACGCCCTGGGATCATTCTCAATCAGGTCGGTCAGTACACTTTTGACTCAGGCAGGGGTATGTTTGTAATAGACCTGACCTTCGTGAACAGCACTGCTGAGCGCATCGCGCGATGGTGTATCAGTAACATATACACGCAAAGCGACCACGTGACTATAGTAATTGAGATGGATAACGCGGCACAAAGGCGTACAAAACAGATGCGCTGAAAAAAGGCTGGAAAGTGAGTGCTTTTGATGCAGAGGTCTTTGATCTAGTTTGGAAAGAAGAAGAAATCAGCATGGGTACTGCCACGACCATAACAGATAGCATCACCAACGGACTCAGCAAAGCCTGCGACGCGGCGATGTCAAGGGCGTTAAATCGGTGGAATGAGGAGATCGTAGCCGCCAGGAAGGAGTGTATTCAAGCCCGCCGAAAGGCTCGGAGGGCCCGAAATCGCCCGTCATGGGATACACTACGAGCGGAATACAAAAAATGACGAAAAGCATTGAAGGTGGCCATCCGCAGCAGTAAGAATGAGTGCTTTAAGTCGCTGTGTGCGTATGCTGATGTGGATCCATGGGAAAAAGCCTACAAAATGGTAATGAGTAAGCTAAAAGGGGGCAGGTCATGGCAACCAACTGATGCCGCCCTAATGAGAACTATTGTAGCTACACTCTTCCCACAGCAGACGGATAAAATGCCCAATCATAGCAAGAGTCCAATTACTGACATCCCAGCTGTTACCAGTAGCGATGTAATCATGCTCCTGAGGAAAATCGCTGACAACAAAGCTCCCGGTCTAGATGGCATCCCAAACGTGGCACTAAAAGCGGCAATAGAGGCGAGGCCAGAGGCTTTTGCTTCGATGTACAATGCGTGCATAAAGGAAGGGATATCCCAGATAGATGGAAACAGCAACGACTGGTACTACTGCTCAAGACGGGAAAGCAACCAGACCAATCCTTAGCATACCGACCACTGTGGATGTAACGCTCATCGGGAACGCAGACGATATCGCAATGGTGGCGGTTGCAAAAGACATCCACATACTGCAGGCGAGATGCAACGACGCAATTGGGTGTGTTATGGAGTGGCTCACTAGTGCAAAGCTGGAACAGGCCGCTCAATAAACAGTGTCGGTACTATTGAGTACGAGGAAAGTAACCGAGAGATTCACAATTACAGTGGGAAGCCGTGTCAGCTCGCATCCCAACCGCAACTTCGGTACCTGGGAGTAATTATTGACTCCAAGCTCACCTTCAAAGAGCATCTGAAAGCAGTCTGCGAAAAGGCCACGAGATTAAACGGAGCACTTACACGCATGACGCCGAATATTGGAGGCCCACGCTCAAGTCAACGGAGACTGCTATCTACTGTTACTAGCTCCATCACTTTGTTTGCCGCGCCAATCTGGGTGGAACCCACTACGGTGAAAGCCTTCATTAAATGCATCCAGTCAGTAAATAGGCTAAGCGCACTACGCGTGGCTAGCGCATTTCACAGTGTATCGGGCGAAGCAATAGGGATAATAAGCAGGAAACCACCCATTGACTTGCTGGCGAAGGAGGTACACCGGCTCTACAATCGGAGGGTGAGACCCACAAACGTCCACAAAGCAGCGGAAATAACAAACACCATTGAGGAATGGCAACAGAGGTGGGAGCAATCCGAAAGGGGTCGAGGGACTTTCATGCTGATCCCTCACATCACACCATGGGTAACAAGGACACACGGGGAACTTAACTACTACGTCACACACTTGCTAACTGGTCACGCTTGCTTTAAGCAGTACCTTCATGAGAAAAAGTATGAGGAAGACCCGGACAGTACGGGTACTGCCCTGGGGTGCACGAGAACGCACAGCACGTGTTTTTCGACTGCCCACACTCCAGAGGCACCCGGGATGAACTGAGTGCTGTTCTCGATGAACCACCAACAATGGACAACTTCTGTGAGAACATGTGCGATACGCTCGTCAAGTGGGAAGCAGTTTGTTCGGCAGCGGCCACCATTATGAAGGCGCTGCGAGTCGCAGAACGAGCGCGTAACGCTGAACGCAGCCACCAGCGCCTCTCCGACACTGAGACACACATGACTGGCACAATGATAGACCTAATACTGCCGTGTGAGCAGTAAATGCTCTTACGGCCTCCCGACGCAAAACCTAATCAGTGTCTCCGGGGGGAAGCACCTTACTGACGAGAGGAGGTTTTAGCGGAGTTAGAGTCTCGCACTGACGGGGTTCTAATTTTAGATGTTTTCCTCCCTGATAAATATAAAAAACCCACTAGGAAATATACAAAATGAATCACCATATAAAAGCCGTGCACTTACTCCTAAAATTCACTCAACAACAATAACCCATTCATCAGATGAATATATTGATTCACTCACAATAAAACACCCAGTAGGTAATATTCAAACTGCTCCACTATCTAAATGTCGTGTACAAATTCCTGTAGTGAAAACAAACCAAACCTCTAAACGCGATAAATCAAGCCCAGAAAACACAACACAAAATAAACAAAAACACAAGAAAGGGACCAAAGACTCCCGAAATCCCCTCCAATATACATCTCTGGAGTAAATAATGCTCAACCGTTACTAGAACAGCTAAAAAACATTGCCAAGAATGAATACCAGCTCAAATTCCTCAAAGATAGCGAGGTTAAAATTCAACCAATGTCAGGAGAGAATACAAAACTATTACAAAAGCTCTGGCTGAAAAGAACACAAAATTCCATACATATAAACCCAAACAGGAAAAAGACTTTAGCGTAGTATTAAAAGGGCTACACCACACAATATCAACAGAAGAAATAAAAAGAAATTAACTAGGTTTGGATTCGATGCTACAAACGTTTCAAATTTAAAACAAAGAATTACAAAGCATCCGTTGTCGATGTTTTATATCAACTTAAAACAAAACAAAAATAATACAGACATTTATAAAGTTGAAGCAATCATGCACACAAAAATAAAATTCGAACCACCAAATAAAAAAAGGGAAATAGCTCAGTGCACAAAATGTCAGAGGTATGGCCACACTAGAAAATATTGCAACCATACTTCTTGATGTGTTAAATGCATTGGCAATCATGCAACGTCAGACTGCCCTAGTAAAGAAAAATCACAGGATGTGAAATGTGTGCTATGCGGAGGAAACCACCCGGCTAATTACAGAGGCTGACTGTGTACAAAGAATTACAGCAAAAAACATTCCCCACGCTAAGGCAGAAAGTGTTTGAAAACACTAATTTTAACAAGGCCCCAGATTCCGAAAGACAACCAGGTTGCACATATGCGCAAATCGCCAAACAAAGCACGCAACAAGAGCAAACTCTAAACCAGCAAAGTGAAAATCAATTCGCCTCACATCGATCAATGACATGAATGAATTAAAGAGTATGCTGAAAACCCTTATGGAACAATGCTCAATTTATTAACAACAGTGATCTCTAAACTGACTTAGTGTAACAAAAACATATAATTGCAGTATGGAATGCGAACGGGCTTTCTCGTCATAGTAATGAAGTCAAAACATTTATGGAACAGAACAACATTGACATAATGCTAATATCACAAGCAAAAGCTTCTTAAAAATAAATCAGTACAACATATATCACACAAATCATCCAGCCGGCACAGCACGCGGTAGTACTGCTATCATCATTAAAAACAAAATAAAACACACAGTACAAGACAATTATGAATCTCACATTCAAGCAACAAGCATAACAATACAGGACTAATATGGACCGCTAACCATAACATCAGTGTATTGCCCTCCGAGGTATTCCATTGAAAAAGAGCAATATTACCATTTTTTCAAACACTATATGTACGATTTTTAGCTGGTGGTGATTACAACGCTAAACACCAATTTTGAGGGTCTCGGACAATCAATCCGAAAGGAAGAGAGCTACTAAAAACAATGCAAGACCACAACCTTACACACGTATCAACAGGTCAACCCACGTACTGGCCATCTCATAGAAACAAAATTCCAGATATCATTGACTTCTGCGTGATGAAAGGTGTTCTCAGAAGCTGTGTTGAGATATCCCCGTCGCTGGATCTGTCATCAGACCACTCTCCTATTATTGCAACACTGAACTCGAAGGTAGAATGCACAATAAAACCACTCACACTACATACGAAACAAACAAACTGGTTGCATTTCAAGGAAATTGTAGATGACATTCTGATATTTGTCTGAAGTGTGCTAAGGATATTGAGTTTTCCGTTGAAAATTTTAACAAAATTGTCCAATACGCTGCATGGAACTCTACTTCGGAGTCTAAAAATCAACTGAACAAGCATCCTTCCCATCCCGTTATTAGGGAGATGGTTGATAAAAAACGCAAACTAAGAAGGGCGTGACAAAGTACCAGGCATCCAAAAGACAAAAATAATTTTAATAGAGCTACAAAAAACCTTAAGCGGTACTTGGCGCAGAAGCAAACTGAAGAAATACAGCACTACTTGTCCACTTTATCAGCAAATGAGACCACAGATTACTCACTTTGGAAGGCGACAAAAAAGCTTAGGCAACCCACCACCCGTGCTCCTCCTATCAAAAGCTCAAATGGCTCCTGGGCAAAAGCTGATAAGGAGAAAGCAATTCCATTTGCCAAACACCTTACTGGGGTCTTTAAGCCATTTCCACCAACTTCACAGCAAGAGGAGGAGGACGTATTTAATCTTCTCAATAGTCCAGGACAATTAGAGTTACCTATCACGCCCTTTACAAAAAAGGAAATTCATAACGCTGTACACAAAACACTGAATGTGAAAAAGGCACTGGGCTACGACCTGATAATAGGTAAAATATTAAAGGAACTACCAAATAAAGGAATAAAATACCTTAACTATCTCTTCAATGCAATAATTAGATGTGGATACTTTCCGCGTCAATGGAAAGTGGCCGAAATTATTGTCATCCCAAAACCCGGAAAGCGCTTAGAGGAAGTCACTTCTTATAGACCAATTAGCCTTTTGCCAATTGTTTCCAAAATGTTTGAAAAGCTCCTGTTAAACAATCTTAAACCAATTCTGCTCAAAAAGGAGAAAATACCCAATCATCAATTTGGATTTAGGGAACACCACGCCACAACAGAACAAGTGCACGGAGTGTACAGCAAAATAAGAAACGTTCTTGAGGAAAACCGTTATTGTACAACTGCTTTCCTAGATATAAAGACAGGCGTTCGATAAAGTATGGCACCCTGGCTTACTCTTTAAACTGAGAAAGTAACTACCTCAGACGTTTTATGATATCTTAAGATCTTATCTTGAAGAGCCGCATTTCAGAGTAAAGTCCAATGAAGAAGTCACTGAATTGTTCTCTATAAAGGCGGGTGTACCACAAGGCAGTGTTCTAGGTCCTGTGCTCTACACTATCTACACGGCTGACCTTCCACTGACGGAGAATACAAAAATCGCAACCTATGCGGATGATACAATGGCTACAAGCAGCAAGTCATAATGGCTACAAGCAGCAACAACATAATCGCTACAAATTATCTCCAAGAAAGCTTGGATAAGCTCCAAATCTGGCTAAATAAATGGAGGCTTAAGGTGAATGCAACGAAGTCTGTGCAAGTAACCTTCAGCTTAAAACAGAAGACTTGTCCATCAGTGATACTAAAATCATTGTCAACTGCCCCAATCCGAAGACGTCAAATGTTTAGGGCTACATCTTGATCGACGTCTGACATGGTAGAAGCATATTCTTGCCAAGAGAAAACAACTTGGAATCAGGCTTAATTCCTCTTGGGGTATAAATTCCAGTTATTGCTTGAGAATAAACTGCTCGTTTATAAAAGAATCCTAAAACCCATATGGACATATGGTATATAGCTATGGGGTTCAGCGGCAAAAACTAATATAAAAATCATTGAGAGATTCCAATCAAAAGTATTACGCATGATAGTAAAGGCTCCATGGTTCGTCAGGAATGATATAACACGTCACGACCTAAACATCCCAACTTTCGATTAGAAAATATCAAGATACAGCAATAAATACCTGGAACGACTAAGTAAGCATCCTAATATACTAGCTTCAAATCTTCTGAAGAGGACAGGCACAACACGGCGACTAAACGAGCAACACCACTCAATTTAAGATAATAATTTTCTAAGGCAATAGTTCTGAACTAACCTTATGGGAGATTAGCACTGGCTCCTCTTCCTCATGTTGTTTTAAATAACTATTTAAAAAATAACTTTGTGTATTTATTTATGTAGTTCTTTAATATTGTTATGCCCCAAGAGTTAGAATGCAAATAAAAGTGGAGTTTGAAAAAAAAACGATCATGCATGTATTTAATTGAGAACTTTTTTACTTGGAGTATTCGTTGTAAATGACGTTGGCAAACAAAGCATGTGAAAATATAATAGAGAAACGCATTCTTTCTCTTAAAAGGAGTAGTGCGTGTGTTCTATTAAATCTTGTTGTTGTCTGTCACACATTCGTGCTTTTTTAAAAAGCTACGAAATAGTTCTACACTTCCATGGAGTACAGCGGGTTAAAGAAACAGCAATTACATTCATGCAGCTCTCTAATACCTATGTAGGTTTTTGCATTTTTCTGATGAGACAGTGCCACAGAAATAGCTACACCAAATTGAATATCTAGAAATAGCTGGTTTATCTTTATGTTAAGTTTTTATCTCTTTTTTTTTTGTTTAATTAAAAGATCAAATCGTCACTGCAAGCACAGAAAGAGAGATAAAGTTAAACTGAGATTTTTTTAAACGGAAATCGTATCACAAATGTTATGTTATGCTATTAAAAACAGAATTACTGAAAACTTGTGGTATTCCATTTTGAATTGCAATACATAAAAAAGGTTGAGGAATGTGCCCTCTTAAGATATTCGGCTTTATCGGGAATTCCACGTGGAAAATAATTCATCTCTCGTTTTTTTATTCGCCCGAAATATAAATTCCTTTTAAATACTTCGCCCGAATATAATTCACTTCGAATCAGCCAAGCGAACGAAACCATTTTAATTTTTGACAGCTTTAAATAAAAGTGTGTGTGCAAAGTACTCATATTTTAAAGCATTAGGAAACAAAATTTTTTAAAATTATGCATAGTATATCGCTACGACTTTTGTGTGAAGAAGAGGAATTATTCAGGAACGAGCAGTTCGAAGGCATTTAAGGGACCACTCCAATCCTTTGGAGATAAGCGAACAATATCAGGGCTTTTTTGCATTCTACTTTGTAGCAGATCCATTTTAAATTTTATTTATTGTTTTACTCCTGAAATAAAACAAATACAAAACAATTTTAATTTCCCCTCTTTTGCATTAAAATAAAAAACTTACATTACGATGCTTTCTCGTTCGCCTAGAAAAAGTAAGTGAAAACTTTCACGATTAATGACGTAACATTTCGCCCAAAAAAACTGTTGCCGATAAGCGAATTTTTTTTCGACCATGCGAAATCTTACAAGCGAAACTCATAATAAGGGGAAAAATGAAAAAAAGTAAATGTCATCCACGCTGATCACCCGATAAGGCCGATTATAATTATTATAAAGCTTGAACAGTCTTTCAGCTAACGTTACAGGCACTTCAAATCATAGAATATGAGATACGATCGAATCTTGGTGTTTTACATTTGAGATTATTTATGGCGTGTTTAAATTCTAACATGTTTATGTTACTTTCTATTTATTTATAAACTGAATAACCAGGAAAAGTTTTATGCTTTACTAGAGATGCGACTTACCAAATTAGAACAATCAATAAATTCAGCAAGATATGCCTAAACAATTAAGGATTATGCTTTCGGACGCAAATTTGCTACTCCAGCACCATAGACAACTAGAACTCATATTGAAGCACAGAAATATTAATGTGTGTCTGTTATCTGAAACTCACTACACAAATCATTCATATTTAAAATTTAATAATTACCATTGATATCACACTATACATCCAAGCAATTGTGCACGAGGGGTAGTGCTATTTTAATAAAAACAACTGAAACATTTTGAAGAAGAAAACAAATTTGCAGAGCGGAATTCCAGGCAACTACTGTTACCACAGATACCGGACAAAGACTTTCACTGATGGCTTTGCTCCAAGACACATTATCAAATGTAGTCAGTATTTATATCTTATGAACAAATGCAAAACCGTCTTATTATAGGAGGAGACTTCAATGCACACTGGGGATGAAGGCTAATAACTACTAAAGGTAGAGAACTTTTAAAAGCTATTCAAAATAGAGGCTGTAAGTTTATCTCTACTGGTATGCCAACATATTGGCCAACAGATCCCGAACAAATTTCTGATTTACTCGATTTTTTCATAATAAAGCAAATTTCTCCACATCATTCACCCGTGTATCTTACCTTAAGCGAGAATATTATTGAGATTGAAAAACCACCTTTTTGTCAAACAAAACAACGGACTGGGAATATTTCCGAAAACTCCTGGAGGATCGAGTAGACACATCAGTTGAGTTGATTAAAACAAACAAAGAATGATAAATTCAACAGATATATAAGTCAATTATCTAACGAAAGAAGCTCAAACTATTCCCTGTGGAAATGTATGCGTAATTTAAAAAGACTAGTTGCACAAAATCCATCAATCAAAGATAACAACAACAAATGGGCCAGAAGTGACGCGGGGAAAGCTGAAGTATTCGCTGATCACCTTGCAAGTATATTTACAATAAACGAAGAGCTAAGCGACACCTTCATCAAGCAAAAAAAAAACGAACTGACCTAGAGATGGAAAATCCCATGTACATGTGACGAGGAAGTTTTCCAAATCATTAACAAGGGCCTAAAAACAAAAAAAAATCCCCAGGTTTTGATTTAATAACTACAGAATTGATGAAACAGATCCCAAAAAATGTACTTTCAAGATTACGCAAATAATAAACTCCGTAATTAAATTTAAATACATCCCTTATATATGGAAATTATCAGAAATTATAATGATCCTCAAACCGGGCAAACCGACAAGTAATGTAACCTCATACCGACCAATATCTCTGCTGCCGATGATCTCAAAAGTTTTTGGAAAACTTCTAATTAAACGTTTAAGGCCTATAATTGAAAAAAAATATACAATATTAATACATAAAATCAGAATGCTCCTAGCATACAAATACTTTGAAATACTTAAATCGTCCTTGAGTAATAGATACTTCAGAATAAAAGTTAATAATACCACCTTTTCGAAACTACATGAAATCAAAGCAGGGGTCCCGCAAGGAAGTATGTTCGGCCCTTTGCTATACCTAGATTTCACTGGTGACCTACCAACTTCAAATAATGCAGTCACTGCAACGTTTGCAGATGATATTGCCATACTGGCAACAGCCAAAACAGAGGAATCCGCTGTGATATTGCAAACAAAAGTAAATAACGTCGTAGGATAGACTAAAAAATTCGAAAATTAAACTAACAACACTAAGGCAAGCAAAAATTGGCAAAACTAAGAGTGTGTGGGTGCGCTCGAACTTACTCGCGAATCGCCGGCTTACACGCTTTTACAGATTTTTGATGAAAATTCACAAATTTTAATATGATTAAAAGTGGCCAATGGTATACCACAACATGATATGTACATACATATATGTACAAGCAAGCAATAGCTAATTGAAGCGAATGCGAAATACAATGATTGTCTATTGTTACAAGAATAACAGAAAGCAGGCATTATTACAACAAGTTACAACAAAAGATAGCGTACACAAAAAGTTCAAGGCAGCTGTGCAAGCACTACTACAAAAATACGCTGAAGACGACTATATGTACTCGTATATACAGTCTGCCCATGTACTGTCTCGGCCCACAGCACACAAACTTTTGTTTCTCATTATTATTCCATATTTGCAATTATTCCATAATACGCACTGCTCATTGCCCCAAAATTCTTTTTTATGATAATTATATTTTTATTTGTAACTTATCTTAATATATAAAAGCCTTCGTGCGTAGGTACGTCTCGAAGGATCTCCGGAACCATAAAAGATATAACTAAATTTACAACATATATTTGTGTCGTGGCCTGTGAGGTTATAGTATATATTTCATCCGCCAGGTGGCGCCACAAAAGTTTTTTTTCACACATTTCGTACAAATACTATACATATACAATCACTGCAAATGATGGATATCCTTTGTATCGTAGACGATCGACTGAAGATGGTGGATATTCCTTTATGATGACTGCCAGAAATGATATAGAAATTGTTAATAAATGGGTTGTACCATACTCCCCACTGTTATCCAAAACATATTTTTAATTTTTTTTTTTTTTTTTTTAATATCCAAATATTTTATTGCAATCTGTTACATTCAATCACATTCAGCAATATTTAATAACTTAAGACTAATTTTTGTATTTACTGTCTTTTATGGACTACACCCAGTGGTGCAGCCATTGCCTATTAGCACAGGAGATCTGTTGTGGATTTTCTCTTCAGTCGGATGAAAGTGAAGGGGTTGGAAGTGAGTTCCGATATCAGTGGATTTGGGTGGACTAGGAGTCTCAGATTGTGCGAAGTAGAGAGCTTTTTTATTTCTTGAGCGACTGTAGGAACTTTGAGGTCACGATGGATTTGGTTGTTTGTGACATAATAGGGCGCGTTTACAATCATTCTTAGGGTCTTTGATTGGAATCTTTGAAGTATTTCAACATTGGAAGTTGCCGCAGTGCCCCACAGCTGAATACCGTATGTCCAAACTGGTTTTAAAATTGCTGAGTACAGGAGCAATTTGCTATCGATTGAGACTTTGGAGTTTCGATTCAAGAGCCAGTGTAGATTTCTGAGCTTTATACCGAGTGATTTTCGTTTTGTAAATATATGTGTTTTCCAAGTTAATCTTCTGTCGAGGTGCATCCCAAGGTATCTAGCCTCATTACATTGGGGTATATTTATGCCGTTGAGTTTAACGGGTGGGCAGGTGTTTCGTTTGAGAGTGAATGTAACCTGGACTGATTTTGTTTCGTTCAACTTGATTTTCCATTTTTTTAGCCAGTCAGTAATTTTGTTTAGCCCACTCTGGATTTTAGAGGAAGCTAAGTGTGGGAGAGTGTCAACAGCTAAGACAGCAGTGTCATCTGCAAAGGTACCTATGGTGACTCCTTCAGCTGATGGTAAGTCGTACGTGTGAAGTAGATAAAGTATTGGGCCCATGACACTTCCTTGGGGTACGCCTGCTGAGCTTTCATGGAGCTCAGATTGTTCCTCACCTTGCTTTACGAAAAAATATCTATTTGTAAGATAGGACTTGATTAACACATAGTAGTTAATGGGGAGTGTAGTTTTTATTTTGTAAAGCAAGCCATCGTGCCAAACGCGATCAAATGCTTGCGAGATGTCAAGAAACGCTGCTGTACAATATTGTTTATGTTCGAATGCAGTGTGTATATACTCAACAATCCTATGAACCTGTTCGATTGTGCTGTGTTTTTTCCTGAAACCAAATTGATGATTTGGAATTAGCTTTCGCTCTTCTATAATTGGGAGTAGTCTTTTCAGGAAAAGGGTTTCCATGAGTTTAGAAGCAATCGGTAACAAGCTAATTGGGCGATACGATTCAACTTTATCAGCGCTTTTTCCGGGTTTGAGAATCATTTTTAATTGTGACACTTTCCATTGGGGAGGTATAAAGCCAGATGTTAGTACCGCGTTAAATAAGTAGGTAAGATATGTCACTCCTTCTTCTGGAAGTTGTTTTACTATTTTTCCAGTGATAAGGTCGTACCCAGGGGCTTTTTTAATATTTAGCTTATCAATAGCTGCTTTCACTTCAGATTTGGAAAATTTACGTATGGGTAGGTCCATCTGATGGGTATTACTCAGAACACTTTTCACTTCTTCTGTTACACATGCTGGTGGCTTGATTTCCTGTGGAGTAAATACTTTTTTTAAGTGTCGGGCAAATGTGACTGCTCTTTCAAGGTCACTTTTACCCCATTCGTTATTTTCCATTCGTAAAGCGGATTGGAACATTGTGGGTCTCTTTAGATTCCTAGTTGCTTTCCAGAGAGAGTATTCTGTAGCAGCTGTTGCATCGAGATTACTAAGGTAATGATGGAGTTGGGTGTTTCGTTCGTTATTAAGGATCTCTTTAAGTTCTTTTGTAAGCGCATTTAATTTTTTCTTGTCCTCAGAATGTCTAGTTTATTGCCACTTTTTTCTTGCATATCGCTTTTCTCTCAGTTTTTCTTTTATAGGTTTGGAGATGTTCGTTGATTTTCGTTCATTTAGTGTGGGGGTGGAGTCCCACGCAGCTTGTTGCAGGCAGTTGTTGAAGTGTTCAACAGCCGCAATGATATCTTCTTCAGATTTCAGTGATAGTTTTAAATCAATTGTGGAAGATACCATATATCGGAAGCGATTCCAATTAGTTTTGTGATTATGTAAGCTACATTGACTGGGAAGAAGGGCAAGATTGTTGTTAAGCTCGACGAGAACTGGAGAGTGGTCAGAAGACAGCTCAAAACATGGGCTACATTTAAGATCACTAAGCATGATACCTTTCGTCACACAGAAGTCAATCAAGTCGGGAATTTTTCTTACATCTGTTGGCCAGTATGTTGGTGTACCTGAAGAGACAGGGAGTAAATTTAATTTTCCAATGGCCGCATAAAGCTGTCGACCTTTTGGTGTAGTGAGACGGGAACCCCAGTATGTGTGCTTTGCGTTATAGTCTCCTCCAGCTAGGAATCTATTGCCAAGGGTCTTAAAGAATATCTCATACTCCTCCATTTTTATTGCGTGTTTAGGTGGGCTGTAGACAGCGGAAATTGTAATTGGCCCTTTCCAGTCATCAACAATTATATTCGTGGCTTGTATAGCTTCTGTGCGATAAGATGTGCTCTCACAGTGTTTTATGTTATTGCGTATTAATATTGCTGAACCTGCATGAGCCTTATTATCTGGGTGCAGGGTGTGATAAAACTTAAAATTCGGAATCTGAAAATGGCTTTTGTTGGTGAAATGGGTTTCAGATATTAGGAGTATATCTATTTCGTATGTTTTAAGGAATTTTTTAATTTCTAATAAATGTTTTGACAGCCCATTAGCGTTCCATAGAATGATTTTTATGGGATAGAGGATGAGCAATTCTTAGTCGTGAGGGTCACTAATAAGTTCATCATTGTTGTGATTTGTTGCATGACTTGCCGGAGTAGCATTATCATTTCTCGCATTTCGTTCGGAGCTTGGGTTTCTGCAGGAACAGTATTAATTGGTAGGGCCGTTGTGTTTTCATTAGTTGCTTGTGTTGAGTGCTTCAGTGCCTGAGCGTATGAAAGTACATTTTGAGTTTGTTTTGATGTACTGGGATTTACCAGAACTTCCTGTTGTTGAGTAGGATTCATGGGTAAATTGTCGTTTTTCCTTAATTGTGGGTATTTCATTTTCTGAAGATTTTTATAGACTACACAACCTTTGTAATTTGCTGGGTGATTACCTTCACACAAGGCGCATTTGACTTCATCTGATCTGCTTTTACGTACACAATCTGAAGACGTGTGGCTTCCGGCGCATTTAATGCACATTGGTTTCCTGCGACAGTACGTTTTTGTATGCCCATACTGCTGACAGTTAGCGCATTGGGGAATATCGCGAGTCGGTCGGGGGGGCTCAAAAACAATTTTTGTATGAAGCAGTTATTTGACTTCATAAATTTCTTTATTGTTTGAGTTTGTTTGAAGTTCAATGATAAACATTGGCAGAGGCTTTTTTGTGTTTCTTCGCTTTATGTTCCAAATATTCGTGACAGAGTGACCGAGGTTTTGCAGGGCTTGGGTTATTTCATCTGTGCCTATAGATGGGTGCATATTTTTCAGTACTACTTTGAAGCCTCTTTCTTGTTTTGGCTTATAGGTGAAAAATTCGGTGTTTTTTAGCTCAAGCTGGTTGACTATTGTCTTGTAGGCTTCTGGAGAAAATGCCTGGATTTTAACTTGCTCATTACTTATGAGCTTTAATTCGTATGAATTTGGAGCAGCTTCAGACAATAGTTTCATTAGAGGAGCTATATTGGTAACTCTGTCAACAAATATTGGTGGGGGCTTAGACACTTTTTCTTTATGTTCTGTGTTTTTTTGGTCACATTCTTCAACTTCTTCTAGGGACGAAAATCGATTTTCGGTTCCTTTCGGATCTCCTAGCCAGTATTTTTCAAGTTTAGCTTGGTTTTTAGTGGTCTTTGTCTTACCTGGACTCTCTCTCTGCCTTTTCTTGTTTAGAACCGTTTTCCAGTCCTCGTCGTGGGAGGGTACACTTACTGTGACTTGGGGAGAGGCAACTAGTTGCTGTTGTTTGTATAGCAGCTGAAGCTGGCGTTGAAGCTGATCAATTTGTTGTTGGACAGTTTGTTGAGAGCTGTTTTTATTTGGAAAAGTCGAGCTTGATTGTGGCGAGGGGCATTGAGGACTCCAGGAATTTTGGAGCGGATTCTGAAGAAGGGGTTTCTTTTGTGTTTGCAGTTGTTGATGCTGCTGTTGTTGTTCCTGATGTTGTTTTTCTCGGTGTTGCTGTTGTTGTTGTTGTCGCTGCTGCTGCTGCTGCTGCTGCTGTTGTTGTTGTTGTTGTTGTTGTTGTTGTTGTTGCTGCTATTCTTGTTGCTGACCTTCCCCTCTAGGTGGGGTACGCTCTACACCCATTTTTTTTTCTTTATTATTTATTTTTGTTTAAAATTAACTTTGGCAACTCTACACTAGATACTTGCTAAGCCGCTTTTAATTTAACGTATTTGTGTACATACATAACCGTATAATAGCAGTGCTATTTTGCGGTTGTCTCACTTTGTGATTATTTGTTGTTTCTCACTTTATAATTTTGTTGTTTTTATTTTTGTATATTTTGTTTTTGTTTTTACACTTTATTTAAAAATTAAAGAATTTTAAGTTAGTTGTTTTCAGAATCACTGCACTCGGCACTCTTCCGACGCAGAAAATTTTGCACTTTCACGCTTGTGCGAAATTGTTATTATTTTCTCATTAAATACCTCGATTTTTGTTAAATTTTATTATCACTATCGGATTAGTTTTTCACTTTGTAAGAGTTGCCAACTGACATATAAACATATAAAGCTCATATTAATGTTGAATATTGCAGTTTAGTTAAGTCAATTAAATACATCTGTAAATATGTACATAAAGGTAGCGACATGGCCGTTTTCGCTGTAGAAGGTGTGAATGAAAATGATGAGGTTGCACGCTACCAAATGGGCAGATACATCAGCAGCAATGAAGCTGTATGGCGAATTCTTTCTTTCCCTATTCATGAAAGAGATCCAGTTGTCGTTCATTTGGCTATTCACTTCGAAAACGGCCAACGAGTATATTTTACTGAACAAAATGCAGCAGAACGAGCACTTATTCAACCAACAACAACATTGACTGATTTTTTTCGTTTATGCCAACAACAAAATGATTATGGTCGGTTTACGGGAACATTGCTCTATGCTGAAGTACCAACCTATTTCACGTGGAATAAGTCGAGAAAAACATGGGAACCCCGTAAAAGAGGAAAAGCTGTTGCCGATTTTCCAGGAATATTTTGTACTAATGCATTTGGCCGACTATACACAGTTCATCCCAAACAGCGAGAATGCTTTTTTTTACTATTGTTGTTAATTAATATTCCTAGACCAACATCGCTCGAATATTTGAAAACTGTAAATGGTCAACTATATACAACGTATCATGATTCATGCCGAGCATTAGGATTATTAGAAGGAGATTTGCATTGAGATTTGACTCCTGCCGACGCTGCTGCCAGTTCAACGCCACGCCTAATACGAATATTGTTTGCCATTTTATTAACAACATGCTATCCAACAAATCCAACTGAATTATGGGAAAAATATAAGGATGCAATAAGAGAAGATATACTTCATGCGCTTCGTACAATTCGTGCAGATCTTAGTTTATATTTCACGCCAGAAATATATAATGAAGCTTTGATCAAGCTGGAAGATTTATGCATGAATATTTCGAATGAATCACTCATGAAATTGGGAATGCCATCCCCCAATCGACCAGCAAGTGATTTGTTTAACCGAGATATGCAACGTGAACAATCATACAATATTGATCAGTTGGTTGAATATGTTCAAACAAATGAACCAAAATTATTAACAGAGCAAAAAAGAATTTTCACTACAATTATGGAAGCAGTCGCTGCTGAAGAAGGTGGTTTCTTATTTTTGGATGCACCAGGCGGAACTGTAAACACGTTTTTAATTTCGCTTCTATTAGCACAAATACGTTCTGAAAGTAAAATTGCTTTGGCCATCGCATCATCTGGAATTGCTGCGACGGAGACGGAAACGGAGGCAGAACAGCACATTCTGCACTGAAATTGCCATTAAATATACAAACGAATGAAAATTCTGTAAGCAACATTATAAAGCATTCCAGTATGGGTAAAGTACTATCAAGCTGCCACATCATTATCTGGGATGAGTGTACAATGGCACACAAATATTCATTGGAAGCACTAAATCGTACATTGCAAGATTTGAAAGGTAATGATAGACTTTTCGGTGGTGCTCTCATTTTGGAGTCTGGAGATTTCCATCAAACACTACCAGTTATACCACGATCGACCTATGCAGATGAGATCAATGCATGTTTAAAATCATCATGATTGTGGCGCAGCGTTCATAAAATGAAATTAACAACCAATATGCGTTTCAAAATTCAAAATGATCCAACAAAATATTGGTGATGGAAAAATTGCTATAGGCCCAATAAAACAAACAGTAAGACTTCCAGATGATTTTTGCAATATTATGGATTCAAGAGATTCATTAATTGAAAATGTTTTTCCTAATCTTCGAGCAAACATCAATAATCATAAATGGTTGAGCGAACGTGCGATATTAGCTGCTAAAAATGTTGATGTTGATGCTACAAATATACAAATCCAAAACATGTTGGAAAGTGAATTATTTTCACTTAAATCAATTGATACAGTGGTGGATGAAAATGAAGCCGTTAATTTCCCAACAGAATTTCTAAATTCTTTGGATTTACCAGGTCTTCCGTCAGTTTGTTACGAAATCTCAATGCGCCAAAACTTTGTAACGGAACGAGATTAGTTATTAAAAAACTTGCGGGACACGGGACATTGAGGCAACTATCATTAATGGAAACTTCAAAGGGGAACATGTTTTATTGCCACGAATTCCAATGATTCCAACAGATGCACCAAAACAATTTAAACGACTGCAGTTCCCGGTTCGTTTAGCTTTTGCCATGACCATCAACAAAGCACAAGGCCAGTCATTGCAAATCTGCGGTTTAGATTTAGAAAATTCGTGCTTCTCCCATGGACAGCTATATGTAGCCTGTTCACGCGTTGGCAAACCCACCGATTTATTTGTTTATGCCGAAAATGGAGAAACAAGAAATATCGTGCACAGATTAGCATTACAATAATTTTTTATTTTATTTGTTTTCAATAAAAATGTTTATACATTAAAATTAATTCCAAACATTTTTTATTATTTAACATTTATTTTAAAAAAAATATAGGCAAAACAACGTTGCCGGGTTAGCTAGTAATTCAATATTTCTGTAATTCATTTCATTTTAATTACATTTTAATAATTTTACAAGTTCTCAGCATAAATATTAGTTTTAGTTTAAATTTATTCAATGTATTCATTATTTCTTTAATTCTAAAAGTATAATTTTAATTTCATTTGTTCATTAATTCTAGTTTAAATCCAAGTTAAGAAGATTTATTTGTGTCTGCAGTATGTTTGGTCTTGTTCCTTAGTTGCTTGTTTGTTGCTCTTTCTCCTAGATGTGTGTTTAAAACGTTTTTCCTGGAGGTTATTGAGTTGATGTTATCATTTAAATACTTCGTGCCATAATTGATTAGTGGTCGAGGCCCTGTTTTCTTGTCTTTCAGTTTTTCTGTCAGACTCGAGACATGATCTGGCAGGATCGCCAAGTAATGGATATTATTATATTTCATATTTTATATTTTTACGTGTGTAATTTTATATGTAGTATTTGTGGCCCTACGTCCTAGCGAATGCGCTTTTAATGGGAAATCTATATGGTTGGGCGTTTTTTTTCCTTAGATCTATACAGTTATTGAAACACAAACAATTTCTTATGGTTTTACACTAACAATTTTTATGAAGTTTATTTTAATGTGAAGGTTATAGGTTAAAAGTATGCTAAGCTTATAATACATAGTTACATACTAAAAGGATACTAAGCTTATAATATATAGTTAAAGGCTAAAGTATGCTAAGCTTATCTTATCGTAAGTACAGGCAAATAATATTAATATTATTAATATTTTTTTGATTCTTAATTATAAAATTCATTTTATATTTATGTATGTACTACAGCTTTTTGCAGCCGGCTAACTTCCGGTGTTTCAGTGATACCTTCACAGTATTTCCTCAAACTTATACGTTTGGAACTTCTAATTTCCTTGTTGTAGTTAGTGAGAGCCACTGTATATTAGTCATTACCTATGCTTTTAGCCCGGTTGAATAGTCTACGTACATTTACCTTAAGACTTGAAAGCTTATCAGTCCACCAGGACGAGTCCTTAGTGGATTTTACTTTGTTCGTAGGGCAGCTAGCTTCATATGAGTTTATTATGGTTCTATGTAGCTTCTCAGCCGCTTTTTCAAGTTCGAGGGTGTCCCTTATTGACTTGCCCAAATTTACCTGGTTGATATTCTATATAAGGTTCCTAGAAAAGGACTCTCAGTTTGTGGAATAGAATTAACACATTTTGAATAAGTATGTGGTCTTGAATGAAATAACAAATTATTTTGCAATTTCTTTGACTTGCCCTTAATTGTTACGACTGTTGTAATTGAACTACAGATCTCCGCTGTTCCTACCCACACAGGAGAAAATTTATTCTTTCGGGTCTAATTCATTATTAGTACCTGGTCGCCCACACGAAAAATTACAGTGTTTTCAATCTAATGCTTCTCTAGCTACTCGTTTAGCCTGCTCTTGGTTGTCTTTAACCAACTCATGCTCTCGCTGTAGCTGGTATTTGTGCACTTTATTAGAGCCACCAGCATTGTACACGGGCGCACATTTGTCCTTCAGATTTGCCCGATCAAACTCGTTGAGTGTCCGAAACGGAGTTTGTTTTGCTACAGTATTGTTACGTACGTGCATGACCGTAGTCAGACATTTATACCAATTGGAGCTCTTTAGCGAAACCACACAAATATTGTGCCAGAGGTTTATGACTTCGTTCTAACGACCAGAGCTTGCGGATGTAATGTGTAACCTTTGAATCCCTAAGTGTTGACTGCTTTCTGAGAAAAGCTTTTGATTCAAATTGGATCCGTTATCGGTAACCAAGACTTACCCCGCTATAATCTCGTTAATAAATGCTTTGGCAACCGTACATGTCTCTGCGTCGGGTATTGCCACTCATACCTTGTACTTGAAAAATTATCTTTGAATGTTAATAAGTACTTGTTTCCCGAAACCGTCTCAGGCAAAATACCTAAAATATCCATGTGCATTTTATCAAAAGGTTATTTTGTTGTATCTGTCAATACCATAGGCATTTTTGTCATCGTCGAACTCTTGTTGGCTTGACATTTTGGGCAAATTTTTACATATTTCTTAATGACTCTATGCATACCCTTCCAACCGTATACTCTTTTAATGGTTTCGTATATCTTCCAAGAACCCTGGTGTCCACCAGAGCTGAATCATGGAAGTCTTTGAGTGCCTTGAATATGTAATCTTCATTGTTCAGCCATTCCCCTCTTCTAGTTGACTTTCTGGCCTTATCCTCACTCTCATCCGATGGTCTTTCTGGTGTTTCATCTCGTAGTTTTTCCTTCTCGTTATTAGCCCTTATCCCCTTATCCCTGGTCTTATCTGAACTACAGATATCTGCTCTTTTGGTATTGTACTAAGAGAATCTGCGTTCAAAATCTTTTCCCCAGTCTTGTATATTTCGAAGTAATATTCGGACAACTTGTGCCGAAAATGTCCCAACCGAGAAGTCTGATCTTTAAGATTAGCTATACGGTATATATTTTGAATGGGCGTCCTATCATATATGCCCTAACATTTTTCGTGGCCCAAACAATGGCTAGGAATTCCTTCTCTATTGCGGAGTATCTCTTTTCGTATCGCTAAGCGGCCTGCTTGCGAATGCAATTTGCCGGACATCCCCGTCACAACACTCCCAATGCTACATTGCTAGTGTCGGTGATCAACAAGAAAGTTTGCTCGAAATCGGGGTACGCTAAAATTGAGTTAATTATCTCTTTTAGCGTCTGGAGACCAAGTTGACAGCTCTCTGTTGCTTCAAACCTTGCTTCCTTCCGTAGCTTTTTATTGATTGGTAACGCAATTCCCGCTAGTCCTTCTACGAACTTTCTATAATAGTTCACTAGCCCTAAGAATGCTTGCACCTATTTTCTGTTTTTCGGTATTGCTAGATTTTTAACGCATTCCGCCTCGTGGCCATACATGTGACATTCCATGCAATACGGTGTGTTTTCCTCGTAACGCATTTGTCTTTTGTGTGACCAGGTTTGTAGCAAAACGAAGAAGTATATGCCTATGTTGAAACCTACTGTCTGGATTTCTCGAATTCATGGCTATGCTATTGGAGACACCGGGGTTATACGCTCCTCTGGATACGTTTGGGATGGAATTACTAACCTCTTTATCCACGACAGTAGCAGTGAACATGTTTCCTACCATATTTACCTCCCCTAAACCACCCGTACTCCGGTCCACCAGGAGTTGAGCTCTAATTGCCTTTTCTGCTAATTCCTCCAGAATTCCTGTTCTGCTATTCAGTATATGAATCTTCGGAGTTACGGAGATCCACCACGAAAGCCATTAGCACTAATTTGTCAACTTCATACAATAGCGCTATATCTGCAACGCTATTATATTTACTTCTCACTATTTTTGCGGCTAACATTTGAAGCAACGCTAGACGCCTGTCGAAGAACTGAAGCGAAGAACTGATGGTTCCTAAGAAAGGCGCTTACAGCTGCCAAATTAAAGCTCTGTGTTCTTTGGTTCTTCAATATCAGAAAGAGCTTTATTTTTATAGTCGTAGAACTTTAATACTATTTACAGCTTGTCTTATTTGCTAAATTAAACACTTTCGGGTGTTTCGGTTACGCATTGGTTGATAGGTGTCAGTCGGTCAAGCCAACTGACCTACTCAATACAAGAATGTCGATGGTGCATTCTATAGGCTAATGTCAACCCAAAAGCAGAACTGTAATACCTTAAAAGTTTACATAATAAACCCTATAATACTTAACGCACCCTAAAAGCATGTGTGTGAATATTTCTTAAGTGTTAACTGCACCAGTTGTGTAGTATCTGTTAGGAGTTGGTGCTGTGAGTCAACTACATGCTTGCTTGATTCTGACTCACAACACCTCTGCTTCATACAGTCAAACTCATCTGGCTTTATGCTCTTCCTTGCAAGTTCACAACCCTGAATGAATCTATTGACATTTCACCGTAAGTCCTCTGGCGCGGTACCAGAAAACACAGGTACTAACCTGGCCACTATTTTCGAAATCGACCCATTTTAGTATTCTTTGAGAAATTAAAGCCTGAGGTAGACTGTACTCACTTGTTCCAATACTACATTGCTGTACAGCAGCTATAAGAACTGGAATTCAACAATTATTTATAATTCGAATTAGATAATTCCGTTGGAAATTCCCAAAAATACAATATTAAAAAATTTAAACCTGTAACGATTCCACAATTTGATGAGAGAATTCGTTTTAACCTAATACCATTAACTCATGGTGTTCAAATGTGTGCAACAGCGCTATTGTGCCTATACAACTCAAATGCGTAACTGTAACAGCCTAAACGTTTATACGAGTATACTGTCTTATTAATTATTTGCAACCTTCGCACCCTAAAAATATGTGCGTACTTAATTATACTATATATATGGATTATAAACAATAATTGCACTGTGTAAATGCCTTTGAAGAGTAAATTAATAGGGTTCCTGCGGTGAATCAACTACACGGAGTAGCTTGGTTTTGACTCACATCAATGCTTTCGACGGTAGAGATTCAATATTTCGCAAGGGATTTAATATTTTTATTCCACCATAAAGGAACAACTGCCATCAAAATATTCTTCAGTAGAAAATACAACATTAATCTGATTGATTTGAACTCATCTTATCTGACTGAATGGAGCTGATATAATTGAACTTATCTGATTGAACTGATCTCAATGAAGTAATCTGATCTGACCTGATTTGATTTGACCTTATCTGATCTGACCTGATCTGATTGAAATAGTTGAAGATAATTGATTGGAAATAAAAATATGGTAGGTTAGGTTAGGTTGGAGTGGCAACAAGACGCACTCGTAAGCACAAATAATGGCCCATTGTGATACCACGGATGAGACGCTGCACACGCACTGCCCACTCAAGACGAGTATATTTAGTCCACCCAAGACGAGTATATAGAGTGCAGCACCTGAGACAGCACGACTCCCACGATTAAAAAGTGTTGACCCAATCTGACAATTTTATAAATTTGGCTACGACCCCAATTTTACAGGTTGCGAGCTCTGTCAGGCTGGTTAAGAAAGGAGCCTCGAAGATGTGTATTCTTAGTCTGACTAAGGGTGGACACTGACACATAAGATGTAACACTGTATCTTCTTCTTCCTCAGCGTCACACCCACGGCAGAAGTCGTTAAAGGGCAAACCAAGTCTAGCCGGATGCTTCCGCATCATGCAATGCCACGTCAGCACCGAAATCGTAGTGCTGATGAACTCGCGTTCGAGTTGAAGTAGTTGAAGCGTACGCTTTTTTGCTAGCTTAGCCTTGAAATAGGGCAAAATCATTCTTCATCATTGTTGGCCTCATAGAAATACTTGCGTTTGATCGCCACCTGGCTGTAGCGAGAGGGATGGCTATATACAGAGAAGGGTCTACTTCGGATAGCAGTGTGCCTGCTTTAGCAAGGTCATCGCCTCGCAATTTCCTGCAATTTCCCTGTGACCAGGTACCCAGACTATGTGAACTGTAGAATGCGTGGAGAGTTCGCTTGGAACGTACTGACGCCCGCAAGAGATCTAATGACAGCTTTGCTTTTAGAGAAGTATTTGATTTTGACCTGGTTGAGCTTGTCTAATCTGTTCTGATTTCACCTGATCTGATCTGATGTGATAGAAGTAGAGTATAGCCCCGTCAGATTTGTTACTAAAGTTCAAGAAAAAAATCAGCGGTGTTCATAAATAATTTCTCATTTCAGACGAAATCTTATTAGCATCTTTACCAAAACTATTAAGATGCTGCTGAGGATAATTATTATAGTGATGATGCTGGTAATGATGCTGAAGATACTTGATATTGATCTTATGCATCGTGTCTGCCTGTATATTATATGCCAGTATGTATGTTTTCTGTAGACGAAGCGATAATGATAGCTAAAATTGAAGGTTCCTCCTTCCTTAGAGTTGATGGCAGTTGCAACACCAAAAAAACCACAGTCGCAACTTATACTGTTAGCATCAATTCTAAGTCGCAGACAGAAAAATTAGCTAGAGCAAACTTCATTCTAACTACGAACAAATTCTGCACTGCGTAGCTAAGCTTCATCGGCAAACACCTCGAAGTTTTCTCCAATTAGAAGATCTCCGCCGACACTTACTACCGAAGATTTATCTTGACTTCATACAACAAAGTACAGAGTGGTCATCAAAAAGTTTAAAAAATTCCACTACTACTATGGCATTATGAACTATCGCCAGTAAAACATACCAAGTACCACACCTATTACAACCCAACAATTGGTACGATTTAGTATCAACATTCGGTGAATCCATATTTCTCAAACTTATTAAAACTTAACCCTTTCCGACCCATAATACACAATTGTGCTAAGTGGAAAATAGTGCATAGAAAACAAGAAGTACTTCAAACTTCATCGGAACGCCCAAAAGCAATGATCATGTTAATTTTTCTTTTATTTTATTCGATTGGTTTACTTGAATACAGTCAATTAAATATTTTGAGTGGCAGTCATTGTTTGCGTTTCACTGGAGTAAGATTAGGCTTCTGGTAAGTTGAGTTCAAATATTATTGTTTTTGTTCTTTTTCTGTGTGGTCTTTAATTTTGTGTTCGTTACAGTTTGTTTTAGAGTGTGTGGTCTAGTAGTCCATAGTTCTATGCGAAATTCCTTGAAATTTTTGAATTTTGTGTAATATAGCACAACTGTAGCATTTGGGTTGCAACTGAATTTTTTAAGTTGCTAACACAATTGTACTATCTCTGATTTTCTTTGCCCAGTTTGAAAGGTAGCACATTTTTTCAGGGGGTTTTTATGGATTAAATACTACTGCCGGTATCTAGGCCGTTTTAGAACTCCTGGAAAACTCAGATATTGAGCTATCAGGGGATGAAAATGATGTATACTTTAGGTGTACTTTAGAATCAAGTTTG
Organism: Clusia tigrina; assembly: GCA_920105625.2. Classification (NCBI taxonomy): domain Eukaryota; kingdom Metazoa; phylum Arthropoda; class Insecta; order Diptera; family Clusiidae; genus Clusia; species Clusia tigrina. The sequence continues at coordinate 145,655,479 of OV050030.1, read as the reverse complement.
TGAATTTGAAAATGTGATTTGTGACGATGATGAATAGGATGTTAAGGAAGCTGTTGGGAATGCTGCTGAAGCTATTGTTGCACCTGGTGAGAGCCGAGTAACAAAGAAAATAAAAACAGAGCTATCTTTGGAAAAATCAAGAGTTCCCTGATAATGAGCTACCCTCTAGTTTTCAGCTGCGAACATTTCATCACGACGGGGACGCCAATGGAATACGCTTCCAAGTATTTTCCTACATGTGCATATTGTCAATGACAGGCGAAGAAGCCTCTATCACTCTACAGGATATAAAAAAAAATTATATGGCTGTTCTATATTGATGGTTAGTATTGGTTATCCACAACTTCGAATGTATTGGTCAGCAGACTTTCGCAACAACATTATAGCCAAGACAATGTCTCGAAATAAATTCACAAAAATTAAAAATAGCATCCACTTCACTGATGGAGTACTACTAAGGTCCACAAACAAATTTTTGGCGTGTTCAGCCAGCTATTGATATGGTAAGACATTAATGCAACGAGTTAGCAACTGATATAACTGCGTATTCAATTGACGAATAAATGGTGCCATTTACTTGCTCAGCCTATTAAAATTTCCCTTCCAGAAATAACCAAACAAATTAAACAACTGAATCCAAAAAAATCACCTGGATTCGATAATATTACCCCGAAAATGCTAAAACAGTTACCAGATTCTGCATCAGCATTTCTCTGTAAGCTTTTTAACGCAATCTTGGGCATCGGTTACTATCCGAATGCATGGAAGAAGTCTCAGATATGTATGATAGCTAAACCTGGAAAACACGCAACGCTACCGTCATCATATAGACCTATCAGCCTGTTGCCTTGCCTTTCCAAATTGTTTGAGAAACTACTATTAAATAAACTATCTGCTTTTCTTCATGAACATAGCAACATACCGCAACACCAATTCGGTTTTCGCGAAAAGCACAGCACTATTGAGCAAGTCAATCGAATTTCAAATGAAATAAGAAAAGCATTTGAACTCGGGGAGTTTTGCTCTGCAATATTCCTTGACGTGGCTCAAGCATTTGATAAGGTATGGCATCAAGGACTGATGTTCAAAATCAAAAAGTTTCTCCCAAAAAGCTATCATAAAATTCTTGAGTCTTATTTATCCAATAGACGTTTCAGGGTAAAAGTAAACGAATTCATTTCCGAAGATTTTCCAATTTTAGCAGGTGTGCCCCAAGGTAGCGTCCTAGGCCCTACATTATATGTAATATTCACATCTGATACTCCTATAAGTGAAAGCACGCTAATTTCAACATTTGCGGATGATACCGCCATACTCAGTTGCAATAAATGTCCGATAAAGGCGTCGAGAGCTCTACAAGAGCACTTAGTTAGGGTAGAAGAATGGTTAGGAATGTGGCGTATAAAAGTCAATGAGCAAAAAAGCAAAAACGTAACATTCTCTTTGAGGCCAGCCATTCGGCTCAATAATATTGAGATTCCACAAGCTAATGAAGTCACCTATCTCGGCATTCATTTAGACAGGCGCTTAACTTGGCGTACGCCCATTTCAACTAAAATTTTAAATATGAAGTTGAAGGTCGCCAAGCTGCATTGGCTAATAAACCACAAATTTACCTTAAGTCTAGACTACAAAATCCTACTATACAATTTATTAAGCCGATATGGTTGTACGGGATTCAACTGTGGGGTAATGCATCCGCTTCTAACATTGCCATAATTCAAAGGTTTCAGTCGAAGATACTTAGGTTAATAACAGGTGCTCCATGGTACATGCGTAACGAAAATATTCACAAAGACCTGAAAATACCAACAGTTATCACAGAAATAAATGCTAGAAAGCAGATATACATAGAAAAACTGAAAAATCACCCGAATCCACTAGCTAAATCCCTCGCAAAACCGATAAGCCGATCCCGCCTGCAGAGAAGAGACCTTCCGGCCTTTTGAAGAGCGAAGCAGAACCGAAATTTTGATGGCCAAATACAATTTGGGTTAAAATTATTTTTTAGTGACTAGTTTTAAGATTTGATATACTTATTGTTAGGCTTAATTTAAGCAAATTCAATAAATAATAAATTCTTGTAATAAAAAAAAAAAAAAAAAAAATTTACTGGAAGATGCTCTGCTTGTCAGGCTTTACGGTAAAAACCTCGGCCAGTAGGCACTAAAAACCTTGTCTATACATCATCCAGTGGACTCATTGTGAACTTCGAGATGGGCCAAGGTGCAGGAACTTTTCCAGATTGTGGTCTTGGCCATGGACAGTCAATCGTATTACGGTTGACCAAATTACTACCGAAAGGTAGCCACATTTATTTTGTTAGGTTTTTTACTCGGCTTTAAAGCCGCAGGAACCATTATGGGGAATAGAGTAAATAAGAGAGTTCAGCTTCCAATGGATACAAATGTCTCGTGGTGATATAAGTCAGTTCGCCAAAAATGATAACGTTGCGGTAGTGAAGTGTGTGACTCTAAATGTGTTGGATTACTATCGTAGACAGTCTAAAACCCGCAATTGGCCTGTAAAAGTATTTGCACACTTTTTAGATCTATCTATTTACAACAGCTTGCTGGAGTAATGAAAAGATGCAGCAGCCTTAAAACTTCCAAGATCAAAACATTTTTGGAACTTAAAAGAGAGCTTGGAAATTTACTTGGTCTATATGAAAATGCTCCAACAGAAGTCGCACCATTTCAGCTGACAGAAGACTTTCATGGCAATAGATATCGACCACACGAAGCGCCAGATGACATAAGATTCAACAGATTGAGCTGAGGCTATAAATGGCCCAGTAAAGAGATGCCGTCTAAAAGACTATCAAAGTCGTTGTCGTACCAGGTGCCAAAAGTGCAAGGTGTACTTATGTTTAAATAAGAACACAAATTGCTTTAGATTGTACCACATACGTTCATAACGTATATATTTTTTTACATGTTGTCTCACTAATGAAATGAATTTAACTTAAACTTCTTTATGTTTTTTTGGAATTAAATTTAAATAAAATCAAAGTATCTTAAAAGTTCAATTTACATTAATATGTCATTTGAAATACCGAATACAAGCCGAGTTATCACAATTGTGCTAGGTCCTTTTTTACATTATCCTTTGAAATATCTGTAATATATTTGCTTCCTTTTAAGTAATTTCAGAAAATTTTGCTACAATACAAGTATTTGTGTAAATGCGTGTATATTTTGTCCTTGAGTCAGAAATGGTTAACCTAAATACTAGAACCACCACTGTAAACCAAATCTAAACACAATCAAGAAGAACATTTTGGAGTGCCTCATGCTATTTCCTTTTTCCTTCTTGTCTTTCCAGTCTATTGGCCTTGACTGGGGCGGTAGAAGCATATCAACCCCTATAAAGTTTTGCTCATCCTTCCTTCACTTCTGGTATTCGAATGCCAGAAGTTCCTTCCTTGGCTAGCTCCTTCCTTGGCTAATTCTTTCCGTGGAATTAATTCTAGGTCTGATGAAATTATTCCCGCCTTCTCTCCTGGGCTGTCTCATACTTTGGTCCCATTCTGTGCCCCTAGGCACTGTCGACTTGCTTCATGACCATATGTTTGGCATTCCATACAGTAGGGCTTATTTTTGCGTGTAAAACTATCATACTTGTATGACCTGGCTTGCGGCAGGTATTCACCATAAACTAGTTCAAATGGTGAATACATTGTCATAGTGTGAGGTTATATATCATACGCAAACGTGTAGTACGGTATCCATTTATCCCAGCCGTAAATGTTGGTAAATGTCAGCATTTATTCATTGACTACTCGGTGGTTTCTTTCTAGAGAATTTATAGTTTCATGGTGATATGAAGTAGATGTTAAATGATTTATGCCTAATTGTTTGCATATAGCTGTTAATAGTTCGTTTACAAATTCTGTCTTGATACTCTTGAAGTACCCGTATTTCCAAATAAATTTTTCGACAATTGTTCTAGCTACTTCTGTGGCTTCTTTGGTTTCTAATGGGAAAGCTTCAACATATTTTGTTAATTCACATTGCATAGTTAATATATATATATATATATATATATATATATATATATATATATATATATATATATAATATATATATATATATATATATATATATATATATATATATATATATATATATATATTTATATATATATATATATATATATATATATATATATATATCTATATATATATATATATATATATACATATATATATATATATATATGTATATATATATATATATACTCGTATACGAGGTGTGATCAAAAAATAAAGTATTTATTTATTCATCAACAACTATCTTGTCCCCTTTAAAGTAATTCCCCGCAGATATAAAATGTATATGTATACTGAGACTGCTACGAGCACCCGCACTCCAGGTTGCAAAGAGGGAGTGTGATTGGAGAGTGATTGGAGCACGCTGTTAATCGACGAATTTAGTGAGTCAACTTCTATAACTACACAAATATTAGAATTAAATAATATTAAGTTCAGAAAAAATGTGAAACAACTGTGCAACGACATAAATACTTCAGTTTGTAAAGTGAAATGGGACAATCTCAACCATTTCTAAACAACGAGATAGATTTAGCAAGTCTCCAAATACTAAAAAAAGAACTTCCAAATCACCTTACTGCTCTTCTAAATGCAAATCTTGTGACTAATTTTAAAGACGCCATAAAAGTGTTGCGGGAGAATGAATTGGTTTCAAACGATACAACTCCTAAAAATTCAAATGTGTCAAATAAGAATTATCAATATCCACCCAATATAAACAACCCCTTTTTGTTAAATAGATTTAATACAAATCCAAGTTTTGAAAATAGTTATCAGCAATATCAACAGCGACCACAACCACAGTTTAGAATTCAATACATTCCACCAATTAATAGCAATCAATTTCAGCTACAATACCAACAATTTAACAAAACCCAACATTTTAAGCGTAGGACGATATGGCGTATATATAGGTATTAGACGATATGGTGTACCAGTTCCAATGGAACAAAATACCCAAAATTTTCATTTTTTAGCCTCGGAACACTACCAATAATAAAATTGAGAATTGAGGATAAATTATTTAAATTCCTTGTAGATACAGGATCCTCAGTAAGCCTAATAAGAACTAACGTCATTCCCCCTATAGCTAAACAAGTATACCCTATTAAATTACAAACTGCCACAGGTAGTGTCAGTTTAAATATTACTAGTATTGGGCGGTGCAACTTATAAAATTCTGAATGAGGAACATTTTGAATCTGACAATATTGTAAAAGATCTAGGGATACATTTAATAAATGAAAGCGAAAGAAAAAGTAAATTTAGAACAGACCATTTAAAGGTGGAAGAAAAACAGTGTTTGGATAAAATTTAGAAAAAATATGAATCATTAATACACTCCAATGAAAATGGACTAACTTTTATTAATGTTACCAAACACAAAATTATCACCAAACACGAGAACCCCATTTATGCTAAATCGTTTTGATCCCCTCAGGTATACAAATCGGAGGTAAAAAGGCCAAGATAGCCAATCTTCATATTCGGCTCCACTATGCCAAAAAAATTGTACGCGTCTGTAGAACTAAAACAGCGCGTAGTAATTGACTATCATAAGCTGAACGATATCACCATCAACGATATATACCCTACTCCGCATATCGGTGATATTTTAGATAAGATAGGCGTTGTTTTTACTTCAGCACCTTAGCGTTAAGAATCCGCCTGCCACATTCCAGTTGCTTATGAACGCAGATTTAGGAGAATTGGTAGGTTTTGACTGTCTAGTATATCCAAGACGATGTCATTATATTGAGCACGTCACTGTAAGAGCACACTACATCGTTAGAAAAGGTTTTCAAATGATGCTAACTTAAAACTTCAATTAGATAAATGTGAGTTTTTAAAACACGAAACGCAGTTTTTAGGCCATATCATAACTCCAAATGGCATTAAAGCAAATCCAATTAAAATTTACGCTATCCAAAACTTCCCTGTACCCAAAACCGAGAAAGAAATTAAATAATTTCTAGTGCCGGATTTTATCGGAAATTTATAAAAAATTTCGCAACTATAACCAAACCACTTATAAAATGCCATAAAAAATGAAAAAAAATTACTTACTGCGACAACCAATCCAATTCCAATCGTAGTAAATAGTAACCATGGACCACTTCCATGGTTACACAATATAAAAGAACCAAATGCTAAACTTCAGCGTTGGAAAATAAAACGAGTAAAATTTTGACGTCAAATTTACACCCGGTAAAGAGAACTATGTAGCCGATGCTCTATCGAGAGTTAAAATTAAAAGTTGCAACAATAATGAAACTGATTCGAATGTAGCATCAATACATTCTGCAGAGGAGGATAACTCAAATTATATCAGAATATCCGAATGGTCCCTTTACATGTTCAAACGACAATTTGTTTTTGAAAAATCCAATATGAATAATGAAACTTTAAGCGAAAATATATTTAAAATTACTAGAAACAATTCGCCAAAGAAGTTATTATAAAACATCTAGCCGGAAACACGAATGCAATTTTTTTCGAGATAGACAGAGATTTTATATTTTTTCAATCAATTTATGTTCAATTAATGAAACAATCACCAATTAATAAGACATATAGAGCTACGAAAATAATGGAAGTCGTCACTTCTTACGATAGATTTAAGGAAATTATTTTAGAAATACACTTAGAAGGATTACACCACGGAATAGATAAGGCACAAAAACAATTTAGAAAGCACTATTATTACCTCAGGTATAACATTGGGCTGTAGTTGTATGACTCCACACCAATATATTTTTTAATCATGGGATTGTAATATAACGATTGACAAAACAAAGATTTAGTAATAAATAATACTTAAACCTAAACAGTCGTGTTTATTTACGTTATTTATATGTATATGTATATACTCGTTTATATATATATATATATATATATATATATATATATATATATCTGTAGCTTTTAGAAATTCTTAAAGGACCTACTGTATCTATTTGTACTACCTCAAATGGTATATTTTTATTTAGTTTTTGACTATTTTCCAAATGTATGCTTGTTTGAATTTTGCAATTGTTCTTTTCACTCCGGTGTGACCCCCGTGTGGTGAATTGTGATACTCATTTATTAATTTGAATTGTTCGCTTGTTTCGTTTACTTATTTTTGGTTGAGTATATATTAAAATTGATATAGGCGTTTGCGAATGTTTTTCTTTTATATTTTTTTGTATGTTATTGAATATACTATCTTCATTTGATAGCGCTACTTTATATATATTGTGCATATTTAGTACTTCCGTGAGCTTCTGCAAAACTGAACCTAAGTGTTAGCTTCGATTATTGCTACACTCTACTATAATGCATTTTTTATTTACTTTTATATTCGGCAAACTTTCATGCTTAAGACCTTCATTATCGAGCTCGAATTTAATTTTTTGTACAATTTTTACATCAGAAATGGAGATGCAGTGCCACATGTAGAGTTGATCAGGCTCCTTAGCAGCAGGTGTTTCTAATTTCTGTGTGGTCACATTTTTATTTTCCTTAGATTTACTTCTGTTCACATACGATCTTGCGAATCCTTTCTTTTAATGAGTTGGAGTTTCTTCCAACACTATTTTATTTTTGACATTATCGGATAATTATGTTGCAAATACGCGTTGCTATAGAATTCTACTAGCCCTATGAATTTGTTTAAGTTAAATTGTTCTCCCTAGAACAGGATTACATTTTCTGCAGTAATTAAATTTAACGTTGCCATTGTATTTTCTTTATATTTCAGTAATGTTTGTATCTGTCCGCTTATTTCGTCAAATTTTTCAATTTTCGTCTTTTATGTTATTTAACAATTCTGCCTTTAGGTTTTCTTATGTTATGGTTATATCATAAATGTATTAACTGGAATAAAGCCTATTTGGATTTAATTTACATTTTTTAATTTTTTCAAAATAATTTTCTTTTCCTGTCTCCATTAATCTTAATATATAAAATCGTTCGTGCGTAGGTACGTCTCGAAGGATCTCCGGAACCATAAAAGATATCATAACTAAATTTACAACATATATTTGTGTCGTGGCCTGTGATGTTATAGTATATATTTCATCCGCCAGGTGGTGCCACAAAAGTTTTTTTTCATACATTTCGTACAAACACTATACATATACAATCACTGGAAATGATGGATATCCTTTGTATCGTAGACGATCGACTGAATATGGTGGATATTCCTTTATGATGACTGCCAGAAATGATATAGAAATTTTTAATAAATGGGTTGTACCATACTCCCCACTGTTATCCAAAACATATAAAGCTCATATTAATGTTGAATATTGCAGTTCAATTAAGTCAATTAAATACATCTGTAAATATGTAGATAAAGGTAGCGACATGGCCGTTTTAGCTGTAAAAGGTGTGAATGAAAATGATGAGGTTGCACGCTACCAAATGGGCAGATACATCAGCAGCAATGAAGCTGTATGGCGAATTCTTTCTTTCCCTATTCATGAAAGAGATCCAGTTGTCGTTAATTTGGCTATTCAACTCGAAAACGGCCAACGAGTATATTTTACTGAACAAAATGCATCAGAACGAGCAGTTAGTCAACCAAAGACAACATTGACTGATTTTTTTCGTTTATGCCAACAACAAAATGATTATGGTCGATTTGCGAGAACATTGCTCTATGCTGAAGTACCAACTTATTTCACGTGGAATAAGTCGAGAAAAACATGGGAACCCCGTAAAAGAGGAAAAGCTGTTGCCGATTATACAGGAATATTTTGTACTAATGCATTAGGCCGACTATACACAGATCATCCCAAACAGCGAGAATGCTTTTTTTTACGATTGTTGTTAATTAATATTCCTGGACCAACATCGTTCGAATATTTGAAAACATACAATGTATCATGATTCATGCCGAGTACTAGGATTATTAGAAGGAGATTTGCATTGGGATTTAACTCTTACCGACGGTGCTGCTAGTTCAACGCCACGCCAAATACGAATATTGTTTGCCATTTTATGAACAACATGCTATCCAACAAATCCAACTGAATTATGGGAAAAATATAAGGATGCAATGAGTGAAGATATACTTCGTGCAGATCTTGTTTAGATTTCACGCCAGAAATATAGAATGAAGCTTTGATCAAGCTGGAAGATTTATGCATGAATATTTCGAATGAATCACTCATGAAATTGGGAATGCCATCCCCCGATCGACCAGCAAGTGATTTGTTTAACCGAGATATGCAACGTGAAGAATCAGAAAATATTGATCAGTTGGTTGAATATGTTCAAGCAAATGAACCAAAATTATTACCAGAGCAAAAAAGAATTTTCACTACAATTATGCATGCAGTCGCTGCTGAAGAAGGTGGTTTCTTATTTCTGGATGCACCAGGCGGAACTGGAAAGACGTTTTTAATTTCGATTCTATTAGCACACATACGTTCAGAAAGTAAAATTGCTTTGGCCATCGCATCATCTGGAATTGCTGCGACATTATTAGACGGAGGCAGAACAGCACATTCTGCACTGAAATTGCCATTAAATATGCAAACGAATGAAAATTCTGTATGCAACATTAAAAAGCATTCCAGTATGGGTAAAGTACTATCAAGCTGCCACATCATTATCTGGGATGAGTGTACAATGGCACAAAAATATTCATTGGAAGCACTAAATCGTACATTGCAAGATTTGAAAGGTAATGATAGACTTTTCGGTGGTGCTCTCATTTTGTTGTCTGGAGATTTCCGTCAAACACTACCAGTTATACCACGAGCGACCTATGGAGATGAGATCAAGGCATGTTTAAAGTCATCATCATTGTGGCGCAGCGTTCATAAAATGAAATTAACAACCAATATGCGTGTCCGAATTCAAAATGATCCAACTGCTGTATGCTTTTCTAAACAACTGTTTGATATTGGTGATGGAAAAATTGCTATAGGCCCAATAAAACAAACAGTAAGACTTCCAGATGATTTTTGCAATATTATGGATTCAGAGATTCATTAATTGAAAATGTTTTTCCTAATCTTCGAGCAACTATCAATAATCATAAATGGTTGAGCGACCGTGCGATATTACTAAAAATGTTGATGTTGATGTTGATGTTGACAAATATACAAATCCAAAACATGTTCGAAAGTGAATTATTTTCATTTAACTCAATTGATACAGTGGTGGATGAAAATGAAGCCGTTAATTTCCCAATATAATTTCTAAATTCTTTGGATTTACCAGGTCTTCCGTCAATTTGTTACGCAATCTCAATGCGCCAAAACTTTGTAAAAGAATCAGATCAGTTATTAAAAAACTTGCGGGGCACGTTATTGAGACAACTATCATTAATGGAAACTTCAAAGGGGAACATGTTTTATTGCCACGAATTCCAATGATTCCAACAGATGCACCAATACAATTTAAACGGCAGTTCCCGGTTCGTTTAGCTTTTGCCATGACCATCAACAAAGCACAAGGCCAGTCAATGCAAATCTGTGGCTTAGATTTAGAGAATTCGTGCGTCTCCCATGGGCAGCTATATGTAGCCTGTTCACGCGTTGGTAAACCCACCGATTTATTTGTTTATGCCGAAAATGGAGAAACAAGAAGTATCGTGCCCAGATTAGCATTACAATAATTTATTATTTTGTTTTCAATAAACATTTTTATAGATTAAAATTAATTCCAAACATTTTTTATTATTTAACATTTATTTTTTAAAAAATATAGGCAAAACAACGTTGCCGGGTTAGCTAGTAAGTAAATATAATAATAAATAGAAATTAAACTCCTATTTGATCACAGTGCGTTTTTCTGCCGTTTTTTCATAAATTAGCAAAAGAAATGAAACGATAAGCGTAATATTTATTAAACAGGATTGTTCGGCGCTCTCCTCCACCGGTGCGAACAGCAGCAGCGAATGCGAATATTAGTGATACAAACACACGATCCTCCCCGCTAAATGGGAGAGTAAAGAATGTTAGCGTTCTAATACCTGTACGCAAAGCCAACGCAGGTATGCAAACTATTAACGCGCATCTGAATCACACAACCACTAACACGGTAAGTAATCCGCAAATTAATACAAAGTCTGAGAAGACAATAAATTAAGGAATTTTTAGTGAAGGCAACCAAGTGTACATATCCAACTGTAACTGTGTAACTACACTAAGTAACTTTTCCCGCCCTCACTGATTCGTCCGTCATAGACATTGAGGAATACTGCTGCAAAGCTGCAGTTCGCGCACTACTGGAAACACGTATCACAGAGGATAAAATATGTCACTCGAATAAATATTTCAAGGATTTTGACACCTACTGGAAACCAGTGAAAACAAGTCACTTCGGACGAGCTAGTAGAGGAATGATGTATGGTGAAAGAAAGATCTTGCCAAAGAGGGACTCAGGCATACATACAAATGCAATGAAGAGGTCAAGCACATAATTTTTACTTCACACATCCTAACATTGTTTCAAATTTATGTAAGCGGCGCCGACTGGAGAACGGAGTTTTCGACCGTAAAAGAATACGTTAACAAAACTAAACATCACTCTTAAACACAGTAATTGTGGGAGTTCTGAATGTAAGTATAGGGCCGCTACAAAATCCAATAGATGACTTTTACTATGACTTATTCGCAGCTAGGCTAGATACGCACCTATAAACAAAAATGGTTCAGCCAAAGAGAAAGACATAACGCCTTCACTAATTTAGAAGAGTTTAGAATAATGTATCAACAACAGAGCAAACTTAAATACACTAGGAGCAATAATTCAAATTTGTGTGCGAACAAGCTAAAGAACAGTATGAAAAATCACTGATGCAGAAAATAACACATTTAACAATGCTAAGGACTGGTGGAACGTTGCAAAGGAGATATGTAGGGAAAATCTACACACAGGAATTTGAAAACTACTTTAAATCCAAAATCCACCACAAACATCTAACAATATTCTTTACGCACCATTGCTACAAGAAAAAGTAGAGTGTGACTGAGCTATAACAAAACCTAATATTAAAAATGTGCTGGAAAAAGCGAAACCAAACAAAGCGACTGGGTCAGATAGAATTGTACGAGTATATGAACACATTAAGAATACTGGTGAAAGTTTTGTAGATCAACTCGTTGGTGTATATAATATTATACTGGTAGCTGGCACAGTGGATCAGACATTCGTAGAAAGTATCATAATCTTCAAAAAAGGGAATCTCAATATGCCAAATAATTATAGGGAATCGCTTTCATGAACTGCTTAGCAAAAATACTTATGGCTGCATTAAATGATAGAATATCAAAATGGGCAGAATATTTAAAATTACTGAGCGAATTTCAAGCAGGCTTTAGATGGCAATACTCAACGATAGATAACTTACACAACCTTACATAATATAGTGTTGTTAGCTAATAAGCCAGAAACCTAACAGCATAAGATATACCAACTAGAAAAGCTCTGTCGAAAATAGAATATAGAGGTTAATCTCAGCAAATCTGAAATTATGGTGTTCCGTAAGGGTGGCTGGCTATCGGTTAAAAAAAACTGGACCTTCAATAGAGAGCCAGTAAGAATTAATCAACAATGCTTAATACCCAGAATGACATTTGGGAAACACATCAATGCACGAAATAGCGGCAGCAAAAAATATCATAACTGCAACGTGGCAGAATCTATTAATTAAAAATAAAGTATCGATAACAGTCAAATGGAAAATATTTCATACGCAGCGCAGGTTTGGGGTTATGCATTACATGAGGAAGCCAGCAAATTGCAAATATATTTTTAAAGAGAGTGCTCAAACTCCCAGAATTTACACCAAATTAAGCACTAACACTTGAAACTGGTACGGAAGAAAGCATGCTGTACACCCTTGAGCTACACTTGCAATCCTAGTAAGAAAAAATTTGATGTGGGCAAGAGAAGTAAACAAACTAGGCTCTGAATTCAATTTAACATTTGAGGACAATATGAGAGAAGAAGAGTGGCATGGGCAAGAAAAGATATTACATCATAGTCTGAAAACACAGTTTATTGAAGAAGCAGACCGGAAAGCTGGTGCAAGTAACTCTAGATTTTATAGATTCCTGAAATCCTGAGGCATTATATTTTTTTCGCATGTGACGTGTTACCGCTCAAATTTAACAACTTGAGAACCACTAGTATCTCAGCAAGTATTATGTGCAATATGGGAGAAGATGAAAACTTGCTTCGTTTTATGGGAAGATGCCCAATACTAAAAGAATTAAGAGCAGTATATTTAAGAAATAAATCGTTAAATGCAGAGATAGCTCTATAAGTTGAAAGCAAGAGCATCGGTACCCCAACTAGAAGACCATGCTATGGAAAACTTAGTAAACGCTCTATTTCCTATACATGCCTTAAGAGAAGACTCGGAAGTGCTGGTCAAGGAAGTCCCACCTCCTTTCACGGAAGATGAACTTAAAGCAGCCGCCATGACCCTACAGAGAGACAAAGCACCGGGTATCGACGGTATTCCAGCAGAAGTCCTAAAAATAGTGTCAAATGGCCATGCCCAAGTACTCGTCGATATGTACAATGCCTGCCAGACAGAAGGAATATTCCCAGACGTATGGAAAAGACAGCGGCTAGTGCTCATCAGCAAGGAAAAGGAAGCCCTGAATCACCGTCAGCATATCGATTATCCACTCGACAACACGGTTTTCGACCAGGAAAGTCCACAATTGGCGCCGTAGAAGACGTCATAGAAAGTGTGCTAGCGGCACAGCAAGGAAATCACTACTCCAGGCGAGTGGTACTCCTTGTTACAATAGATGTCAGAAACGCTTTCAACAGCGCTAGCTGGGTGGATATGATCGAGGCACTTGAAAATCGTTTTCAGATACCAGCTTATCTGAAAAAGATAATCCGGAGCTACCTTAAAGATAGAATGTTGATATACGAGACCAACAATGGCACCCGAAGCAAAACCATCACGTCAGGGGCAGCGCAAGGGTCCATCCTCGGACCGGACCTTTGGAATATAAGCTACGACGGCATTTTGCGCATAGAGATGCCAGATGACACTCATCTAGTCGGATACGCTGACGACATTGAGGCTGTCATCACCGCACGCGACTCGGAAGACGCCCAAGGAAAGCTGAACCAGGTCATGATCAGAACCCAGAGGTGGCTCGATTCACATGGCTTGAAGTTGGCCACGGAAAAGACGGAACTGCTATTCCTCACGAGAAAGCACATTCCAATAGAAATCGACTTGAGAGTTTGCTTCGAGACCAGCAGGACACAAAAGGTGATAAAGTACCTGGGAATTCAGCTTGACTCCAAGCTCACCTACTGGGCGCAAATGCAAAATGCGGCAGCGAAGGCAGCACGGGTAACGGCTTCTCTCAGCAGACTAATGGCAAACATTGGAGGACCGACATCCAGCAAGAGGAAACTTCTTATGATGACAACGCACTCTATTCTGCTGTATGGTAACGAATTGTGGGCTGGCAAGCTGAAGGTGCACCCCCGAAGAAAAGTTTTATCCTCCGTGCAACGAACCGTAGCTCTGCGAGTAGCTTCAGCGTACCGTACTGTATCGGAGCCGGCAATTCTGGTAATTAGCTGCTTAATCCCCATCGATCTCTTGGCCCTCGAACGCAAACACCTACGAGAAGCCAAGATGGGTAAAAATACCAGAGGAACCGTGCAGGATATAAAGCAAGAACGATGGGCCAACGAGAGTCGCGGAAGATGGACAGAGCAACTCATACCCGACATAGCGAGCTGGATAGGAGGAACAGTCGGAACCGTCAATTTCTACCTCACGCAGTTACTGTCTGGTCACGGATACTTCTGCAAGTATCTACACCGAATGGGAAAAATTGGAGGGCCTGGTTGCATATACGGCGACAGCAATGTGGATGATGCAGAGCACACCTTTTTCAAATGGGCAAGGTGGCAAACAGAGCGCACCACGCTTGAAATGGAAATCGGGGGGAAACCTTAGCCACCGAGAACATTGTGGAGGTTATGCTAAGCAGCAAAGAAAACTGGGACCACGTAGATAAATATGTGGAAAATGTGCTTCGACGGAAAAAGCGGGACCTGGACGCAGGAATAATGTTGAGGGTCCAATAGGGACGAAGTGAGAATCTCCACCTTGAAGGAAGTATAAAAAGGGTTCCAGGGTGGGGAGATGTTCTCAGCGAGGGAGGGGGATGTTTTAGTGAGTGCAATTCTCACATACCAAATCTGTGACGACAGAAATTAAATAAAATAAAATAAGTTGAAAGAGTGTGGTAAACTATATATTAAGTTCATTACAATATGGAAAAAAGTATTCTTGCAGATTTCGTTTAAAGAACTCTTACAAAGAAATATTATAATACAAAAACGACAACCTCCCTATAAAAAATTAATTTTGTAAAAATTTCTTGTAAATGTATAAATAAAGAGCTTATTTTTACTACTACTACTATTAACAGATATTTTACGAAACTTTGGGAAGTAATTAATGCCCCTATTATGGTTCACACCTGGCATTAAAGTTGAGTTGTAGTTGTGAAATTGGTATTATGGTTCGCTACCCTGGCAAAGTTGTGTTGTATGAACTGTCAAAATCAAACAACTGCGATTTACCAGTTGTGATCTTCCCTGCGTGTGCTTACGTTGAAATATGGAGAAATCTTTGCAAATATAATTAATGTATGTGTAAAAAAGTATTCCTCTTGGAAGTGTTTTATAAGAAAATCACAAATAAACAAGAATTGGAGCGTCTTGTGGATTTATGGAAACCAATCCAAAAATTGGCCGAGACAAAGGGCAGTTTGGGACCACCCGTTAGAAAATGAAACCAACATGGGCGCAATTCTCTGTGGAATTGAATAGTTTAGGACCGCCAACTAGGACAGGAGAAGAGTGGCAAAGGGTAAGTTTGATGTTCAAAAATCAAAAACAACAAATATAAAATAATAGTTATTTTTTAGGTGTGCGTATTCACTACAAGGCCAATTTAAAGAGGAAATGAGCCAAAAATTAAGAAAATTTTTGGGCGACTGGCAGTGGTCCAGCTCAAAAAGTGAACTTGACCCCAACTGAGGAACGGGTTTACCAGTTAACACAGGTAAATCTGTCGATAAACCCTCCCGGGCGCGCAAAAATGCGGAAATTGTTATGTTGCCTGCCATTGGAGAACGTTTTTGCAATGAACTTGATTAGGTGATGTTGTAATCTGCCTCTAATAAGGATCCCAGTGCCACAACATGCTTTATGATCGGGATGTTTTGTGTTGCATAGAAGTGCTATCCATTGATTTTAAAATTATTTTTAGAGGTTAGAAAGATGGGTTACTGAAATGAGCATAATATCAATGTTTATGTCAAGTAGTGTGCAACGCAAGTTTATGGTGGCTAATGCCATTTGCATACCAGTGACAGATTCTGAGTGTGTTAATTTTTTTGAGATTAACATCTGACGAATTTGAGATTGATCACGGATCTTGCTGCATCATTCCTTGGATATATTATATAGACTGGTTGAGTGTTTGTGTAAGTGACGAGACTAATTTTTCAAAATTTTCAGTTTGTAGTTTTACACTCTGAGGTCCTATATTTGCATAGCTCTATTGTGCTCGACATGGCTTAATGGGTATCACTTGGTTGATAACTATAATGCTGTTATTTTTGTTCCCATTGAGGGCGCATTTTTCTTTAACTTTAAGAAAAGAAAGGATGAACTGTAACAAACACACTGAGCGATCAACAAGAATAGAAAACTCCTCGGCCCTCACCAATAATGGTATCGGGAGAATGTAAAACTATTGTGGCATACAACCCAGGTGTGTAAAATGCAGAGGAAAACACAAGACGGGCGATTGCCAAAAGACTGAACAACAGCAACCAAAATGCTGCAATTGTAGCGATACGCACCGAGCAAGCTACAGAGGATGTATTATTGCGAAGGAGCTGCAAACCCGGTCCAAAGAAGATATTCATGTTAAAATTGCAGTTAGTAAACCTATACAAAATCATCCAATAAATTTTGCTAGCAAAACTATTACCCAAAAAACTGCTTCAACAGTCAGTGAACCGACATGCTCCCAAATAGTAAAAGAGAATAATCACTCGGTAGACACGAATACTAGAAAAACTTACGAAAAAATGAGTTTACGATGGCGCTTGAAAAGAGGCTGTTAAAACTTGAAAAAACCTTACACCGATCTAAATAAATATGAGCAAATTTTTAAAAATTAAGCTATGAAATGCAAGCGGATCACTAAAATCCCAGAATGAACTGGAAATAATCCTGGACACAGAAAAAATTGACATCTGCTTAATATCTGAGACACATTTTACCAAGCAATCATATATTATATTCAAAAACTTCGAAAAATACCACACAATCCACCCAAATACTGCGCACGAGGAGTTGCTGCTATTATAATAAAAAGCAATATAAACCATTACGAAGAAGGTAGCATATCTACAGACGAATTTCAAGCAATAACCATTACGGTTGATGGCGATAAGAGTTTATTATTTACTGCAGTCTATAGCCTCCCAAGGCTTCAGATCAAATGGGATCATAATGGGCGGAGACCTCAACGCGAAGCATACCCATTGGAGGTCGAGGCTCATCACTTCAAAAGGTAGATAACTATATAAAGCGATTCAAATGGCTGGATGCAGCACATTTTCTACTAGGACTCCAACCTACTGGCCAACTGATCCGCAAAAGACGCCCGATCTTATTGATTTCTTCATCGTCAGAAAGGTTTCTACCAACTATCTCTGTACAGAAAACGGGTTGGATATGAATTCTGACCATTATCCTATCTACTTAGCAATATACGAAAGTGTACCCATTAAAGAACCACCACCTACACTAACAATCACCATCACATTTGGGACTTCACATCCATATCTGATACTGATATCAAATGAAATATAAAGAAATTAAGATTTCATAAGGGTACCCATAAAGATAATAAGAGGAGTAGTGATAATCCGACGAAATCATTCGTATCAGGAGAAACTATTGCCCCAAGGAACATGTATTCCTTGTATTCATGAAAAATAAGTTATATTGAGATGTGGTGGTAATCCAGGGAAAATAGTTACGAACCTGGAGAAGCTACTATCTGTAATGCACAAATATCATATATAAAATACTTTGCGCTAGATGAAAAATATGTCATACTTGAACCCGTTTATAAGAAAGAATTTAAAAAAATGTATAAAATGCTGGAACAAGAATTTGAAAAGATAAATAATAATCGAAGAGTACCATAATACCCCAATTGGAGGAATAAGAAAGACGGGTTTGAGACTAAACCAAAGGTACGTATGGAAAAACATGAATAAAATGGTAAAGAAATTCATTTCAATGTGTAAGAAGTGTGCACTAACTAAACAAAATAAACACATAAAAGAACAGTTAGTACAAACCAAAGATGCCAAAACAGTAGCTTCTACATTAGTAGAACAGTTTATATTAAAGTACGGTAGTTTTAAAGTTTTAAAATCTAACATAGTAACGGAAATCACTAATGAATTAAGGTATAGAATTATGAAACTCTCGGTTCGGCTGGACGCAATCACAGAGTATTAAATGAATACATGTGAATATTCACAGACAACTATAATTGGGACAGTTGAATACCATATTATACATTTAAATACTGCTTATACATCATACGAGTTAATATTCGGGAAATTATCTTATCTACCGAATGAGGTACAAGAAGACACATCAATAATTTATAATTTCGAAGATTATTTAAATGAATTAAGAATTAGGTTAAAGACATTAGTAAAACTAAACAATTTTTAGATATAGTAAAAGAAAGAAGAAGAGTAAAAAGTAAGGAAGGAATAAATCCATTAAGTTTAGAAATAGGAGATTTACTAATGGTAAAATTAGGGAATAGAAGGAAATATCTAAAACGGTACCGTGGTCCATAGAAAATAATTGAAAGATATGCCAAAAAAATATATAGCTACAACTAATTAAACGGGGTTGCCAAGGGGGGGGGGGGGGGGGGTACAGGTTCACGTTAGGGTTTCCTGCTACTAACGGCTCATGTCTCTTAAATCGTCCTACTCTCACCTCCACGTGGTGCACCCTGGTAACCTGAGAAACCTAGGTGAAGATGTGGTAACCAACCCATGTGGGATCCTTGGTCAGGGCCAACGAGAGAGGGAGCTTTGGTGAGGCCACTCTGACATATTCGGTTTAAGGATTCATCAAAGTGTGCGAGGCCAGGTGGGGTCTCGCATGTAGGAACGGTGGCGGAGGAGTACTATAGGTACCAACGGCAGCGCCCATACCCCCGAAGTGGGTTACCACTACCAAACAAAAAATCCCTAGCTTAGGGTTGTGCGCTGGGCTTGGAACCCGCCACATAAAAAACAAATAATCCAGTGAATATAAGATTGAAGCCTCGGATGAAATACCCCACAACTGTTGACGACAACCCCCGCAAACGTTATAAGGAACACGATTTAAGGACATGCACCTGGAATGTCCGGACCCTTAATAGGGAAGGTGCCTCTATCCAGCTGGTTGACGTCCTCGAAAAATACAAAGCTGACGCCACCGCACTCCAGGAAATGCGATGGGCGGGACGTGGACGCTCAAAAAAAGCTACATGTGACATCTACTACAGCTGCCATGCGACGAAGCGCAGACTCGGTGTAGGTGTTGTGGTAAGCAAACGACTGCGAGATGAAGTGCTGGGATTTACCCCAGTCGACGACAGGCTTGCCACACTCCGCATTAAGGCGAAATACTTTAACATCAGCCTAGTCTGCGCACATGCTCCGACGGATGAGAAAGACGGAAACACCAAGGATGCCTTCTACGATCAACTAGAAAAAACCCCCGCCACGATGTAAAAATTGTGCTAGGTGACTTCAACGCCAAGGTGGGCAAAGAAAGCATTTTTGAACCAACCGTCGGTAAGTTCAGCCTCCACGAGCAGTCAACAGAAAACGGTTTGTGAAAGATTTCGTCTATCTGGGAACCAGCATTAACACCACGAACGATGTCAGCAAGGAGATCAAGCGAAGAATCATTCTTGCCAACAGGTGTTACTTTGGGCTCAGTAGGCAATTGAGAAGCAGAGCCCTCTCTCGACGAACAAAAATTACGCTCTACAAAGCCCTCATCCTTCCCGTCCTGCTTAATGGTGCCGAAACCTGGACGATGACAAACAACGATGAGCGAGCTTTGGGGCGTTCGAGAGAAAAATTCTTCGAAGGATCTATGGTCCTATATGCGTCTACGGAGAGTATTTGAATCGGTGCCGCCGGGTGGCGGACGCAGGAGGGGGGACCACTACCACGTTGGAAGGGCCAAGTTCAAGAGGACTTGGCTGCACTTGGTGTTTCCAATTGGCGCCAGCGTGCGCGAAGCAGAGACGACTGGCGAAGGCTGATAACGCGGCAATGATTAGAAATGGTAGTACGCCAATTATGATGATGATGAATTAAATATTGATTAAATATATCAAATAATTTAGTAAAAAGTATTACAAAACAAAAATGTAACTATCATAATTTTAAAATAATAATTTTTCGCTTAAGGGTAAGGGTGTAGTGTACTCTTAAGTTATAACATGCTTAACATAGAGTGCACAGATGCTTTGTAGGAATGAACCAATCTGAGCTCACTGATTATGTCTACGCTGCAGATTTTGCTCACGCAATTCTAAAGAATGAATAGTAATTGGGTCAGAATTCATATTACGAATCGTATTGAGGTCTACGTGCATATGAAAGCATAGGGGCAATGACACATGTAAGTACGTGTATATGAAGTTGTATATAGTAATTAGTAAATAATGTTTAGACAATAGAAATAATGATTATAGAAAAATATGTACCGAATAAGTATAAAGGCGAAATAAATGGCTGATTCAAAACATAGCTTGATTTGAACTAAATGACTGCACAGTCGTACACACTTCAATTACACACATACTAGTGCCGTGACATAGCTGCACAGTAAGTTAGCTGTGACCACGGCAAACTCTGCTGTTCACCAATCACACACTAATATTATTCCAAAACGTTGCCGATATAACACTTCACAGAACTTTTAGTAGGACAAACCTATAATTAAATTTGGCACCTAATTATTTAAATACGACCAAAAACACTTGCTCAATTCAGCTATGTCTTACTTCCCAACCAGTGTATTATTCACTACTATAAAACATTTATAGTTTTGGCTACAATTCATAACTGCTGAGCTATTTCGATATATCTCCATTTTAAACATTACTGCTTCCATATGTATCTTTTCTACACATTCCAGAACCAATTCCATTAAAGCAAAAGGGTTACAATCATCTATGACCTTTGCGATCATAAAATAGAAATTCGACACACTGTCATTTAGTAAAGCTTGTTTGTCCTGAAAATGTACTAACTGTTTGTTTACGCATTTAACTAACGGTTACTTGATCTATATTAAGTGTGTAAAAGTCTTTTTTTTCGTGTAGAATGACACCAGTCGACTTTTGCAATCTGTTCAAACCCTAAGTGATATCATCTTATTGCATCCTGTTTTGATTTTCTGAAAATGAATTGAAGTGATCTGGCATACATTATTCACTTATAATTTGTAGTCAAACCAGTTAATTCTATTATTTCCTTCGTATTTCATTCCGTAACGCAAACTGCTTCTATAGTTCTTCACTTTGCTTCAACTTAATTTTAACACAATTCCCACCAAAGAGTTTGCAAATTAGTTTTGCTATTAGATCGATCACTGTTATATAATTAAAAAAAAAAATACTTCTTTGATTAATAAGTTTTAAAGTAGTTTAATTTTATAGCAATGAAGAAACGCAATAATTAACTAGATTATAATAATAGACATAGTAATATAATATATTAAAAATTTATTTCCATTACTATACTACACTTTCGTTGTGGATTTGCCTGACATCCCATCGGACGCGTCCCCAGGTGGCGGATAGGGGGACCTTTGGTAGGCAAATGACATTACTTCTGAACCTCTTAGGAGGGGCGGGAGTTATGGCTGTCTGTCTTTCACAATGATGGTATAGAGAATGGGTACCATCCGCGGACCAAACTGGCTAGGGAGGAGTCCCGAACAAAAACCACTGTCTGGCGATGGACAACAAAAGATTTAGTACTCCAGGTGGAACCCACGCATGTGGAAATCCACCCGCTTCGGCGGCAGGGGCAAGGATTCTGGAGGTCCCAACCATCGCTAAAGTCTCTCGCCTTTATCAGCGAGAGCGCATCCTGAAGGAGACGGGGATTGTTACCGCAATCTCTTCTTCTTCAGAGACGGAGGAACGTACCCTGGATCCAGAGGGCCTGCGTCGGGAAGTCACCACAGTGGCGGAACGACCTACCAATGGTTCTAGGGTAACGCGAACTCAAGCGAGGAGACAGAGAAAGAAGCGGCTTGATAGGCTCGTGCAGGAGAAATCCTCACGTGGCTCTGCCGGCCCTTCTGTGTCGACTCCCTCCAAAAGGCCCAGGTCGGCGGAAGTGACACCCACGGAAGCCACCAAGCCTGCGGAGGGATTGACCGCTCCGAAAGCTCGCTCGCGAGGTAAGCGGCGGAAGATTGTTGCTGAAAACAGCACTCCCACCTGCCCTGCAGCTGTTACTGCTGGTGGCGCCACGACCCCAAAGGGTACGAGCGAAACCTCGGTGGCGGCTAATGTGGCGGGGAAGAATGTTGCAAATAAGCTGCAACTTGCCCAGCCCCTCGTATCCAGCAAAACCATCTGCCCGGCGAAATCTCTGCCAGTGGCGGGTGGTGAGCTGGACTTTCGCCCAAGCACTTCCAAAGGTGCAGCTAAGCCATCGTACTGCGAGAAGGCTAACGGCCCGCAACCAATGGCGGTGATTGGGAAGCTGGGGCCTGACCATCAGCTAACTGATGCAGAAATAAAACACTGCAAAGGTCATCTGATGCGTCGCGTCATTGGCTCCGGTCCTGAAGCTAATGCGAGGGGCTATGAGACAAAGGACGGCACTCTACAGGTGTCGTGCGCGTCTCAGGCCAACTTTGATTGGCTCAGGGGTGCAGTCAATGACGTGCCCCCCATGGGGACCACTCGCTTCGCGGTCTATAGCGAAACAGACGTGTCCCTCAGGAAGGCCATCTGCTGGATTCCGGATCCCGATCTGACGACCACAGATGTCCTTTCTTGTCTGCGTGCTCAGAACCCTGGCATCAACACGAGGCTTTGGAGAGTTCTTTCGCACACCAGGGGTAGCAACCGGGATGGTAAAGAAGGTGCTAGTCTTGTGGTGCGAGTGGATGAGCCCACTGTTGATATCATGGTTTCTCGGTACCGGAGCCGTCTGAGTCTCTTATTTGGGACTGTAACCTTTCATGTCTTTCCCAGATGAGTGGTTCGGACGATTCTCGTAGCTATCGTCCTTTGACGGTAACGCAGATCAACTTGCAGCATTCTAAAGCTACAGTAGCGGCTTCTAAGTAGACGACTCACCCAGCTACACACATCACCCCACATAACAACAGTACAAGAGCCCTGGGTCTTTAGGGGTCGCCTCTGTGGCCTTGGCTTGTTGAAAGGGGCCACGATATTATATGACAGAAACTCGATTAGACCAAGAGCCGGTCTTATAATATCATCCCATCTCGCAGCGACCTGCCTTGACGCATTCTGTTGTCAGGATCTGGTTGCGGCAGAGATTAGTTTTAAGAGTATGCACGGATGGTCGAGGTTTGTGATTGCATCTGCTTACTTTCCTTACGATGCTTTGGAGGCGCCACCACCTGGGAAGGTCGCTACTCTCGTAGGGTTCTGTGAGCGGCGCGGTCTTGGTCTGGTTCTTTGCTGCGATGCTAATGCCCAGCATATGATCTGGGGCAGCAGCAAGTGCAATGAGCGGGGCTCTCGACTTTTCGAGTATTGCCTCCTCCAGCCTGAACATCCACAATGTAGGCAGGCAGCCTACTTTTGTGACTACGAGAAGGCAGAAGGTAATTGACGTCACCCTGTCAAATCCAAGACTGGGGTGGTCTATCAAAAAATGGAGGGTCCTCGCCGAAGACTCGTGCTCGGACCACAGATACATTGAGTTTCAGTGTGGCGAGCGGGCGCAG
Organism: Clusia tigrina; assembly: GCA_920105625.2. Classification (NCBI taxonomy): domain Eukaryota; kingdom Metazoa; phylum Arthropoda; class Insecta; order Diptera; family Clusiidae; genus Clusia; species Clusia tigrina. The sequence goes on along the minus strand of OV050030.1, from coordinate 145,631,367 downwards.
ATGCCATTGCCACCCAGAAACCCAAGAAAAACAGACTGGCCGAAGTTCAGGGAGGCACTGCGTAGCAATCACGTGACGCCACTGAGACTTCGCAAGGAGCAGAACGTTGAGGCGGCTGTTGAGCATCTCAACACCGCTCTAACAAACAGCTTCGAGCTAGCCTGCCCAATTAGACCTCCTCTTAGCCGGACTCCTGTTCCATGGTGGAACCGAGAGCTTCAGGTGCTGAGGCGTGAGTCTAGAAAACTCCTCAACCGGGCCCTCAAGACGAATCTTGACAAGGACTGGGAACGATATCGACGTGTTCAGAGGGACTACAAGAAGCTAATTCGGGACTCGAAAAGGACTTCTTTTAGAGACTTCTGCAGTGATATCGAATCCCTGAGTGACACGGCAAAACTGGTGAAAGTCCTGAAAAAGGACCAAACCGCTAAGCTGGGGTCGCTCAGGAAACCTGATGGCTCCTATACGGAGAGGCAAAGTGAGACACTCAGCTTGCTGTTGGAGTCACACTTCCCAGGAAATCAGGTAAGCATAGCCCGTCAACAACCACCTTTGGTCGGAAATGTTGTCAGGGCAGCTGCGCCCTCTCGACATGATTGGTATGTCGCCAGAACTGTGGCGAATGAGACTGCTATTGGATTTGCTATCAAATCCTTTGACAACTTCAAGTCGCCCGGACTGGATGGCATATATCCGATTGTGTTGAAGGAAGGCATTGAGCTGGTGATGGCAGCACTGAAGAAGATCTTCACTGCATGTCTCTCACTGGCCTATGTACCACGCTCTTGGAGGATGGTGAGGGTTGCCTTCATTCCTAAGGTTGGAAGAGACGACTACACCAATCCCAAGAGCTTCAGACCTATTAGTATGACCTCGTTCATGCTAAAAAGTTTAGAACGGCTGGTGGAGCTTCGCATGCGTAGGGAGTCTCTGAAGACGCATCCACTGTCTCCATTTCAGCATGCCTATCAAAGCGGAAAATCCTGCGAGACGGCTCTGCAAAACCTTGTTGGAAGGATAGAGCGAGCCATCGACAGGAAAGAATACGCAATAGGCGTCTTTGTGGACATAGAGGGTGCGTTTGACAATGCTACTTTCGACAGTATGTGCGGCTCTGCTAGGCGGCATGGCGTAGACCGGGTCCTAGTAAACTGGATACGTTCAATGCTGGCCCAGAGAATAATAACGGTGCGGGCGGAGGAAGATTTGCTGGTGTCGTCTGGGGTTAATAGAGTCTGTCCCCAAGGTGGGGTACTGTCTCCATTGCTCTGGTGCATGGTAATCGATCCCCTGCTTAACGCCATTAATGACTCGGGGGTATACGCTCAGGCATATGCGGATGATGTTGGCTGGCTTGTGGCAGGTCCATCGTCCATCCCTTATGATTGTCTGCAGAAGGGTGCAGAGCACTCTGGATATGATTGACACTTGGTGCAGTGCGATTGGGCTATCGGTTAATCCTGTCAAGACTGGTATTGTCCTCATTACCAGAAGGAGAAAGCTTGATGGACTTATTCTGCCTACACTGAAAGGAGTCACTATCCAGCTATCCAAGGAAATCAAATATCTTGGAGTCATCCTTGATAACAAACTTCTTTGGAAAACACATGTCGAACTGAAGACATCCAAAGCACTGTCAGTTTTTTGGCAGTGTAAGGGTATATTTGGTAAGACATGGGGTCTTTCCCCTAGTAAGGTCCTATGGATCTATACAGCTATGGTAAGACCTATTATCACCTATGCATCGATGGTTTGGATGAGCAGACTCTCTCTTGTAGGGGTGAAAAAAGCTCTATCAAAACTACAACGTGCTGTGGCCATATGTTGTACCGGAGCATTTCCGACTACTCCAGGCCCGGCACTTGATGCTTTGGCTCCCGCCACTAGATGTCTTCATCCGCGGAGAGCCCGCTAAGGCCATCTGCAGAGTGAAACATTGTGGCCACTGGTATGGGGTGTATTCGATATTGGACGACGGCGCTGGCACTGACATCAATTCTGCAATCCTGTCTATGCCCCCGGACTCCATGACATCAACCGCCAGACTAGAAAAGCGGTACAATGTATTGCTGTCAGAGGCTCATTCATGGTTAGACCCCGAGAACGAGCCCGGCAAACACTGCTGCCGTATTTTCACTGATGGCTCCAGGACTGAAGAGGGTTCAGGTTCTGGTGTCTTCGTGGAATCCTGTGGGACCCGTCGGTTCTTTGCCCTTGGTCTGCATGCGTCTGTGTTTCAGGCGGAGGTGTATGCGATACTTGAGGCGATGGACTTTGATGTGGAAAACAGGTGGAAAGGCAAATCTATTTGTGCCTGCAGTGACAGCCAAGCTGCGCTCATGGCCTTGGATAGTCCGACCACCACTTCCACGATAGTCAGGTCCTGCAAATCCAGGCTAAATTGTGTTGGAAAACATAATAGTCTGACGTTGACTTGGGTCCCGGGACACGCTGGCATTGCGGGTAACGAGACCTCTGACTCCTTGGCCAGGATGGGCTCCGAGGCTGTTTTTATTGGCCCTGAGCCTGTTGTGCCACTCCCTTCCGCTGCCATCAAAGCCACTGCAAACAAGTGGGTTGTTTCGACCCACAAGCGAGCATGGCGGGCTGAGAGAGGCTGCGGATGGACGAAAATTATGCTACCTGCTATCTCTGACCGATGGTCACGGTTCCTTCTATCTTTAGGTAGGAGGGACTGCAGGCTGTTGGTTGGCGTGATGACAGGGCACTTTCTATGGGCTCGGCACATGGAAAGGATTGGCATATCAGACAGTGCTCTGTGCCCAGCCTGTGGAGAGGAAGACGAGACAGCGGACCATTTTCTTTGCGTCTGCCCTGCCTTTGCTCGAATCAGGTTCGGGATTTTTGGCACTGATGTGCTGAGGAGTAACCAACTTGGCTCCTTGGCACCACAGGATCTACTTCTACTTCTTCGGAGGTCGGGTAGATTTAAAACAGAGTAAAAGGGAACCTTAAGTGCAGTACAATGGATATATACTCTGTCTGAGTGCTGCGCTTACTAGATTGTTCCGACAAAAAAAAAAAATACAAAAAAAATACTACACTTTTCGATTCGGCTTTCACTTACAGACAATTTTTATGTTAATGTCTCATTATTCGAAATATTGTAGCTATTGCAAAAAGTTATCTAAAAAATATGTAATTGGTAAACAATTTGTAAGGCCTATTATTAATTATAGGGGACGCAGAAATCTGTTAATGGGGCTACCAGGGTCTTTGCTAAGCCACTGGAAAGTTTCCTCAGATTACTTAAAAATGGCTAATAATTTTGGAATTTTCTATAACTTACATGCGATGCTTATTGTAGCTGATTGACTTTTGATGACACCGCGGGAAGACCAAGCCTGACACTCACATTTAAATGGCCCCTTGCCGAAAAATTCATCTACTAGGTCACGATGAATAGTGGCAGTTATTTCTTCCAAATGCACACCAGTGTGAGGATCCACATGTTTATCGTGTGTCGAAAGAGGTGGTTCGGTACTGCCACTGCATTTAATATGTAACTAAAATAATTAAGAAATTATGTTACTTTACATTTCAATAATTAATTTAATATATGAGCAGATTGCACTATTTTTACAAACTTCAATTTTTTTCTACAAAGAACCAAAATCATTTTCTAAAGTGTGTCCTTAATATGAATCTTTCATAAAAAAATGGATCTGAACGCTTGCGAGATATTGAATATCCGTTTACTTTGAACTTATACAGAAATTAATTTTTCTAACGAAAACTTGAGTCTTTTTTTGTTTTGTTCAGATCCGATAAATTTTACAGAATTACTATTGTTTGTAGGAAACAAATTTAAGAAATTCGCCCACAAACAACTGTTTATCGTCACCTTAACAAGCCAGATAATATTGCCAATATCGAAATATCTCTGAAACGATTTAGGAGACCAAAATACTTTTTTTTTTGTATCTTTTTTTATTGGATCTTTTAATTTTAATTTACAACTTACAATAATTTATCTAAGTTTAAATAAAATACATACATATATACAAAGACAAAAAAACATTTAACAATTTTTAGTTACTCGTTGCCACTGCTTCGAGCGAAATTTATTTTCAAAGAATTTATTCAAGTTTTTTCTTAATAGTACCTAATATTCTTGTCTAAGATTTCTCTTACTTAGTCTTCCTCGCTCCCGGCTTCCGTGTTGGTCAACGTAAAACAGATAACGACTAGTCTCATGGCTTAGTTTTGTACTTGCCGCTCGGAGGGGTCGGAGTGCAGGTGCATTATTTTGGATTTGTGACTCTTTAACACACGCTGTCGTTACAATACGCATCTTTTACCCGTTTTTATTGTAAATTGACCTCATTATTACAATGGAACATAAAAGGCATTTTAAATAATTTCACAGATCTACAAATTCTTGTTAAAGAAAATAACTCCAGTGTTGTGAGTCAGAATCAAGCTAAAAGCGTGTAGTTGACTCACAGCCCCCACTATTAACGCTGCGTTGATTATTGTTTCCAGTATTATGTAAACTTTCAAAGTTTCACAATTCCGCTTTTGGTTTGGCATTGGCCTATAGAATGCACTGTCAGCATTCTTATATTCAGTAGGTCAGTTAGCTTAACCGATTGACACCAATCAACCAATGCGTAACTGGAACACCAGAAAAGTGCTTACATCAACGAGTACGACAGAATGTCAATAGTATTTAAGGTTTAGAATTTTAAGGAGAACTGGCTGATTGTTTTGGACTTGGAAAAGACAACGTGTGTTTCATTTCGGCAGCTTTGAGCGCCTTCTACAGATACCAGTTGTCCGATCACGCCAACGACTGTTACCGGCAGCAAAAGGCGTAAGCGACACAAGGACCACCTATACAAAGGATCCTCAACAATTGGTGCAGTCCGTCATCATGATCTACAGGAGGAAACCCAGAACGACTTTGTGAATCCATTCCTGAAGGAGGCAAAGCATCCTGCATCCGACCAAATCGAGATGTCACTAAAAAAGACAATGGTGAGTATAAGTATTAATAGCATGATATAAGTAGATACTTGTGTGACCCTGAAGGCGCCGTAGCGCTGGTCAAAGAAGTTGCAAGTTACAGACGCGAATGCGCTGTTGCACGCAACTATGTATAGGCAAACATAAATCGTCAGTAAGATCGGACGGTCTATGTATGTCGTCTTGGTTGGTTGGTTGGTTTTAGTGGTTGATACAAGTCAGTACTCACATGGATCACAATTATCGCCTTAGCGACGTTTTGATACCACAACCTCTACTAACGCCGGCGAAAACGATGGATTGTTTACCAGATCTACTTTGTGGAGTTTAGGTATCTTAAAATATCTCTATCGCTAGGAAATTGTTTCCTAGTGTTCTATTTCTTGCGACCGCTACAGCTGGACATTTGTAAAGAAAATGGATTAAGGTTTCCTTCTCTTCTGAGTTTCCACAACTGCTACAATGGATATTGTACGGTCTCTGCAATTTCTCTGCATGAGTACCCACGAGCCAGTGATCCGTAAAGGCCGCCGTGAGGCGGCTGGTCTCCCTGCGGTCCCTGTTTATAGACTGGCCAGGTCGCCTGGGATGTATTACATGTTGTAAGTTCTTTTTTGTTTCTTTTTCCTCCATATATTTATTTATTGTATCTTCTAAGCTTAGACTAACTGATGTCGTAGCATTTAGAGTAAGCATTATTGTATCTTGCCTGGAACTTTCTGCCCCTCAGATACGATTCCAATATTTGGTGTACTTTTGTGGGCAACAGTTTTTTGATTTTGTAAATAAGCCCCTCGTTCCAGACCTTGTCAAACGCCTGCGCCACATCTAAAAAGATGGCTGAACAATATTGCTTTTTATCCAATGGATTTTTTATCTCGTTCACTATTCGATGAACCTGCTCTATTGTACTATGGTGTCCGCGGAAGCCAAATTGGTGAGTGGGAATAGTGCGTTTTTCATTTATATGAGGCATTAGTTTTGCAAGAAAAAGCCTTTCTAAGAGTTTTGAGAAGATAGGCAGGAAGCTAAGCGGTCTATATGATGACGATTGAGAGAGGTCTTTTCCTGGTTTCGGGATCATTGAGATTACTGAAACTTTCCAGGCATTAGGAAAGCATCCTAAGCGGAACAAGCCATTAAATAGTGAAGTAAATAAGATGATGGCCATTTGGGGTAACTCCCTTATCATTTTTCCAGTAATGAGGTCGTGTCCTGGAGCTTTGTTAAGAGCAAGGTTACTAATCGCATTACTTACTTCTTTTGTTTTTAATTTAATAGGCGAGCATGTTGTATCTGGCGAGGGGGTTAATATTAGGTTATTAGTATTGCGAGGTGGGTTGGGGGTAAAAACATCTCTTAAGTGTTCGGCGAAAACAGCAGACTTTTCATCATCGCTTCTTGCCCAGTTTCCGTTTTTTGTACGAATCGGTGGAATTCCGCGTGTAGGTGCTTTTATTTGTCTGACAGCTTTCCACAGAGAGTAATTGGTGGCGTCAGTCGGAGAAAGGTTTTGGATATATTGGTCCAGGCAACGATCTGATTCTAGATGCAAGGCTTTTCTCAAATTTTCACTGGCAATAGATAACTTCCGTTTTAGGAAAGGGGACCTGGATTTTTGCCATTCACGACGCGTCCTCCTTTTTTCAGTAAGGAGAATATCGATTTGGGTTGAGGTTTGTGGGCGACGGATGATGTTGCAGTTGTTGTCACGCTTGTCCGCAGAGTGGCGCACAGCTAATCTTAGGGTCGAGGTAAATTGTTCCAGAAATGTTTCAATGTCCTCATTAGTTTTGAGACGTGGGTTTAGGCTGAGATGACTACTAATGTATTTTCTGTATTTCAGCCAGTTAGTTTTAGTGGGTGTGAATTCGTAGGTAGGGCGTAACTTTTTGTATGAATGTTTTATAATAGGAGAGTGATCTGAAGAGAGGTCGTTAAGGTGTTCTACTTTGAGTTGCTCTCGTTTTAGGTATCTAGCAACTCCAAAATCAATAAGGTCAGGTATCTTACTTGGGTCTGTCGGCCAGTACGATGGTTGTCCTGAAGAGATAATATCAATCTTGGTGTCAGAAAGCATGAAGTTATATAATTGTTTTCCTTTTGGTGTTGTTAGCCGTGAGCCCCATTAAGTGTGTTTGGCATTGTAGTCGTCAGCAGCCAGAAAACTTGTTCCAAGTGTGGAGAAGAAGTCTGAGAACTGGTTACTTGTTATTTTAAATCTAGGTGGGCAGTACACAGCGGACATTGTTAAGTTATCCTCCCATCAGTCCAGACAAACTGATGTTGCTTGTAGGTACTCCTTGTTGTATTATTCCATAACGAAGTGTTTTATTCTTTGTTTGATTAGGATTCCAGTGCCACCATGGGCTTTACCAGCGAGATGCTTTGTATCATAGAATTTATATCCCGGTATGTAAAAATTGTGTTTATCGGTTAGATGGGTTTCGGATATAAGAAGTATGTCGATTTCGTTAGTGAGTAAACATTCGTTGATTTCTAACTTGTGCTGGCTTTCACCGTTTGCATTCCATTGACAGATCTTAAGTATGTTCATTTCGGAGATAGCAGAAGCTGCATGAGCTGGTTTTGGTTTCTCATCATTTCTTGAATCATTGTTTGTATGGAGGTCATGAACTGCGTCATATATTGTGTGAGCGTTGCTATCATTCCTTCAAAATTATACAGATTTGAACCAGTCCCGGACTGCTGATCCATCCCTAACTTAAGTACCCCTGCATACGTCATCCCTATGTCGGGGTATGGAATTGACTTCTGTGGTTGTGCAATGGGCGGTATATTTGGACTAGGTTGAGTGCACTTATTCTTTAACTGAGGGTCATTGTTCTTAATTTCCTGGAATACAGGGCAATCTCTGTAGTTGGCAGTATGGTTACCACCACAATTACTGCACTTTCTAGCAGCTCTATCAGTTTTAGTCTTCGTACATTCTGATATGGGGTGTAAATCACCACAGGCAACACATACACTACGAAGAGTGCAGTAGGGCCGTTTCGTTTGAGAGGCTCCTCCACAGTAATTCTGCGATGCATAAGATAGCGGAGATTATAAATACCATGCACTTCTCCTTTTTTAAGCTTTTGGGTTTCAGGCTCCAATTCTACGCGAAACAATGGCTGAGGGATTCTGTTGCGATTTATTATATTTATAATAGAGCGGGCAGCGAACTCTGCTTCATGTAGTGCTTCTTTGACTTCAGCAGGGGGAATATCTGATTCAAGTCCCTTTATGACAATGGTAACGCCTTTGCTACTTTTAAGCTGATAGGTGTAGTAGCTTTTTTTATCATTGTCGAAGTTTTTTATAACCACTCTGCAGTTGCTCTCACTATGTATTTGGATTTTTGTTTCCTGGATATTTCCTTTAACAAGAGGGGTGACATGGCAATTTTTAGGACCAATGAGCTCGGTAAGCTTTGCAACTAATTTACTGGAGTTACGTTCTCGTAGGTAAATGGGAGGTGATTTTCAATACAATATCAGGTTTGGGTGCGTCTGCCTCCTCATCACTTTGAAGTAGTGCAAAGCGATTATTACTAGAGAGAGAGCTCTCGCTAATTTTACGTATTTTTGCGATGTTAGTTTTGATGCCACTCGATTTTGGGCTTCGCTTGCGCTTGTTTATAAGGATATACCTATCTAAACCAGTTTGTGATGTTCCACTTTTCCCTGCTGGGTTGCTTGAAAAATTTTTGGTTGAGTGGTTTGCATTGATGGTTAGTGTGAGTGCATTTTCAGTATTGAAAGTGCGCTCAGCCACTGTTGGCGATTTTGTTTTAGAACGATCGGACGAGTGACAGAGAGACGTGGATGGAACCTTTTTGCACTCTTTAGTTGTGGACGCCGTTGGGCTGGGTGTTTAACATTAAGCGCTCCAAAATTGCGAATGCGCAGAGAGTGCCAGAGACACTTTTGGACATTGTTTCAGGTTTGAGTGCGAACTGTGTGTACTTGCACTTGCATTGTTAAGTGCAGTCGCAATTGTACGCTGTGGAGTAGCAGTCGCATGAGGGCCGCCGCCCGGCCGCTCGCCGTTGGGTGACATGCTACCTCCGCTCGCCTGTCTCTGTTTTGCAAGCAAAGGTGGTGAGCGAATCACATTTGACGTCAAACTGCTATCGACAGTCATGCCGAGTACATCTGACCTTGCATTGGGGAGAGAAGGTAACATTCTGTACTCACTCAGTTGCGCGATTACCGGACGTTGCTGGGAAAGCGACTGAGGCAGATCAGGTGTTCTTGCAAGTGCAGGCACACTTTGAGAGCGCATGCGCTGAACAGGAGAGCGCACCGGGTGAGTGGGAGAGCGCAAATTCAAATTTTAAGTTTAAAAGTTGATATTTCGCACAAACTCCTTTTGCCAATTTCACTCACTAACTTTTATTAAACAACCAGTACATGCGTCTATTTCGCTGGGCGAAAAATCAAAACATTAAAGTATTTCACTGTAAATCGCCATATAATTGAAGAGCAACCGAAAAACACATCCAAAAAGCAAATGTTCAAAGCATAAATGTTGTAAGTGTCCTCCATCTATTGCCCGCTAAGGTAAGACCCTTAATCCCACCCAAGAGGCACTAGTTCCACATGAGTTAGATCGAGAGAGGCTCCTCTGAGCGCCAATTTATCAGCCTTCTCATTTCCATCCATATTCCTGTGTCCGGGGACCCACATGATTGTGATGTCGGCATGGTGACCTACTAGGGCCCCAAGTTCCTCCCTGCACTGTCTGACCAGTCTGGAGTTAATGGTGTTTGATTGTAGGGCATTTATGGCAGCCTGGCTGTCCACAAAAATAGCAACCGTGCTCCTCTGCCCTTCTCTAATGTGGTGGGTGATCATGCCTCTCTGATTGCGAGTACTTCCGCCTGAAAAACTGTAGCTGTATCGGGTAGGCGTGTACAGTAGTTAATGTTAGCGTGCGGGGGAAAGACCCCCGTATAAATGGGTATATCGTACTCCAATTGGAGTTTCCTTCTCGACCACACTTTTCTTGAGGGAAATCTAACCTTGAAGTCCTTTTTGAAGTCCAGTTGTGGTACTATGTAATCTGTCATAATTTGTGTTAATTCCCACGGCACTGTGTATAGCACCTTACCATGACCGTACGTTCGCTCAGACCAGCAGTTTGTCACTTTTAACCTTAGCACACTGTTGCAGGCTACGATTTTAATGTACCGGTCGATAGGGAGGATGTGTAGCATTACGTTGAGTGCCTCCGCTGGACATGTTCTCAGGCTCCCTGCAATGCAAGTGCTCTTTGAACCCTACTGAGTCTCTGAACGTTATAACCCTTATCTAGAGCGGGCCACCAGACTTTTGAACCGTAAGTTAGTATTGGACGCACGATAGCTTCGTACATCCAATGAGTGATATGGGGGCGTAGTCGCATTTTTTCCCAAACATTTTCTAGCATGCGTAGAAAGCTACGTGGGCTTTCCAGACCGGTAGCTCTACATTGGTTCTCCAATTTAGTTTGGGGTCCAGTATAACTCATAAGTATTTCGCTTTCTCCGCTAGCTTTAGCTGTTGCCCATTAAGTGTCGGCAGTTTAAAGATCGGAATCTTGGTCTTGTTAGTGAAAAGTTTCAGTTCTTTTTTTTCTGGATTCACACCTAGTCCACCATCCTGTGGCACAGGAATTCAGTTTGTCCAGCCCCTTTTGCATAATATCACTTATTACACTGGGGAACATGCCTGATACAGCTATCACTACATCGTCCGCGTATGCTACGGTCTTAACCCCCAATGAATCTAGTATGCCGAGAATGTTGTCAATTACCAGTAACCACAATAGGGGTGAAATCAAGCCACCTTGTGGTGTTCCTGTACTGACGTGTTTGATGAGAACCGTGTTACTCAGCTCAGGCTGAATGACCCTAGTCCTAAGCATTGTAACTATCCACTCCCTAAGAACTTCCTCAACCCCTACCCTGGTGAGAGGATCCAGAATTGCTTTGTTACTAACATTATTAAAAGCCATTTCTATGTCCAGAAAGACCGCCAACGTGTACTGTTTATGGAGGATTGTCTTTTCTAGTGATCGAATTACCTCATGTAAAGCTGTTTCCGTAGATTTACCCCTGAGATATGCGTGTTGCGACTTCGAGAGGGGGAACTGATCCACTGTATGCCTAAGGTGGATTTCCTCTCCATTGTTTTGAGAAGAAACGACGTAAGACTAATGGGTCTAAAATCTTTTGCCGACTCATGCCCAATCTTCCCCGCCTTTGGGATGAATACTACCTTTACCTTCCTCCAACTGAGGGGGATGTAGTTGAAGCATATACATGCCTTATATATCTGTTTTAGCCAAGGGATCACCGCAACCTGTAACCTTTGCAGCATGATTGGGAAAATCCCATCCAAGCCCGGCGATTTATAAGGTGAGAAACAATTGATCGAGTGTTAAATTTTTTCGACCGTAAATATCAGGTCACAAACTGGTGGCATCTGATTGTCCATAACGGGTAATTCAGATACATGCGCGGTATCTTTACAGTCTGGGAAGTGTGTTTGAAGTAAGAAATCTAGTATTTCAGAAGATGTTTCCGTCCATGCACCATCCGTCTTTCTAAGGAAAGAGGGGCTGGTGTGTTCCTTGGAAAGTATCTTAGTTGTGAAGATTTTTTTTGTACGGTTTGTTCGTCGCTAGGGATATTCGATATACTCGTATATTAAAACATACATTTAAGCTCAGGATATTAGGCAAGAATACATTAAAAGGTGCATAATGGGTTGTTGCAAATCAAAATGATATTCATTGAACGATAACAAAAAAGGCGGGAATACGATAAATTTAAATAAATAATCTGTAGTCATATTCGGTAGTTGTGCAGTTAATTAAGTGTAATTTTTATACTTTCATAATTAAAATAATTTTGTTTACTGTTTGGTATTACACTGCGGGTGCTTTTATATTTTGGATAATAAATCTGAAAACTTATTTTATATTATGTATCTCAATACGTTGCGCAGACGTTTCGGGTTAATGGATTCAAATTATCGGGAACGAATCATGTAATTTTAGGTTTTGAAAGTATAGTTTTAAAGAAATTTTTGTTAAATTATTACGCGTAGAAAGAAATTTTTGTTTAATTATTAGGCGTTTTAGTTTGGGAAGAAAAATAATCTTAAAATTAATGACAAAGGAAAATCTACCTTGTTAATTTCAAATGATGCTAGTTCCATTTAGCATGAAAATTAAGAAATCAGTAAGAAAAGTAGTTGGATCAAACGGGCATGTGGAATTTTTGTTCTAAACTTTTTGAATTTATGAATTGATTTGGCTTGTAGGGGGTTAAATTTGTATCTATAATTAAGAAATGAATGTAACACTCGATTGGATTGCCTAAGGATCATTGGAGGAACAGCGGTCGGATACATCAAGATGAGATAATTTAAAGTTTAAATATATTTGTATTAATTCAGAAAATAATAAAAGAATACTTGCAATAATGTAAAGTAAAATTTGACTAATGAAGTAAAATCTTTGTAAAAGTAATATGATAAGATTGGATGAATAAAACTTGTTTAAATAATAATTAGGTTTCGTTTATAAATCATTTTGGGAATTTGCCATCGGTTCTGGCTTTTGGAGAGGACAAAGAAAGCGCAGAAGTTACTGCTGATACAAGAACAAAAGGGCAATCCAAAAATTGGCCAGCAACTTTAGGAAAGACGGCAAGATAAGGAAGGACAACGCGTACTATCGCAAGCGGATAACAGAGTTGCAATATCTGGGAACCAAGGAACCACGAGTTGTTGTTACCCCACGCTGTCAAGTACAACAAAGGAAAATACTTTACGAAAAATTACGCAGAATTCATCAATAGTCTGGTCAACGAATGGGCGAACACATTTAATTCTGGATTAGAGGGACTAGGACAGCGAACTGTGAGTTCAGTTTCATCTGACGAGGAAGTGAGGAATAAATTAAAATCGGTGCTGTCAGAGGTAGAACTGTTTACTGGGAAAATAGTTGACCAGTTCGAAGGGAGAATGAAGAAGCTGAAGAATTTGCGGACCAAGCCTGGACAGCAATTCAGAACAGAACAGAGTAGAAATTGTTCCAATTTCATAGAGAAACGGAAGAATTGAGAGCACAGAAAGTGTACCATCCGAATAAGGTGAAGGAACATTCTCAAATGTTAACAGAATCAGAGGAAGCAGCATCGTTGTTAGAAAAAGAGTGTGCCAAATTTAAAAGAGGCAGGGCGACCAATAGTTCCTCAACAAATAGAGAAAGATCAAAATCAGCATCGGCTGGATATACATAGACAGTGTTGGCAGTGCCTCCGGAAGTTCGCTGGCGGAAGCGATAATTCGAGTGATAAACCCTAGAGTAGTATTTAGTGAAGAGAGATAGGCAGAATTTTTGTTTCAAACAACTGAATTCGTTGTCGAGCCTTTTTCGCCTGGAAGTCCGTTTCACAATAGTAACCTGATATCTCCACAAAAACATCCAGAAGTAATACAAGGCACCAGTTCGGTTCATAGTAATTCTTCTGCACAATCAGAGGCCACCTTGCACATCAATTTATACTGTTGGTTGCGCTGCTCTTGGCCCTTTAAGTTTGGGCATCAGTGACTTATATGCGTTACCCCGTGGACCGAGATCAGAGCTATTGTAGAGCTCCATAAAATACGCGTTTTTGCTGTTTTTGATGGCTGCTTTCAGTGCTTTCCCTACACTCTTTATGGAATGGATTCAGCGTTTCCCAATTTGGCATTTTGCGAGCTCGTTTTGCTTTTCTGAGCGCTTGGTAATATCTTTTCCTCGCATTAGTGATTTCGTCATTCCACCAGTAGACTGGTTTCCTCAAAATTCAGCTTGACATTGCCAAATCGCAGGCCATGCTGAGATTGTCCGTTATGCTGATAGTAATCTCTTCTGTCGAGGGGGATTTCCTCATCTTTCCAGGCGGTATTAAAGGTATCCGCGTCAAAAACCTACCATTTCCACCGTTTTGTTTGCACTTCAAGAAATCATTTTTGTTTCTGCGCAGTGATATTTATTTCAATGGCCCGATAATAACTTTGTGTGTATATGCTGCTGACATGCCACTGTGTGTTGCGAGCTATAATATTGTGGGCGAAGGAGAGGTCTATCACGAAAGCCCTCATGCCTGTTTCGAATGTATTCTTATTACCGTAACTTAAGAGGTATAATGTAACTAAGGATTCAAACAGCATTTTTTATTTTCGCCCATGTGAAATATTTTCCTCCGTCATTGTCATCTTCTGATGCGCAATCTTTAAGTGTCCATATAGCAACTTTACCGGGGGTATCCTTTACCCCGTTGTGACAATTTAAACCTCGATGTTGTTCACACAGTAATGCCACGTCGAAATTTTGTCCGAACGTAGTTTGATTCAGGAGATCCTGGGCTGCCTCGCATCGGTTCAAGTTCAGTTTGCACGATTCTCATTGTCGGGAACCTTTTCTCACTTCCATTTGTAAGTGCCAGCTGCATGATTGCCTTAGCAATCCTTTTGTACTTACAGTCTGCTGCCAGGTGGCCGCTTTCGCCGCACTTTCCACACATGTCTTTTCTATCCATGGGTTAATTAGAGCGATGTGCCAGATGATCATAGCCCCAGCATTTGAAGCTACGCTTGATTGATACTGTCTCCTGATTCCTACAATTCACCAATCCAACTTGGATATTCCGCGCAGTCAGTAATTTTTTGGGATCACTTACGGGAAGATCAATATATTCCGTCATAGCACTTTCACATATTATGTATTGCCGAGACGTTAGGCCGACTGATGTTACCCTTCTACTTCAAGACCTCGCAAATCTCCTCTGGGGTAGTGATCATATTCACATCTCTACATTGTATTCTGATGGTGTGTGTTCTTGCCACTGCTTTTGTCTGATATCTGCGAACCTCCTCTACCGCCGCCTTATATCTTGCAGTGTTATTTGCTGGAGCACTCTTAAGCTTGATTACTAGGTCTCCTGATTGATTTTTCCGTATTTTTTTCCCACCTTTGTGACATCCGCTTTTTGGGCTGGTGCCGTATGACAAGTGACCTACGCAGGTGGAATTTTAAGCGACATGGTAGGATCGTTGTTTGCTCGCACCCCTTTCATAGACCCCGTTGTTGCTTCACCGTCCGTTATTATTTTACCTGTCGGACTGGCGTTGGTCCTTCGCCTCTTTCCAGATCCCGTGTTTACCCAAACTGCGATCGTGTTCACCTGTGCCACGATTTTAATGGCACATGCTATTTAATTCTATCTCGAATTCGACGTGTTTTGCTTTCATTACCGCTGCTATTCCTTTTACCTCATTATCCTCATTTGGCTTAATTTTACAAAACTGCAGTAAAATGACCTTCCCCAGAGCTGGTATTTAAGCATTGGGAGATGCTTCCGCAACCTCTGCTCGTTCCATTGTTCCTCCAGTATTCAGAGTGGATATAAGCGGAGTTGATACTGCCCGGACGCCCGGTTGTTTGTCGTCCGATTTATTCACTGCTTTCCTTTTGCCAACCCCCTGTTGGCTAGAATTTGTACTGCGAGGGGAGCTCGTTTAGTGAGATAAAGGTGTCCCACCTATGGCACTGTCTATACTTTGAGTTACGCACGTTATATCATTTTCACATTGTCCAGCTGATGACCCACATGCTGACAATAGTTTGCTGTGTGGCGGTGATCTTTCAATGAGAGAGCTTCTATTGAAGATCTCCGCTACGCTTATTGTTTTAGTATATGTATATGTATATGTATATGTATAGGTACATTTATATGCATATGAATATGTACATTTATATGCATTTGTATATGTTTATATATATATATATATATATATATATATATATATATATATATATATATATATATATATATATATATATATATATGTATATATATATATATATATATATTTTTTTTTTTTTTTTATATATATGTATATGTATATTTATATGTATATGGATATGTATGTGTGGATGTATATGTATAAGTACCGTAAACAAATAACATCCCATTCGATATATAACATTGGCAACACTGCACACTTAATGATTTCTGATTGAAGGTACAACATTGGGTTGTAGTTGTATGACTCCACACCAATATATTTTTTAATTTGGAATTGTAATATAACGAAAGAAAGATTTAGTAATAAAGAACAGTTAAACCTAAATAGTCGTGTTTATTTATGTTATTGGCGCAGTCGGTTTAAACGAACAAAGTGTTAAATAAAAATTAACATAAGTTGGTCTAAAGTTAAACGAAACTGTTAAACGAAAATTAACCCAATTAACGCAACTTAAAAAAACTATTATTGTTGAAAAAAGAAAAAAAAAACTTGATGACGACTGAATTATCAGAACTACTGAAAGAAATTAAAATTGGAGACAACGAAAAAACTATGGAAACCCGAAACATAATCCTTGAGCACATAAAACTTTTCCAACCATTTTATGAAAACCAAGCAATGTTGGCATGCTTTATTCAAGACGTGGAAGGGATTACTGCCAACCCTAACAACATACCAAAAGATGAAAAAACTGTATACTGAGACTGCTACGAGGACCCGCACTCCAGGTTGCAAAGAGGGAGTGTGATTGGAGAGTGATTGGAGCACGCTAAAAGAACTGTTAATCGACGAATTTAGTGAGTCAACTCCTATAACTACATAAATATTAGAATTAAATAATATTAAGTTCAGAAAAAATGTGAAACAACTGTGCAACGACATAAATACTTCAGTTTGTAAAGTGAAATGGGACAATCTCAACCATTTCTAAACAACGAGATAGATTTAGCAAGTCTCCAAATACTAAAAAAAGAACTTCCAAATCACCTTACTGCTCTTCTAAATGCAAATCTTGTGACTAATTTTAAAGACGCCAGAAAAGTGTTGCGGGAGAACAATGAATTGGTTTCAAACGATACAACTCCTAAAAATTCAAATGTGTCAAATAAGAATTATCAATATCCACCCAATATAAACAACCCCTTTTTGTTAAATAGATTTAATACAAATCCAAGTTTTGAAAATAGTTATCAGCAATATCAACAGCGACCACAACCACAGTTTAGAATTCAATACATTCCACCAATTAATAACAATCAATTTCAGCTACAATACCAACAATTTAACAAAACCCAACATTTTAAGCGTAGGACGATATGGCGTATATATAGGTATTAGACGATATGGTGTACCAGTTCCAATGGAACAAAATACCCAAAATTTTCATTTTTTAGCCTCGGAACACTACCAATAATAAAATTGAGAATTAAGGATAAATTATTTAAATTCCTTACGAGTATATATATATATATATATATATATATATATATATATATATATATATATATATATATATATTAATATATATATATATATATATATATATATATATATATATATATATATATATATATATATATATGGTGCTGTTAGATGCTGGATGTATTCTGTTGAGTGGCAAAAAAGAAGTTTTGCCGCACGCACACATTCTACTTTGGATGGTGGACAAGATTACACCAGATCAAATTGATGACATCATTTCTGCGGAAATTCCTGATCCAGAGATAACCAATATGGTTCATGGACCTTGCGGACACTACAATCCCATTTCGGTTTGTATGTTTGACATTAAATGCACGAAACACTATCCACGTGCTTTTCTTTCGGAAACGCAAACTGGAAATGATGGATATCCACTCTATCGGCGTCGCTCTTCAGACAACAATTGCAAAACATTCAGGATTCAATTTAGAGGAGTGAATATCGTTGACAACACATGGATCGTACCATATTCGCCAATATTGTCTAAGATATTCAAAACTCATATCAATGTTGAGTATTGCAGTTCTGTGAAATCGATCAAATACGTCACCAAAGGAAGCGACATGGCGGTTATTGGCCTTGAACGAGATGAGATCAGCAAGTATCAAATGGGTCAATACGTGAACTGCAATGAAGCGCTTTGGAGAATATTTTCTTTTGTAATTCATGAGAGTTTTCCGACTGTTGTGCATCTCCCAGTTCATTTGGAGAATGGCCAAAGAGTGTATTTCAACCCAGAGAATGCAGTGCAGCGAGCGGAAACACCACCAGCAACAACATTGACGAGTTTTTTCTCAACTTGCGCAAGTGATCCGTTTGCGAGAACATTGCTTTATTCGGAAATGCATCGATATTATACATGGAATGCATCGTCGAAGAAATGGTTACGCAGAAAGCAAGGCCAACCAGTAGATGGATATCCAGGTGTGTTCTCAACAAATGCATTAGGACGAATTTACACAATCCACCCGTAAAACGACGATTGCTTCTACCTTCGGTTGCTATTGATTAATGTACGCGGTTCAACTTCATTTGAGTCATTGCGTACTGTGAATGGTACGGTGTGTGCAACTTTTCGAGAAGCATGCCAGCAATTACAATTGCTGGAACATGATAATCACTGGAATCTAACGATGGACGATGCGATAGCTACTTCGCATGCCATTGAAGTTCGCACACTTTTCGCGATGATCATTTCGACATGTCAGCCTTCAAATCCGCTTCAATTATGGGATACGTACAAAAATTACATTGCCGAAGACATTTTACATCGTATTCGAGTGGCAACATGGAATTCAGAATTGCAAATGAACGATTACATCTACAATGAAGCATTGGTGTTGATTGAAGATTTGTGTTTGCTTATGAGTGGCAAACTATTGACTGAAATTCATATGCAAGCGCCAAATCGTCAAATCAGAGATGGACTGCATCGTGAATTGGAACGTGAGCGTGCATACGACAGAATAACTTTGGAACAACAAGTACAAAGAAATGTTCCATTATTGAATGAGCAGCAAAAGAGTGCGTATAATGATTGATGAAGGCTGTAAATGATGGAAACGGTGGACTATTTTTTCTTGATGCGCCCGGCGGAACTGGCTAAACGTTCCTGATATCATTGATTTTGGCAACAATACGATCTCAAAATGGCATTGCGTCTCGCATCTACTGGGATTGCTGCAACTCTACTAGAAGGTGGAAGAACGGCACATTCGGCACTGAAGCTTCCGTTAAACATGCAAATCAATGAAACACCTGTTTGCAACATTTCAAAGCAATCAGCTATGGCAAAAGTGTTGAAGAATTGTAAACTGATAGTATGGGATGAGTGCACAATGACTCACAAACGGTCTCTAGAAGCACTTGACAGAACAATAAAAGATCTGCGGAATAATAATCGTCGCTTTAGTGGCGCAATGATACCATTAACAGGCGATTTTCGACAAACACTTCCTGTTATTCCGAAATCAACAGCGGCGGATGAATTGAACGCATGTCTCTGACTTGAATATGCGAGTGTTCCTGCAACAGGATAGCACCGCAGAAGTTTTCTCTAAAGAACTGCCAAGAATTGGAAATGGGAAAATTCCGGGTGATACTTCCAGTGGTTTGATATCAATTCCACCTGCCATTTGTCAATTCACTTCAACGAAAGCTGAACTCATCACGCATGTTTATCCGAACATTGGCCAAAATTATCGTAACTACGATTGATTGAGTGCAAGCGCAATTTTAGCTGCCAAAAATACCGATGTTAATGACTTAAACTGGACGATTCAAAGTCAAATTCCGGGAGATTTGCGCTCATACAAATCGATCGATCGTGTTGAAAATGAAGACGAAGCCATGAATTATCCAGTGGAATTTCTAAATTCTTTGGATTTGCCTGGCATGCCGCCGCATCATTTGCGTCTCAAAGTTGGATCTGTCATTATTATGCTTCGCAAAGTTGGAAAACCATCTTCTCTGTACATTTACGCACCGGAACAGAAAACAAAAAATGTTGTTTATCAAGCTGCGTTACACTGAAAAAAATGTAGAAAAATCGCAAATAAATTATTTTCAACACAATATAAATTCAACTTTCTTTTCTTTTCAAAATACATAATTTCACGCAGGGCAACGCCTGCGGGGTCAGCTAGTATATATATATATATATATATATATATATATATATATATATATATATATATATATATATATATATATATATATATATACGAGTATATATATAGCAATATATGTGTATATGTGTATGTACATGTATGTGGATATGTGTATGTATATGTATAGGTTAATGTATATGTATATTTATAGGCATATGTATATGTATATGAATATACATATGTATATTTATATGCATATGAATATGTATATGTATATGCATATGTACGAGGGCGGATTGATATTGAAGCTACCTAGCGCTAGATGGCAGCACAAACACAATCACTTTTTTTTTAGAAATTACGATCTGTCAAACGTCAGCTGTTAAAATTTCACCCAAATTCATAGATTAGTTTATTTGTTGTAGTCGTTTGAAGTAAGCAACTTTTGTGTTTCTTGAAAAATGGAAAAAGCGAATTTCGTGCAGTGATTAAACACTATTATTTGAAAGGGAAAACGGCGAAAGAGACAAAAGAAAAGCTTAAAGATTACATGGTAAAATATTGGATTGCTGAATTTAAACGCGGCCGAACAAGCACTGCAACAATACCATCAACAGGAGGGCCAAAAGAGGTGTTTACTGAAGAAAATATCAAGAAAATCCTCGATATCGTTATGAATGATCGCCGAGTCAAGTTGCGTGAGATTGTTGAAATGGTAAACATATCATATGAACGTGTGTTCAACATTTTGCATGAACATTTGCATATGAAAAAGCTATCGGCAAGATGGGTGCCGCGTTTGCTCAGTGTCGAACAAAAACGAGTTCGACAGACCACTTCACGGCGGTGTTTGCACATGATAAAGCGTAATCCTGTTGATTTTTGGCGTCGATTAATAACTGTTGATGAAACGTGGGTCCACCACTACACACCTGAAACCATAAATCAATCGAAACAATGGGTGGAAGCTTGTGGAAGTGCTCCGAAGAAGGCGAAGGCAGTGAAATCGGCTGGCAAGGTTATGGCCACTGTATTTTGGGATGCACACGGAATATTGCTCATCGATTATCTTGAAAAAGGATCCACAATCACAGGAAAGTATTATCGTGCATTATTGGATCAATTGATTGATGCAATCAAGGAAAAACGACCTATTTAAAGAAGAAAAAAATGCTCTTTCTTCAAGACAACGCACCGTTTCACACAGCATTAGATACGATGCTAAAATTACGTGAAATACACTTCGAATTGGTTAATCATCCACCTTATAGTCCAGATTTAGCTCCTAGTGACTTTTTCTTGTTTCCAAACTTGAAAAAATGGCTCGCAGGAAACAAATTCATCTCAAAGGAAGAAGTGATTACCGAAACTAACGCGTATTTTGAGGGGTTCCCGAAATCGTATTATTCAGATGGTATAAAAAAGTTGGAATATCGTCTTACTAAGTGTGTCGAAGTAAAAGGAGACTATGTTGAGAAATAAATGGATTTTGAAAAAAAAAATGTTTTTTCCTACTTAGGTAGCTTCAATATCAATCCGCCCTCGTATATGTAAATGTATATATATATATATATATATATATATATATATATATATATATATATATATATATATATATATATGTGTTGTGAGTCAGAACCAAGCTACCTGCTTGTAGTTGACTCACAGCACCAACTCCTAACAGATACTACACAGCTGGTGTAGTTAACATTTAAGAAATATTCACGCACATGCTTTTAGGGCACGTTAAGTATTATAGCGTGTATTATGTAAATTTTTAGGGTATTGCAGTTCAGCTTCTGGTTTGACATTGTCTTTGGAATGCTCAATCGGCATTCCATTATCGAGTAGGTCAGTTGGTTTGACCGACTGACTCCAATCAACTAATGAGTAACAGGAACACCAAAAATATGCTTACCTCAACAAGTAAGACATAATGTAAATAGTATTTAAGGTTTAGAATTTTAAGAATAAACGCTCTGATTGTTTTGGACTTGAAAAAGCCAACGTGTGTTTCATTTCGGCAGTTTT
Source organism: Clusia tigrina (assembly GCA_920105625.2). Taxonomy (NCBI): domain Eukaryota; kingdom Metazoa; phylum Arthropoda; class Insecta; order Diptera; family Clusiidae; genus Clusia; species Clusia tigrina. The sequence goes on along the minus strand of OV050030.1, from coordinate 145,609,400 downwards.
GAGCGCCTTCTACAGATACAAGCTGTCCGCTTACGCAAGCGCCTGTTACCGGCAGCAACGGGCGTGCAAAAAGACAAGGGAAATAAGGACCACCTATACAAAGGACCCTCAACAATTGGCGCAGTCTGTAATCACGATGTACAGGAGAAATCCCAGGGCAAGTAACCCTGAGGCAGGCGAAGATTCCTGCAACAGAAGAGATGTCACGAAATAGGACGATGGTGAGGGCAAGTATCACTAGCGTATTATAAGTAGAGATTTCTGTGACTGAAGGGGTGCTTTACTGCCGGTCAAAGAAATTGGAACACTAGGCTCTATTGTGCTATTGCACGCGACTATGTATTGGTCAGCATAGTTGTGAGGATTTTTTTTTTAGATGCGTTTTGTTTGTTTGTCGTTGTGTAGATGTACATTTTGCTTTAATACATTTTGTGTTTAAATACACATTTAAGGTTAGTGTGATAGGCAAGAAAATAAAATATTTTATTAAGAGGTACATACAACATAGGTTGTTGCATACCAAATTGATATTCAATGAAGAAAGATAACAAAAGAAGCGGGAATTCGATAAATCTATATAAATAATCTGTAGTCACAGTCGATAGTTGTGCAGTTAATTAAGTGAAACTTTTATACATACATAATCAAAATAATTTTATTTTCTCTTTGGTATTACACTGCGGGTGCATTTATATTTTAATGTTGATTTTCATTGGATAATAAATCTGAAAACTTATTTTATATTATGTGTCTCAATACGTTGCGCAGATGTTTCGGGTTAATGGATTCAAATTACTGGATTATATGTATTTTGAAAGTTTATACTTTCAGTAGAAAGAAATTTTTGTTAAATTATTACGTTTTACTTTGGGAAGAAAAATTCATTTTAAAATTAAAGACAAAGGAAAATCTACCTTGTTGTTTTCAAAGTTGAATTTAAATTGAAAATTAATAAATACAAGAGTTCAACAGGAACCACCAGTTGTTGTTGCCTCTCGCAGTCAAGTACAGCAATAAAAAATACTTTGTGCTTGAAAAATGAAAATCAAAAATACTTTGAGCTTGAGTGCCGTTGAACTAAGAGGACCTGTAAGTAAAATAAATTCATTACGCCTGCAGCCTTTGCTGCTGCTGTTGTTGTTGGTGCAGACTGTTTCGCACCCTTTTGCTGTTGTTGTTTTATTGGTGCCGATTGAGACTGCTGCTGGGAGGCCCTGCTATCGTTCATCGCTGCTGTGCAGGTGACTGACTTGGAAGGAGGCGACCACCTAAAGACCTCCTCTGCACCGGACCATTGTGTGTGCAAGCAACATATTTCCGCGCTTTAAATACTATCAACAAAGTGCACATTCAACCCAGCTGCTGTCCTATTAGGTGCTACTATATCTTTTAGCAAAAGCTTGAAATGGATAATGCGCAAATCACCCCCATGATTGCGCAAACCTCTGCTAAACGCAAGTTGGCACGAACATCTCCGGAGCCGTCGCTGGCGGATATTATGATGGATATTAACAGCATGAAAGTAAATTTCGAAGAAAAATTTGAAAAAGTTGCAAAAAACCCGATATCGAAACAATTAAGACCTATATTGAAAGTCAAATATCTGAATTGAAGGCAGAGACTGCAGAACTTAAGACTGAACTAGCACTGATGAAAAAAGACCGGGAATCTGATCGAAAAAAACTTTCGCGCTTAATTGAGCAGAGTAAGAAGAGAAATGTAATAGTTAAAGGACTCACTAATGTTGGACCACGCCGAGATGCCTTTGAAAAAATGTGCAAGGAAAAATTGCAATTGCAACAAGTAAAAGTGAGAAAAGTTCGACAGCTATATGAGCATAATGGCAAAATTGGAATGGTGGCTGAACTAGATTCATATGAAATGGCTGAAGAAGTTTTGAAAAACGCAAAAAAGTTGAGAGCTACTATGATTTTCATTGAAAAGGACTTAAGTGCGGAATTACAACAGAATAAGGGCGCGCTGCTGCAACTGAAAGCAAAATTAGTAGATAATTTTAAAGTAGACAAACAGATCTGGTCGGATCACATGCCGATTATTTTACATATGACTTTTCCTTCTAATGAGGTCAGAGAAAACAAAAATTGTTCAACTAGTAAATTAAAATGGAAAGATTCAGAGACAGATGCATTTCACGCTGATATGAAAAGTAGTCTTGGTTGTGCAAAACAAAATCATAAAGGATGGAGTTTAGACGATATAGTGAAATTAATTATCAAATTTTCCACAGAAAAAAACGAGCAATCTAAATAAAAAGGAAGATTGGTTTAACTATAAATGCGAAGAGGCGCGAAAAATCTCTTTTGATTGTCGTCGTATATTTAGCGCTACCCTTGATCCGAATGATAAAAAAAAGTATACAGAAGCAAACAACGAGTTCAAAAGAATATGTCGAGAAAGTAAGAAAGTAAAATTAATAACGTAAAAGACTCGAAGCAGTGGTGGAACTTGGCTTCCAAAATAAGATGACAGCAAAAAAATCTCGGAAAAAGTATTAGCGTTTCTGCCTTTAAAAACTATTTTGAGACATTGCTAAACCCTGTACAACATGCTAGAGACGTTCTCTATGCTCCAAATAAAATTTATATATACGAATTGGATAAGCCAATAACAAGGGAAGAGATTGAAAAAATGTTAAAAAATACTAAGCCAAATAAAGCCCCAGGAATAAATGGTGTATCATACGAATTTTTTAAAAATAGCCCGCGAGTTAGCCGTAGAGTTTACGCGCCTATACAATATGGGTGAAACAGGAAGTTCTTTTCAGAACAGCTTAATCTGTCCGATATTTAAAAAGGGGGATCGGGAATTTGTATGAAATTATCGAGGAATTAGCTTCATGAACTGTGTGGCGAAAATAATGATGGACGTCTTGAATGAAAGAATTGTTAGATGGGTGTCGGAGAATGAGATTCTGACCGAGTTTCAAGCCGGTTTTAAGCAAAAGTATTCTACAGCCGACAATGTGTATAACATTGCGTCAATAGTGAATTTGAAATTTAGTGAGAAAAAGAAGGTGTATGCTTTCTTTGTGGACTTTAGAGCAGCCTTCGATAAGGTACCGAGAAATTTGCTTTTCTACAAGCTGCATGAAATTGGTTTATCTACTAAATGTGTAAATTTTTTGAAGAAAGTGTACATGGGTACAAAATGCGTGGTGAAGGAGAATGATGAAGTGTCGAAAGAGTTTTATACCCTATCAGGAGTAAAACAAGGGTGTTTGATGTCGTCGCTTTTATTCGCATTGTATTTAAATGACATACATGAAGAGTTAGAAGGTGGTCTGTATATCGATGACATGAATATTAGAGTGCTGTTATATGTGGATAACATAGTGATAATGGCAGTTGACGTGTTGCAAAGTATGATACACTTAGAGATTTACTGCAATAAGTGGAATATGGAGGTTAATTTGGATAAATCAGCGATAATGGTCTTTAGACAGGGCAGAAAATTATCGTGTAGGGAAAAATGGCAACTCAAAGATAAATATAGGGATTACAAATGAGTATTGTTATCTGGGTGTAGTACTGACCCCTCAAATTAAGTTTCAAAAACATCTTATTAAACGTAACATTTCAGCAAAAACTAGTATAAATTCAGCTTGGTCAAGCTTCTTTTCTAAAAAGGATATAAATCTCAGCTCGAAATGGCAAATGTTTCAAGCTGTATGCCGTGCCACTCAAAGTTATGCCGCTCAAGTTTGGGATTACACTCTTTTTGAAGACGACTTTACTTTGTTAAAAAAATACTAAGACTACCGGAATGTTCGACTACTTATACCATAATGTTGGAATCGAATATGGAAAGTGGACATATTTATAAATTTTTAGCGTTACATCAAAATTATATACAAAGAACAATATTTGAGTACCGCAACAAAAGACTACCACACAATCTGACACTGAAAGTTCTGCGAAAAAACATATTCTGGGCTGAGTCACTAAATAAAATAGGAATAGATTTCAATTTAAAATGGGATGATAGAGATCTAAACCCAAATATTTGGAAAATGAAAAGTGATACGCTTGACAAATAACAAAATTCGAGATATTATATGGGAACGGTCCCAAAAAAGTGAAGGGAGAATATATAAACATTTAGATCTCAAAATAGGTCAAACTTATTTCAGTGATAAAGTTGGTACGTATAAAATCTCGGTAATATTTAAAGCAAGATGCAATCTTTCGAAATTAAATGGTATATATAATAAAAATTGTACACTCTGCAATCTAAATGAGTTAGAAAACGTTGAACATTTTATCGGGAGATGCCCCATCTTAACAACATTCCGCGTTGCAAATTTCCAAAAAAAAACTTTAACACATCATGATATAGTGAATGTGTGTTGAACGGAAAAAATTATGATTCTTGAAAAAGCTGGTCTCTTACATAACTGGTGCTCTGAAGTACAGAGAATTAATTGTAAATGAATTTACGTGATATGGAAAAATAGATCGCATATTCCGGCAGACGACCTTTAAGGCCATTGCCGTATATTCTTTATTTACTATTTACTATTGTAATTAATAAATATATAATAATAAATAATATAAAATAAATACTTTGTGAAAAATTACGCAGAGAACATCAATATCAGCGAATGGGCAGATACATTTAATTCTGGATTAGAGGGACTAGGACAGCAAACTATGAGTTCAGTTTCGCCGGACGAGAAAATAAGAAACAAATTAAAATCGGTACAATCAGAGGTAGAACTGTTTACTGGGAAAATAGCGGATCAAACCTGGACAGCGATCCAAAATAGAACAAAGGAGAAATTGTTCAAATTTCATAAGGAAACGGAAGATTTGCGAGCACAGAAGGAGTACTTTGAGAATAAGGTGAAGGAGCTTTCTCAAAGGTTGGTAGAAACTAAGGAAGCACCATTGCTGTTAGAGAAGAAGTGTGCAGAATTTAAAAGAGGAAGGGCGACCAATAGTACATCAACGCATCGAGAGAAAGCCTGGTATATCCACTAAAAGATCCAGAAGAAATACAAGAGCGGAAAGGCAAGTAATTCTTCTGCACAAGCAGAGGCCAAAAGGCTAATTAGTTTGAGTCCGTCACTGGTCGCGTACCTCTCAGATCCGGGAGAAGTGAATCTGGAAATCGCCCAGAAGATAGATAACGCTCAAGTTTTACTAGCAATAAGTAAAACAAGAATAAGCAAAATTGGTATGGAGGAGATCTCAAAGGCAGTGGCCAGGCTAGTACCTGTGTTTACTAGAGCTACGTCAGAAGACTTACGGTAAGAAGTCAACAAGTTCATTCAAGGCTGTGAATTTGCAGCTGGCAAGTAAAGACATACTCGTATAGAGCTACGAAAATAATGGAAGTCGTCACTTCTTACGATAGATTTAAGGAAATTATTTTAGTAATACACTTAGAAGGATTACACCATGGAATAGATAAGGCACAAAAACAATTCAGAAAACACTATTATTACCTCAGATACATTTCCGAAATATCAAATATAATTAATAAATGTGAACTATGTATGACCACATTTCCCACAAAATGCCATTTAAAATAACTCCTCCCACCTATGAAATAAGGGAAAAATATGCAATAGATATTTGGAAATGGGATGGCGATACTTGCTTAACTTGCATTGAAGAATTTGTAGATTCAGAAAACTCGCGAAAAAGACTAGGTAAAAAACAAAACCCATTTAAAAGAGTCCATACAATGCCAAAAAGTAATGAAGCTGATAATGACCATTATGTTGTCAAATTTAAAATAGATTATCAAAAAAATATAAATCACATTTTGAACGTAAAAAGAAAACTTATACTTAAGATAGTTCCAATTCCAACAATTGATAATCATACCGAATAAATATTTAGATCTAATAAAAAACTTACTTTGATTGAAAATGTTATTTTTGAAATCGATGAACATCAAATTAAAAACATTGTTAACCCATGTATGAAACATTTACTTAATGCGAATTTAAAGCAAACAATGACAAAGAAATATTATTTATAGAACCAAATATTATTGTCATGGAAAATTTAGAAGAAACAAATGTAAAGCATAATTGTAATAATTTTGAAATTAAGGTTAAAAATAATAATTTAATATAATAAATAATTTAATATATTATAATATTATTATATTTATATTTAATAAATAATAATAATATATAAAATAATTTAATATTATTTTGTAATTGTAAGATTATTCTAAGAGAAGCAACATTCGAGTCATATAGCCAGCATTCTGACATTGTTAATATTCCATATATAAATGAAATTGAAACTAAAATTGTTACAAATAAAAAAACCTTATACTCTTCCTGAAGAAAAGTCGGAAAATTTAAAAATTCCAAAAAGGAGTTTTTACCATACAAAATTTATTTTCTTTCAAATTTTTTTTTCCAATTGTTTCTTGCAAATCTATCGATCTCAAAACATTCGGAAATGTCGGAAAATTCGGAAAATTCGAAAATTAGAAAAACCTAATCTCACTTTTTGTTCTCATTTTTTTTGTATGTGCATGGTGTTGCACGCGCATATTTAATTTCATATTGGTGTTGTAAGCACTGACTGATACTCCAATAACTCAACAGATGGAGATGTAGACGCTTATTTATTTTGACAGCTGCGTATATTGTGTGACTTTCTGACATTTTTCCAAATTTTAATTGATTTCTCGAGTTAAATTCATTACATTAAATTGTTAAAATGTTTACATTCACGAAATATTTGATTTTAAATCTATGGATCATCAGTTTTTGAGTGAAATTCTTGACATTTCAAACAAAAAAAGTGAGTTCATTATTTTCGTTTGTTGGTGAATACCCAACCTCATTTCCATTGGAATTTATTTGTGTTATTTCTGCAGCTGATTTGTAAATTATTTGAATCGTTCAATTTCGGTCGTTTACTTTCTTTATTTCGGCTATTCAAAAGGTAAATTATTGAAAATTATTCCGTGAAAACTTTATGTGTGTTTCATACAAAGTGATCAATTACAGATTGAAATTTGTTACGATGCCACAAAGAGGCCGCGCTAATATCGGTCGGCGTTCCCGACGTACAACGGACCAACGTAATTATACAGCACGTCGCACTGAAGAGGAAAATGCTAATGCAAGGGAATCTGCTCGAATCGGAATGATTGAACATCGTGCGAGTTACGTTAATAAAACGCGGAGAGAACTTAGGTTCAACGTTGCTTTTATTACGGAGTTTATATTAAAACAGCACTAACAATTTTAAATTACTTATGGCGAACCTTATAGTAACTTACTTACATCGATTATTTGTTATCGCTGCTGTAGGCACAAAAGTATTTTCCAAAATTATGTAGGAGGGTAGAAAGAGAGGTAAACGTCTATAACCACCAATAAGCAGAGTGCAAAGCCGTAGCTGAACAAGTGCTAATGCACTGAGAATGGCAGACGTTGCATTTAGGGGTTGTTTATGTCATTGCACTTCAGTTAATTTATGTCATTGTACTGATCGTACTGACTTTGCTTTTTGGATTGTTTATGTCATTGCACTTCAGCTGATTTATGTCATTGTACTGATCGTACTGATTTTGCTCTTTGGGAGGTTTGTGTCGTTGCACTTGAGAATGGTCTCGAAATATGAAAGGGAATTGGAAAATGCATAAACGGCTTTGGTGGTCATTTGTGAGATTCATACTTGATAAGAATGATATCTCAGCTGACGTTTGGTGTTAGATTTAGGGTTCGCAGCAACTGCTGGCGTAACTCCTCCCCCCTTAGTTTGAGGACACTCCTGAGGCATCATATTTTTTATCTTTACTTGCAGGTTTTTGTGCTTACAGGTCAACGTTACAATAAATATTATAATGACAATTATAATTATTACTAAAGTGCTTCAAAATGCATATTTTTCGTGCTTGGAATATTTAATTTCACTGATTTCTTTCAGATTTTGAATTTTTTCTAGAATTAAGTTGTCAAATGTTATCTTTTTATTTGAATCTTTAATGCTTTCCAAATAATTTGGTATCGTGAAACTTTGTTTAAACTGTCTCTCTGCATTTTGTATTTTATTATTATTTATAATGATTGAACAGTTGTTGAAGTTAAATAAATAATTTCCATTTAAAATTAATTTACGTTCGTCACAAGTATTTGAGAAATTTGCTAAATGTTGGTTTTTTGCTAGTATAATTCCATTATTTAATTCTATAATTTCGGAAATGTTATTAAATACGTGCATGCAGTTCTTTTTCATTATACAGTTATTACATCTTTTAAAATTTTTAATATATCTGTCTCCAACATAATTGTATATCTCTTTTTCATATTTGACAATTTCTTGCGGTTCAAATATATATTCTAAATTATGGTTATCTGCTATTGGGTACAGTAATATTCTTTGTAGAATAACAGTATCTTTTGGTATTCTTATAACAAATATATTTTTATTTTGGTCTAGAATTGTGCTTAATTTTATATTTTGTAACTTATCTAGGTCGATTTTGTATTCCTCTATTTCCTCGTTTGTTAGTAAGTTGCTATGAATAGTGCCAAGTCTAGCAGATGCAATGTTGTCCTGTATATGGTCTATGTTATCTTGTAAAATTTTTATCTTTAATATGAAGTCTATATATAGTGTTTGTCTGTATAGTGTACTTGATTCATTAAGTTTATTCTGTATTAGTATTCTGTCTTTATCGATTGCGTTTTTCAATATGGAGAAGGTTTCGTTGAAGTTTTGGTTAATTTTTATCTGACTGTTAAGGTTTTGTATAGCATTGTGATTGTTGGTATCAATTACGTTAAGGTGTCCTTCTATTTCTTGTCTGTCTTCATCATTCATTGTTCCATAAAGCCATTTTTGTGCAGTGCCCATGAAATTAAATAGTCCACGTTTTTCTCTGTGTGGAATTAATGTATAAATTTTGTTTCGGGTGTTATTTAATTGTATTTCTAAAGCAATCGATTTTTCTTGTAGGTTTGATTTTCTTATATTATTTTGTAAGTTGTCGACTATATCTAAGATTTCGTATGGATTTATAAAGTGTAGTATTGTATCGTAGTTTTTAACGAGAGCGACGTTGTCTATTGTTAGTTCGGTGTAGCCCAGGTTGGTTTCTATCTTCTCCATTAGCAGATGGGTGTGGCCTACGTTCGGTGTCCACAGTATCAGGAATAATATTAACATCCATTTTACCTGCAAATTTAGTTTCTCTTTTAATATTGGATGTATGTATATTTCCTACTGCTTTATTAGTATATTTTGGTTCTTCCTTATGCCTCACACTTTTATAATTTTTGATGTAGCCTTCTGATCTATTTTCTGAATAGTGTTCTCTGTTTGTGTTGTGTTTAATTATGTACCTAGTTTTTTCTTTAATGGAATTTGTATAAATCTGACTTTTGTCACACTTCCCTTGTTGTACATTAATTGGGTTTTCCTTTATTGTTGAGTGGTAACTATTATTATACCATTCTATTGCCCTACACATTTTCTCTTTGTTGCTTGTTTTCGATATTTAGAATTCTTATTCTCTCTGCTAATGTATTGTGTTCGATATCAGAGTTTCCTGTGTGGTTGTTTGCTTTTACTAAATGAAGTTCTATGTTCTCCTTTCGTAAGTAGTCTTATACGTTCATACTTTTAAATTCATTATCTGTGATTAGTTTCTTAAAATTACCCTTTTGTGATCTGAGATCTCTTAGTTTTTCAATAATCGTTCTGTGATTTCTATCTTCAAGGTAATATGCGGTGGCGAACTTCGAGAATCTATCGATAAATGTCAAAAAATTTGCTTTTGAGTTTGTGTATACGTCCATATGTACTATTTGGCTAATGTCTGTTGGAGTCTCTGTCATTTTAAAATTTTTCTTGATAGGATTTCTGTCATATTTTACGCGGTTGCAAGTATCGCAATTGTTTATGTATTTCTGAATCATATTTTTTAGGTTAGGGTAATATATATATATTTTTTGAGGCCTTCATAACTTTCATTAATTCCAGTATGTCCTGTTTCGTATTTGTGGTATTTTTGTATTTGTTTGTAGGTTTCATCTTCATTGTCTATATCTTTTGCATAGTAGGCACATCTTACGAATTTTAAGTTATTTTCGGAAAGCTCTTTTGCTTTATGTTCAAATGTTTTAAAATCGTTGTCAGTTAACTCTGAGTAAACTCCTATTTTTCTATTTCCTGTGTGGTGCTTTAAAATATGAGATATGTTACGTTGTAGGTCAGCTGCGCTTAAAAAAATTTTCTTATTGCCATGTTTGATACTAAAGTCCTGTGTTTTGTCATTTGTAAGTATGAATTGTGTTTTAAATCTATTCACTACAGTATCTAATGTTGGTATATGGTTGTTAGGGTATTGTGTATCTGGATGTTCAATACCAGGTTCTTGACTGTGAACTTCTATTGTGTTGATTTCATTTGTGTCTGCATTAACTCGGCTTAAAAAATTTGCTACTTTATTATCGCCTCCTTTGATGTAATCCATGTTTATATTGTATTCTCCTAGTTTTAAAAGCCATCTTTGCAATCGAGGATTAATGTCTTTGCCTTTTGTTTTAGCATGTAACCATTTTAAGGGCTGGTGGTCTGTTGCCAGTTCAAAATTTACTTCACAAATGTATGGTCTGAAGTAATTGGTAGCCCACACGATTGCTAGTAATTCCTTTTCTGTGGTTGAGTAGTTTCGTTCATGATCGTTTAATGTTCTGCTAGCGTAGCAAATAGGGTGATTATTCTGTTGAAGAACAGCTCCTATAGCGAACATGCTAGCATCGGTAACTACTTTAAATTTTTTGTTATAGTCAGGATATTTTAATATGGGTGCTTCCGTCAATATTAGTTTTAGTTTTTCAAAGGCATTTATATAGTTTGAGTCGTTTATGTTTATTTTGCTGTTTTTTTTGAGGTATTGAGTCATTGGTTGAGCTATTTTGGAATAATCTCGTATGAATTTGCGATAGTAGCCAGTTATTCCCAAAAATGATTTTATTTGTTTTGTTGTTCGAGGCAATCTAAGGTTTAAAATAGTTTCGATTTTCCTTGGATTAGGTTTGACGCCTTCGGGTGTCAGAACGTGTCCCAAATATTCGGTCTCTTTTGAAAAGAATTTGCATTTATCAAATTGAATTTTTAGGTTATGCGAACGTAATTTCTCGAATATTTTCCTAATACTACTTACATGTTCGCCTATGATAGTGCTAAACACCAATATGTCGTCCATATATACTACGCAGATCTTGCCTATGAATTCCTGTAATACCGAATTCATAAGGCGTTGAAAAGTTGATGGGGTATTTTTCAGACCAAACGGCATTCGTACGTACTCATAATGTCCTAAAGGCGTGGAAAAAGCAGTTTTCTTCCTGTCCTCCTCTTTTACTAAAGTTTGGTGGAAGCCTTTTGCCAAGTCAAGGGATGCGAAATACTGAGCCCTGCCTAATTTATCCAAAATGTGGTCAATGTTGGGAATAGGAAACTTGTCATCGGTTGTTATTTCGTTCAGTTTCCTATAGTCGATCACTATGCGCCATTTTTTCTTTTCAGAGTAGTCAGTCTTCTTAGGTACAATCCATAGGGGACTATTATAAGGTGAATTACTTTCCTTTATAATACCTTGTTGGAGCATATCTGCAATTTGAGTAGATATCTCTTGCTCGTGGATTTGCGGGTACCTATATATTTTTGAATATATTGGCTGCTCATTTTTCGTGTTAATTTCGTGTTCGATTCCAGTAGTGTTTGTTAGATAGTCACCGTCTTTATAAAATAGGTCATTATAAGAGTTTATTAACTTCTTCAAATGCCTTGATTCTTCAGAATTCAAAGATTTGGTAAGTTGTGACATATCTTCGTCTCCGAAGCTGTTAGAATCTAATTGATGTATTTCTTCAAATTGAAATGGGCAAGCACTTATAAATTTTATTTTGTTGTTATTGATTAACAGCACTTCCTCTCTCATATCCACAACTGCTCCTAATGGTCTCAGTAGATTTTGGCCTAATATTGCGTCGAATTGTTTATTAAAAAATTTTGTAATTTTCCAAACCATATTTGCATCTTCATTAAATTCACTAGTTAAAGCAGTTGTAATTTGCGTGTCAATCAGCGTTTGGTTGTTGAGTGAATTGAATTTTATTGATGCTGCCTTCATTTGCGGGTTACCGCCCAGTAATGGTAACAACGGATCCACTTCTCGTAGAAATGAAGAAAGTGCATAATGTCCAGTCCCCGTGAACTCGTGTATCCTTTGCGCATCCTTCAGAAGGTCGTTCGGTGTTATGGTTGTTGGCAACGGTGGTGCTGGTCTCACTGCTTGTATTGTTTGTTGCATTGTTTGTACAAATTCCTCCTGCGACATCTCTAATCTGGTGTTGGCCTCTGCTCGTATGTCTTCTTCCTTGGACGGGAGTTCGAATTTTCTGGATCTAGTTTCTATTGGCATCGGTTTTGTTGGGTTTGCTGTGCCTCGGTTTAGCCTTGATGATTCACTTGGTATTGACTTGAGAGTTTTTTATGTTAATTCTTGTTCACTGCACTTTCTTTAATGTAACACGATAATAAATTGATTTTGTGCGTTTGGTCTTAATAGATTTGTTTTTTTTCTGTTCTACAATATTTCTTAAGAAATGTTTTTCACAGTTAATTATTTTATTTTTTTATTTTTGGTTCTTAATTATTTCTTCAGAAATAATTTCCACGACTGCGCCAGTTACGTTAATAAAACGCGGAGAGAACTTCGGTTCAACGTTGCTTTTGTTACGGAGTTTATCTTAAAACTGCACTAACAACTTTAAATTACTTATGCCGAAACCTTATAGTAACTTACTTACATCGATTATTTGTTATCGCTGCTGTAGGCACAAAAGTATTTTCCAAAATTATGTAGGAGGGTAGAAAGAGAGGTAAACGTCTATAACCACCAATAAGCAGAGTGCAAAGCCGTCGCTGAACAAGTGCTAATGCACTGAGAATTGCAGACGTTGCATTTAGGGGTTGTTTATGTCATTGCACTTCAGTTAATTTATGTCATTGTATTGATCGTACTGACTTTGCTTTTTGGATTGTTTATGTCATTGCACTTCAGCTGATTTATGTCATTGTACTGATCGTACTGACTTTGCTCTTTGGGAGGTTTGTGTCGTTGCACTTGAGAATGGTCTCGAAATATGAAAGGGAATTGGAAAATGCATAAACAGCTTTGGTGGTCATTTGTGAGATTCATACTTGATAAGAATGATATCTCAGCTGACGTTTGGTGTTATATTTAGGGTACGCAGCAACTGCTGGCGTAACTTGCGCGACAATCACAAGAGGCTCACGAAGCTTACAATGAGCAACAACGATTGAGAAGAAGACAAGTTCGTGCTCAGGAAATTCATGAAGCAAGAGAACAACGTTTGGCTGCTCACCAACAACGCCAGCAACAACAACGATTGCCTAATTTGAATATCGAACGTGCAGCCTTTCGATATGAGCCGGACATTGAATACGGTGCGCACGCAAGTTCGATTTGGTTCGATGTCTGTCGTTTGCCCGCATTGCGATGCACTGAAATTTGCAAAAGAACCGGCCGGATTGTGTTGCGCAAGCAGAAAAGTGATATTACCAGAGTTACTTCCTCCACCAGAGCCATTGCGATCGTTGCTTTACGGTGAATCACCAAATTCGAATCATTTTTTACAAAATTCCAAGATATATAACGATTGTTTTCAAATGACGTCGTTTGGTGGGGAAATTGTGAATGAACATAATTACAATCCCACATTCAAGGTTAGTTCACCAACAATCTAACACTTATTATCTCGCCAATAAAATACAGAAATGAACATCATCTTGCTGGATCGCTGTTGCCGCATCCTGATCAAGATCACAAATATCTCCAAATATGTATATTTCCTTGGAGATTCAAATGAAGAAGTGAATCGACGTTGTGCAATTTTCAATGCGACGAAGAAAGAAATTGTGCAGCAATTGCAAGAAATGTTGCATGAACACAACGAACTAATTCGATTATTCAAAACTTCGTTAGAAAGGATGCCATCTGATGATCACAGAATCGTCATAAAATAATCATAAATCATAAATAAAAGCGGACAAACGACCAGGAGGCACTCATGAACGGCAATATAATGCCCCGACGGCCGATGAAATATGAATTGTTGCTGTTGGCGATAATTTAGAATCCCGTGATATTGTTATTAAACGTCGAGCTGGAGATGCATTAGAGCGAATCAGTGAAACTCATCGATCGTATGACTCACTACAATATCCGCCTATGTTCTGCCGTGGTGAAGATGGATATCACTTGAGATACAACATGACCAATCCTGCCAATCGTTAGTAAAAGAAAAACAAACACTCTTGATTGTAACTTCATTTTTTGTTAACTTTTAGGTGTCGATACAAATAAGAAGGTCAGTGCAATGAACTTTTACGCGTATCGATTGATGATTCGCGAAGGAATTGACAACCATCTCTTGAGATATCGCCGATTATTTCAACAGTATGCAGTTGATGTGTACGTGACGATGGAGACAAAACGACTCAATTTTATTCGCTTCAATCAGACCAAGCTTCGATCTGAAGAGTATATTCACTTGCGAGGTGCGGTCAATAGCGATGAAGATGTGACAAACCTTGGCGAACCACGATTTTGCCATCAACATACATTGGCAGCCCAAGGCACATGCACGAGTACTCGCAGGATGCGATGACATTCGTGCGGAATTATGGACGGCCGGATTTGTTTGTTACATTCACTTGCAATCCAAAATGCCCACAGATAACGGAATTATTGAATCGCGGTCAATCAGCAAGCGATCGTCACGATGTCACAGCACGAGTTTTCAAACAACAGCTACGATATTTGATGGACTTTATCGTGAAGCAACGTATATATGGTGCTGTTAGATGCTGGATGTATTCTGTTGAGTGGCAAAAAAGAAGTTTTGCCGCACGCACACATTCTACTTTGGATGGTGGACAAGATTACACCAGATCAAATTGATGACATCATTTCTGCGGAAATTCCTGATCCAGAGATAACCAATATGGTTCATGGACCTTGCGGACACTACAATCCCACTTCGGTTTGTATGTTTGACATTAAATGCACGAAACACTATCCACGTGCTTTTCTTTCGGAAACGCAAACTGGAAATGATGGATATCCACTCTATCGGCGTCGCTCTTCAGACAACAATTGCAAAACATTCAGGATTCAATTTAGAGGAGTGAATATCGTTGACAACACATGGATCGTACCATATTCGCCAATATTGTCTAAGATATTCAAAACTCATATCAATGTTGAGTATTGCAGTTCTGTGAAATCGATCAAATACGTCACCAAAGGAAGCGACATGGCGGTTATTGGCCTTGAACGAGATGAGATCAGCAAGTATCAAATGGGTCAATACGTGAACTGCAATGAAGCGCTTTGGAGAATATTTTCTTTTGTAATTCATGAGAGTTTTCCGACTGTTGTGTATCTCCCAGTTCATTTGGAGAATGGCCAAAGAGTGTATTTCAACCCAGAGAATGCAGTGCAGCGAGCGGAAACACCACCAGCAACAACATTGACGAGTTTTTTCTCAACTTGCGCCAGTGATCCGTTTGCGAGAACATTGCTTTATTCGGAAATGCATCGATATTATACATGGAATGCATCGTCGAAGAAATGGTTACGCAGAAAGCAAGGCCAACCAGTAGATGGATATCCAGGTGTGTTCTCAACAAATGCATTAGGACGAATTTACACAATCCACCCGTAAAACGACGATTGCTTCTACCTTCGGTTGCTATTGATTAATGTACGCGGTTCAACTTCATTTGAGTCATTGCGTACTGTGAATGGTACGGTGTGTGCAACTTTTCGAGAAGCATGCCAGCAATTACAATTGCTGGAACATGATAATCACTGGAATCTAACGATGGACGATGCGATAGCTACTTCGCATGCCATTGAAGTTCGCACACTTTTCGCGATGATCATTTCGACATGTCAGCCTTCAAATCCGCGTCAATTATGGGATACGTACAAAAATTACATTGCCGAAGACATTTTACATCGTATTCGAGTGGCAACATGGAATTCAGAATTGCAAATGAACGATTACATCTACAATGAAGCATTGGTGTTGATTGAAGATTTGTGTTTGCTTATGAGTGGCAAACTATTGACTGAAATTCATATGCAAGCGCCAAATCGTCAAATCAGAGATGGACTGCATCGTGAATTGGAACGTGAGCGTGCATACGACAGAATAACTTTGGAACAACAAGTACAAAGAAATGTTCCATTATTGAATGAGCAGCAAAAGAGTGCGTATAATGATTGATGAAGGCTGTAAATGATGGAAACGGTGGACTATTATTTCTTGATGCGCCCGGCGGGACTGGGAAAACGTTCCTGATATCATTGATTTTGGCAACAATACGATCTCAAAATGGCATTGCGCTGGCTCTCGCATCTACTGGGATTGCTGCAACTCTACTAGAAGGTGGAAGAACGGCACATTCGGCACTGAAGCTTCCGTTAAACATGCAAATCAATGAAACACCTGTTTGCAACATTTCAAAGCAATCAGCTATGGCAAAAGTGTTGAAGAATTGTAAACTGATAGTATGGGATGAGTGCACAATGACTCACAAACGGTCTCTAGAAGCACTTGACAGAACAATAAAAGATCTGCGGAATAATAATCGTCGCTTTAGTGGCGCAATGATACCATTAACAGGCGATTTTCGACAAACACTTCCTGTTATTCCGAAATCAACAGCGGCGGATGAATTGAACGCATGTCTCAAGTCATCGTATTTATGGCGGTACGTGAAATCCATACGATTGACTATGAATATGCGAGTGTTCCTGCAACAGGATAGCACCGCAGAAGTTTTCTATAAAGAACTGCCAAGAATTGGAAATGGGAAAATTCCGGGTGATACTTCCAGTGGTTTGATATCAATTCCACCTGCCATTTGTCAATTCACTTCAACGAAAGCTGAACTCATCACGCATGTTTATCCGAACATTGGCCAAAATTATCGTAACTACGATTGATTGAGTGCAAGCGCAATTTTAACTGCCAAAAATACCGATGTTAATGACTTAAACTGGACGATTCAAAGTCAAATTCCGGGAGATTTGCGCTCATACAAATCGATCGATCGTGTTGAAAATGAAGACGAAGCCATGAATTATCCAGTGGAATTTCTAAATTCTTTGGATTTGCCTGGCATGCCGCCGCATCATTTGCGTCTCAAAGTTGGATCTGTCATTATTATGCTTCGCAAAGTTGGAAAACCATCTTCTCTGTACATTTACGCACCGGAACAGAAAACAAAAAATGTTGTTTATCAAGCTGCGTTACACTGAAAAAAATGTAGAAAAATCGCAAATAAATTATTTTCAACACAATATAAATTCAACTTTCTTTTCTTTTCAAAATACATAATTTCACGCAGGGCAACGCCTGCGGGGTCAGCTAGTATATATATATATATATATATATATATATATATATATATATATATATATATATATATATATATATATATATATATATATATATATATATATATATATATATATATATATATATATATATATATATATATATATATATATATATATATATATATATATATATATATATATATATATATATATATATATACGAGTATATATATAGCAATATATGTGTATATGTGTATGTATATGTATAGGTTAATGTATATGTATATTTATAGGCATATGTATATGTATATGAATATACATATGTATATTTATATGCATATGAATATGTATATGTATATGCATATGTACGAGGGCGGATTGATATTGAAGCTACCTAGCGCTAGATGGCAGCACAAACACAATCACTTTTTTTTTAGAAATTACGATCTGTCAAACGTCAGCTGTTAAAATTTCACCCAAATTCATAGATTAGTTTATTTGTTGTAGTCGTTTGAAGTAAGCAACTTTTGTGTTTCTTGAAAAATGGAAAAAGCGAATTTCGTGCAGTGATTAAACACTATTATTTGAAAGGGAAAACGGCGAAAGAGACAAAAGAAAAGCTTAAAGATTACATGGTAAAATATTGGATTGCTGAATTTAAACGCGGCCGAACAAGCACTGCAACAATACCATCAACAGGAGGCCAAAAGAGGTGTTTACTGAAGAAAATATCAAGAAAATCCTCGATATCGTTATGAATGATCGCCGAGTCAAGTTGCGTGAGATTGTTGAAATGGTAGACATATCATATGAACGTGTGTTCAACATTTTGCATGAACATTTGCATATGAAAAAGCTATCGGCAAGATGGGTGCCGCGTTTGCTCAGTGTCGAACAAAACCGAGTTCGACAGACCACTTCACGGCGGTGTTTGCACATGATAAAGCGTAATCCTGTTGATTTTTGGCGTCGATTAATAACTGTTGATGAAACGTGGGTCCACCACTACACACCTTAAACCAAAAATCAATCGAAACAATGGGTGGAAGCTTGTGGAAGTGCTCCGAAGAAGGCGAAGGCAGTGAAATCGGCTGGCAAGGTTATGGCCACTGTATTTTGGGATGCACATGGAATATTGCTCATCACAATCACAGGAAAGTATTATCGTGCATTATTGGATCAATTGATTGATGCAATCAAGGAAAAGCGACCTATTTAAAGAAGAAAAAAATGCTCTTTCTTCAAGACAACGCACCGGTTCACACAGCATTAGATACGATGCTAAAATTACGTGAAATACACTTCGAATTGGTTAATCCAACAACGAACGACATCAGGTGGAATCTGCTGGAGAACTGGCCAATTTCCGCAACAAAGAGAACATGGATTCCTAGTCGAGAGATTCCAGCAGAGGAAACCCATTTTCTCCTTCTGCAGTAAGCCAGGTCATACAAGGGATGAATGCGTTACTCGCCAAAACACGCCCTACTGTATGGAGTGCGAAACATATGGTCATGAGGCAAGTAGAAAGTACGTTATAGTCCAGATTTAGCTCCTAGTGACTTTTTCCTGTTTCCAAACTTGAAAAAATGGCTCGCAGGAAAAAGATTCATCTCAAACGAAGAAGTGATTACCGAAACTAACGCGTATTTTGAGGGGTTCCCGAAATCGTATTATCCAGATGGTATAAAAAAATTGGAATATCGTCTTACTAAGTGTGTCGAAGTAAAAGGAGAGTATGTTGAGAAATAAATGGTTTTTGAAAAATAAAATGTTTTTTCCTACTTAGGTAGCTTCAATATCAATCCGCCCTCGTATATGTAAATGTATATATATATATATATTATTATTATTATTATTGACAGGCTAAAAGAACACCGCGACCTAAAAGATCTATTGTGCAGCCTCGTACCCAACTAAAACAGTCCTAGACTGTTTATAAATCTCGTAACTGCTGTGGGCTTAATTTTAACTAGGTGATTTGGAGATATGAACCCACTGCCTAGGTACTTATGTCTGCGTCTTGCCACCGCTGGGCAAGTGCACAGAATGTGTTCTGCCGTTTCCTGCTTCTCTTGACAGAGTCGACAAGAATCGTCTTCTACCACGCCTATTTTCTTTAGGTGGTAATTTAGTTTACAGTGTCCTGTTAAAAGTTCAGTGTATAGTTTGATGTCATTTCTGCTGAGGTTTAAAGAAGCATCTACCCTTATGTGTTCAGGATCAATGAGTAGTCTCGACTGCCGCATGCCTTTTTGGGCTCTCCAGTAGTTTAGCAGACTTCGTTTTTCCTGTTCGCACAACAAGTTATTTGTGAAGCTACTGTTTACCCCACAGAAGGGTTCTGGGCCTATAAAGGCAGTGTCTGCACCCTTTTTTGCTAAAGAATCTGCCATTTCGTTGCCCTCATGTCCCTCGTGTCCCGGTACCCACATTAGCGTAACAGAGTTTCTCGCTGCTAGGGTATTGAGAAGTTTACAGCATTCCCAGACCAGCTTTGATTGGAATGAGAAGTTTATTAATGATTTTAGAGCTGCCTGGCTATCTGAGAGTATGCATATTTTGGTGTTGCGTGTACCCCTGCGTAGACATTCTCTAGCACATAACTCTAAAGCGTGGACCTCCGCCTGAAAAATGGAAGCTGTTTTTCCCATTGCAATTGCTTTTTGGAAATTTGGCCCTACAATTCCAGCTCCTGCACTGCCATCTTCCATTTTGGACCCATCTGTATACCACAACTGAGAGTCCTGTTTTATTGTTATTTCCTTGTTTCTCCAAGCTGAACGGTCATTGATGACCACTTTGAATTGCTTTGAGAAGTCTAATTTTCTGTCCATTTTGTCGAAGACCATGAGGCACGGAGAATTCCAGACAGTGTCCAGAATCTTTGCGTGCCCCGAAAGGTTGCCTTCTTTAAGATGGGCTAGATTAGGTAGCCTTAGGGCCGCGCTGGCCGCCATCCTTTTAACTACAAGGTGTAGAGGAGTCAGTCCAGTGATCACTCCCAAAGCTAGTGTGGGGCACGTTCTCATTGCTCCCGTCACACTCAAACAGGCTATACGGTGAATCTTGTTAAGAGTCCTCTGAGCTCCTGTTTGGTTGACTTTTGGCCACCATACCAACGACGCATAAGTAATCATTGGTACTATTATTGTTTTATATGACCACGCCATCATTTTTGGCCGTAGTCCCCATGTTTTACCGTACAACCTCTGGCAAGCATAGGTTGCTCTTAAGGCTTTACTAGTTATGTATGATAAGTGGTTTTTCCAAGTTAGAGTTTTGTCCAGGATTACTCCCAGATATTTCATTTCATTGGACATTGTTAAGTTTGTGGTCCCTAAACTTAAAGTCCCCAGATTCAGTTTCCTTCTTTTGGTGAAGGGTACCACGTTTGTTTTATTCGGATTTATCGATAGTCCTTTCTCCTGACACCAGTTTTGAGTGATATCAAGAGCTAGTTGCATGCGATCTGTTATGGTAGAGTCAAACTTGCCTCTGACCATAATTACCAAATCATCCGCAAAGCCCTGAATTTCGTATCCGAGGTCATTGAGAGTTTGTAAGAGCTCGTCGATAACCAATAACCATAGGAGTGGCGATAGGACGCCCCCCTGGGGACATCCTTTGGTTGACCTGACAATTTGCTTTGCTGTCCCTGTTTCAAAGATTGTCGTTCTGTTTTTCAGCATGTTGAGAACCCATGTTATGATCAGTCTTTGTATACCTTTCCTGTTCATCCCCTCCTCAATTGATCTGAAAGTAGCATTGTCAAAAGCCCCCGTAATGTCAACCGATGTACAGAGAGCTATTTCTTTACCCTCAAACGCCTTTTCAATTTTGCTTGTTAAGCTATGTATGGCTGTCTCAGTCGATTTGCCTGATTGGTAAGCGTATTGTTCAATATGAAGAGGAGAATCTTTAAGATAAGTTTCCCTGATATATTGGTCCAGAATTTTTTCCATAGCTTTTAGCAGGAATGACGTCAGGCTAATGGGCCGATAGGCTTTTGGCGTGTGGTCCGCCTTTTTGCCTGCTTTCGGTATGAAAGCCACCCTAGCCTTCGTCCAAGGTTTAGGCACTATGCCTAGCTCCAGGCTTATCCTGAAAATGTTTGTTAGCACAGGTGCTAATACATCAACACCTTGCCGAAGTAGGCACGGTTGTATATTATCGACACCTGGCGATTTGAATGGTCTAAAAGTGGAGATAGCCCATTTGGTTTTATTGACGGTGAAGATTCTGCGAGCCAGTGAGAGTTCCCTCCGTGTAGGCATCAAGAAACGAGTATTCTCGATGATTTCACTATCCTCTCCGCTAGTGGCACAGCCTGGAAAGTGAGTGTCCAACAAAAGCTGTCCCGTCTCTTCCAGGCTCTCCGTAAAATTTCCGTCAGGCTTCTTGAGTGTAGAAAGCCCGTTTGAGTGATCTTTATTGAGTGACTTCTGGAGTCGGGTAGCTGCTGGGAGGGTTTCAATCTCCTCACAGTACTTTTTCCATGAGTCTCTCTTAGATCTTCTCAACTCATTATTATAGGCCGTTAAGGCACTTCTATAAGATGCCCAGTCACCATTAGACTTGGCCCTATTAAAGAGTTGACGGGCTTTTTTGCGCAAAACATTTAGCTCCCCGCTCCACCAGGGTACGTTCCTAGAACGTTTCTTCACAACTAAATTGCAGCTACTTTCAAAAGCCTCGATTATTATATTATTTAATTTGTTAACTTCAAGATCTAGTTCCTGAGAGTTACTTATTTTTTCACTAAGGCCCGCAATATTTTGCTCTAAGTAAAAGTTATATATCGACCAGTTGGTCTTCCTAACATTTCTCATTTCGAAGGTGCCTCCAATCTCCCCCCCCAGATCAAAGCAAATGTACCTATGGTCCGACAAGGAGACCTCATTAAGCACCCTCCAATTAGAAATGTTATTTGATATGAATGCGCTAGTTAGAGTGAGATCTAACACCTCCCCCCTTATCGCATTCATAAAGGTAGGCTCGTCACCCCTATTTACCACCACCAGATTATTTGTTGTAATAAAATCAAGAAGTGACTCACCTCGCCCGTTCGTGTCCGTGCTTCCCCATACCGTGTGGTGCGCGTTTGCGTCGCAGCACACCACCCACTGTAGACTGCGAGTGCGACAGTACTCCGTAAGCTGCTGGAGCTCGCGCGATACCGCGTCCTCTGTGTCGCCAGGTAAGTACATGGAGGCCAGGACTACCGTTCTCCTCCCTTTGGCACTAGGCACTTCTGCCTGTACTGCCACCAGATCGCGTTGTAGAAGCTCTGAAATTGGGAGGAATTTAATATTTTTGTTGATCATGATCGCTGCCCTCGGTCGGTCAACATTATTATCATAGATCAACTTACATGTTTTTGTCTGCAGACCATTTATGCGCCCATTTGTGGCCCATGGTTCTTGAATGGCTACGAAGTCCAGACTCTGGTGTTCCACCAAGGCACTGAGCCTGTAAGAGGCTGCTATAGCCCTGTGGAGATTTATTTGGAGACAGTGAAGCTGCTTCCAAGAGTTTTGCGTTCGTGATGGGGCCTGGGACATTATTTCCCAGACCGATCCTTGCGGATCTTACCACCCTTTGTGCTCCGCAAAGTTTCCGCAGCCTCCGGGTCTTTTCTCTCCCATTTCCTGAGCCTACCAGAGAGAGCAGATGGTCCTGGACGTTGGGCACGTGTGTTGCCTCTCTCCGCTCTCGGTACTGGCTTTGTGAAAATGGGCCCCGTTTTCGGCTTCTGGCTACTCTGCTTTGCCCGCGCTGCAACAGATGTTGTTGGTTGCTCTTCAACACCAACAGCAGATTTTGCCCTGTTCCCCTTCAGTCTAGGTCGGAGCTGGGCACTGCCAAAGCCATAGTAGACCTTGTTACCCAGTGTGTCAACCCTTTCAGACGAGATGGGGTCCAGAGCAATTGCCAGCTCGACCTGGTCACCTTTTTGTAGGCGATGGAGCACCCGCCACTCGCTGACACTAATGCCCGAATTCTGCGACTCCACTTGCCCCAGAATTCGGTCATTTTGCCAAGACACCGAGCCGGGAAAGTAGCCAACGAAGATCCTGGCCTTTGGCACTTTTGCCTCGTCCACCACCTTCAACTCAGCCCCCTCCCATGGCTTCATGGCTGGTATCCATTCTTCAGCCCAGGCTACGGTTTCGTCGTCCAGACAGTTGATCGTCAACCATCCAGGCTTGAAACTACAGCCTGCAAAGTGTGGCTTCACTGGGCCCCCACGAGTCTCGAACATCTTGTCGAGAATGCACCGTTGTACCTTCCCAATTTCTTCAGTGGACCATATGCCCTCCGGGAAATTGCTAGGTATAACCCCTATCTTTTTGGAGCAGACTGTCTCCGCTAGAGTAGGCTTTGAGCAGGGGACCCCCAAGGAGGCTCCCTGCACGCCATGTCTTTCAGAGACACTCGCCACCCTCTTACTGGGACCAGGTTCGCCCCCAAGTAAGGTCTCCGCCTCCTTCATCTCACCACACACCGGCGGGTCCGCTGGGGGCACTATTGACATTTTATCAATGTTTTTGTTGCCCTCTTGTGCAAACCGCTTTGTCGGCCTGGAGTTCGATGTCGGCGTGGAGCCATCTGAACGGGATCTTTTAGGGGTCCATCGCGCAGACACGTTCGCTGGATTTGCCGCCAAGGACCGAGCTGTTTCCAGCGATATGCCCCTGGCAAGCAAAGCCTTAAAACGTTTACGTCCAGCTCCGGACAGCTTCACCCTAAGTTTTGGAATCTTCTCTGGAGCAGGTTCAAGAAGATTTCTCTCCTGTTCCGAGGAGATAGACACCCCAGCCGATTCCTGGCTAAGTGGGATGTCCATCTCCTCCGGCCTGTCGGTTAAGGGACCGGGTGCCCCCCCCAACAGGTCGTGCTCCATGCTTTCATTGTCGATGGGACCAGATGCCCCCTCGGCCAATGATGGCTGTTGGCTCATTGTAGCCACAATATGCACATTTGAAGGTGTGCAGTCCATTTTTTCTTTTTCATATAGGCTTAAGTTTTCCATATATTTTTTTTTAGTTTTCTTTTGCGTTTTGGTCACCCACGGGCGCCCCCGTGGTAAGGCTAATTAAAACCGTAGGTTCGCCGGACCTCGTACGGAGTTCGCTATTAAGCTTGACTCTACCCCGTCAAGCAAGCTCACTGGCATAGCTGTTCCACCGTGAATTTAGGGTGTTTTTTTTTATGGGCCAATATGTCTGGTGAACCCTGCCCCAGGGAGTTTTCTCTCTCCCCCGCCCGGCAATCGGCGACCCAAGTCCAGCAGAGACATGACCGTACTGAAAGTGGGCCATTGGTCTGTAAAGTAATTGCCGCACTTCCCCGAAGGGCTGACCAATTGTTAGTGTCTAGGCGATCCGGCGGTCTCAGTGAGACGTTCGATATTGGCCAGTACGACTACTAACTAGCCTTAACGACTGAGCAGGAATCGTAGAAAACTACTTTCAACCTGTGCGTTGAAGGTAGTTCTTAGTTTGCGTAACTGGACCATGTCACCGTCTTTCATGTGCCATGTTCCAGCACACAGTAAGCCCCTACACCGCAACAAGGTGACTACCCAGCGTAGGGGATATATATATATATATATATATATATGTATATATGTATATATATATATATATATATATATATATATGTATATATGTATATATATATATATATATATATATATATATATATATATATACATATATATATCTATATATATATATATATATATATATATATATATATATATATATATACATATATATATATATATATATATATATATATATATATATATATATATATATATATATATATATGTTGTGAGTCAGAACCAAGCTACCTGCGTGTAGTTGACTCACAGCACCAACTCCTACCAGATACTACACAGCTGGTGTAGTTAAAATTTCAGAAATATTCACACACATGCTTTTAGGGTGCGTTAAGTATTATAGCGTGTATTATGTAAAATTTTAGGGTATTGCAGTTCAGCTTCTGGTTTGACATTGTCTTTGGAATGCTTAATCGGCATTCCATTATCTAGTAGGTCAGTTGGTTTGACCGACTGACTCCAATCAACTAATGCGTAACTGGAACACCAAAAATGTGCTTACCTCAACAAGTAAGACATAATGTAAATAGTATTTAAGGTTTAGAATTTTAAGAATAAACGCTCTGATTGTTTTGGACTTGAAAAAGCCAACGTGTGTTTCATTTCGGCAGTTTTGAGCGCCTTCTACAGATACAAGCTGTCCGCTTACGCAAGCGCCTGTTACCGGCAGCAACGGGCGTGCAAAAAGACAAGGGAAATAAGGACCACCTATACAAAGGACCCTCAACAATTGGCGCAGTCTGTAATCACGATGTACAGGAGAAATCCCAGGGCAAGTAACCCTGAGGCAGGCGAAGATTCCTGCAACAGAAGAGATGTCACGAAATAGGACGATGGTGAGTGCAAGTATCACTAGCGTATTATAAGTAGAGATTTCTGTGACTGAAGGGGTGCTTTACTGCCGGTCAAAGAAATTGGAACACTAGGCTCTATTGTGCTATTGCACGCGACTATGTATTGGTCAGCATAGTTGTGAGGATTTTTTTTTTAGATGCGTTTTGTTTGTTTGTCGTTGTGTAGATGTACATTTTGCTTTAATACATTTTGTGTTTAAATACACATTTAAGGTTAGTGTGATAGGCAAGAAAATAAAATATTTTATTAAGAGGTACATACAACATAGGTTGTTGCATACCAAATTGATATTCAATGAAGAAAGATAACAAAAGAAGCGGGAATTCGATAAATCTATATAAATAATCTGTAGTCACAGTCGATGGTTGTGCAGTTAATTAAGTGAAACTTTTATACATACATAATCAAAATAATTTTATTTTCTCTTTGGTATTACACTGCGGGTGCATTTATATTTTAATGTTGATTTTCATTGGATAATAAATCTGAAAACTTATTTTATATTATGTGTCTCAATACGTTGCGCAGATGTTTCGGGTTAATGGATTCAAATTACTGGATTATATGTATTTTGAAAGTTTATACTTTCAGTAGAAAGAAATTTTTGTTAAATTATTACGTTTTACTTTGGGAAGAAAAATTCATTTTAAAATTAAAGACAAAGGAAAATCTACCTTGTTGTTTTCAAAGTTGAATTTAAATTGAAAATTAATAAATACAAGAGTTCAACAGGAACCACCAGTTGTTGTTGCCTCTCGCAGTCAAGTACAGCAATAAAAAATACTTTGTGCTTGAAAAATGAAAATCAAAAATACTTTGAGCTTGAGTGCCGTTGAACTAAGAGGACCTGTAAGTAAAATAAATTCATTACGCCTGCAGCCTTTGCTGCTGCTGTTGTTGTTGGTGCAGACTGTTTCGCACCCTTTTGCTGTTGTTGTTTTATTGGTGCCGATTGAGACTGCTGCTGGGAGGCCCTGCTATCGTTCATCGCTGCTGTGCAGGTGACTGACTTGGAAGGAGGCGACCACCTAAAGACCTCCTCTGCACCGGACCATTGTGTGTGCAAGCAACATATTTCCGCGCTTTAAATACTATCAACAAAGTGCACATTCAACCCAGCTGCTGTCATATTAGGTGCTACTATATCTTTTAGCAAATGCTTGAAATGGATAATGGGCAAATCACCCCCGTAATTGCGCAAACCTCTGCTAAACGCAAGTTGGCACGAACATCTCCGGAGCCGTCGGATATTATGATGGATATTAACAGCATGAAAGTAAATTTCGAAGAAAAATTTGAAAAAGTTGCAACAAAACCCGATATCGAAACAAATAAGACCTATATTGAAAGTCAAATATCTGAATTGAAGGCAGAGACTGCAGAACTTAAGACTGAACTAGCACTGATGAAAAAAGACAGGGAATCTGATCGAAAAGAACTTTCGCGCTTAATTGAGCAGAGTAAGAAGAGAAATGTAATAGTTAAAGGACTCACTAATGTGTACTGCACTCTGCGCAGTGTTGGTGTAGTTTGCGGTGATCTCCACCCTACAAGTACTTGCACCTTAGCTAATGCTGACACATCCGCAAAGAAATGTAGTAACTGTGGTGGTAGCCACACGGCAAATTACAGAGGTTGCCCTGTATATAAAGATCTAAAATCAAAACTGTCGCAGAGTATACAATTAAAACGTAACTTATCCCCAAATCCTATTTATATCCCGCCTGCCACCTCAAATCCTCAGATAGGTGACCCTATTATGCAAAAACCGAATTCTGGTCAAGCAACCTACGCAAGTGTTCTGCAGGGTAACGTACGGCAAGTTAACAATAACAATGCATCTAATAGTGGAGTAGAAGCCATGATCCTAAATCTTACTCAGTGTACGACTCAATTCATGTCTACAGTGCAAAATATGCTACAAGATTTAATTAAAGCTCAAAATCAGATGATCCAAACTCTTGTAAATAAAAAATGAGTTTGTTAAAAATATGTTTATGGAACGCAAACGGTGTTAACCACCATAAACTAGCCCTTCTACATGACCACGAAATTGATGTTATGCTTTTGTCTGAAACACATCTCACAAACAAATACAACTTTCATCTCCCAGGCTTCAAATTTTATAACACAAATCATCCTGATGGTAAGGCACATGGCGGTACGGCTATTCTAATCAGAAATCGGCTTAAGCATCATCTTTTGCAATCGCATTCGATGCAATGGATGCAAGCTACATCAGTATCTATTAAAAATCGTGGCAAAGACATGACGCTTTCAGCTATATACTGCCCACCCCGTTTTACTGTAACAGAAACTCAATTTAAAGAACTTTTTGATTCCCTTGGTGATAGATTTCTAGCTTGCGGTGATTATAATGCGAAACATAAACACTGGGGCTCTCGCCTAATTAATCCAAATGGCCGACAATTGTACAATGCAATAACTAACAGACATAGTAAATTCGATTTTGTCTCACCAGGACAGCCCACTTATTAGCCAACAGACCCAAAGAAAATTATTGATCTTACTGATTTTGCTATTTCTAAAAATATAGATAGGTCTTTAGTATCAGCGGAAACCTGTGTCGATCTGTCCTCTGATCACTCGACTGTAATAATCAACCTTTATGAACAACCAGAATATACAAGCCCACAGTTTCACCTAGGGACCAACCAAACCGATTGGTTAAAATACAAAAAGTATATTAGTAGTCATATCTCTACAAGAGTTGAGGTAAAACATGCAGATGATATAGATAATAATATTGATATTTTCAACTCCATGCTAGCGACTGCAGCCGTAGTGGCAACGCCAAAAAATACTTCTATAAAGTGCAAGTATGCCTGTACAAATAGCCAAATGGAAAAACTTGTAGCACAGAAACGACGGCTGCGGCGAGATTGGCATAAACATCGCTCACCCATCTCTAAATACAATCTTAAAGCAGCCGAAAGGGCGCTTAAAGATGCACTTACAAAGGAGGAGGATAAAAACCTAAAAGAGTACCTGAAGAAGGTAACCCCAAATTCTACCGAAAGGTATTCCCTTTGGAAGGCATCTTAAAACTTTAAGCCTCCAATGGAAGGTGTAAAACCTCTAAGAAACCCGTACGGCGCGTGGGCTCAAAGCGATCAAGAAAAAGCACTCTGCTTTGCACAACATCTATGCAACGTGTTCCAGCCGAATATGGCTACAAACTCCTTTGCACTGCCTGCCTTACCTTGCAGTACTGAGATTTCTCAGCCTATTAAAATTTCCCTTCCAGAAATAGCCAAACAAATTAAACAACTGAATCCAAAAAAATCACCTGGATTCGATAATATTACCCCGAAAATGCTGAAACAGTTACCAGATTCTGCATCAGCATTTCTCTGTAAGCTTTTTAACGCAATCTTGGGCATCGGTTACTATCCGAATGCATGGAAGAAGTCTCAGATATGTATGATAGCTAAACCTGGAAAACACGCAACGCTACCGTCATCATATAGACCTATCAGCCTGTTGCCTTGCCTTTCCAAATTGTTTGAGAAACTACTATTAAATAAAGTATCTGCTTTTCTTCATGAACATAGCGTAATACCGCAACACCAATTCGGTTTTCGCGAAAAGCACAGCACTATTGAGCAAGTGAATCGAATTTCAAATGAAATAAGAAAAGCATTTGAGCTCGGGGAGTTTTGCTCTGCAATATTCCTTGACGTGGCTCAAGCATTTGATAAGGTATGTTCTCCCAAAAAGCTATCATAAAATTCTTGAGTCTTACTTATCCAATAGACGTTTCAGGGTAAAAGTAAACGAATTCATTTCCGAAGATTTTCCAAATTTAACCGGTGTGCCCCAAGGTAGCGTTCTAGGCTCTATATTATATGTAATATTCACATCTGATACTCCTATAAGTGAAATCACGGTAATTTCAACATTTGCGGATGATACCGCCATACTCAGTTGCAATAAATGTTCGATAAAGGCGTCGAGAGCTCTACAAGAGCACTTAGTTAGGGTAGAAGAATGGTTAGGCATGTGGCGTATAAAGGTCAATGAGCAAAAAAGCAAACACGTAACATTCTCTTTGAGGCCTGGTACGTGTCCAGCCATTCGGCTCAATAATATTGAGATTCCACAAGCTAATGAAGTCACCTATCTCGGCATTAATTTAGACAGGCGCTTAACTTGGCGTACGCACATTTCAACTAAAATTTTAAATATGAAGTTGAAGGCTGCCAAGCTGCATTGGCTAATAAACCACAAATCTACCTTAAGCCTAGAATACAAAATCCTCCTATACAATGCAGTTATTAAGTCGATATGGTTGTACGGGATTCAACTGTGGGGTAATGCATCAGCTTCTAGCATTGCCATAATTCAAAGTTTTCAGTCGAAGCTTAATAACAGGTGCTCCATGGTACATGCGTAACGATAATATTCACAAAGACCTGAAAATACCAACAGTTATCACAGAAATAAATGCTAGAAAGCAGATATACATAGCAAAACTGGAAAATCACCCGAATCCACTAGCTAAATCCCTCGCAAAACCGATAAGCCGATCCCGCCTGCAGAGAAGAGACCTTCCGGCCTTTTGAAGAGCGAAGCAGAACCGAAATTTTGATGGCCAAATACAATTTGGGTTAAAATTATTTTTTAGTTTTAAGATTTGATATACTTATTGTTAGGCTCAATTTAAGCAAATTCAATAACTAATAAATTCTTTTAATAAAAAAAAAAAAAAAAAAAAAAAATTATGTTGGACCACGCCGAGATGCCTTTGAAAAAATGTGCAAGGAAAAATTGCAATTGCAACAAGTAAAAGTGAGAAAAGTTCGACAGCTATATGAGCATAATGGCAAAATTGGAATGGTGGCTGAACTAGATTCATATGAAATGGCTAAAGAAGTTTTGAAAAATGCAGAAAAGTGTTCATTGAAAAGGACTTAAGTGCGGAAAGACAACAGAATAAGGCCGCGCTGCTGCAACTGAAAGCAAAATTATCGACTATGGATAACACCAGGAAAATCTTTGTTCGCGATGACAGCATTAACATTGGCAATAAGTGGATGCCTTACAATAAAAGCAAAGTGCTAATGTGCAATGGACAGCGAGCGGATAATATATTAGAAGAAATGTATGGCGGTAAGGTAGATAGTAGGTATTTTGGTTTATTAGAAAATGTTAAATCAAAAAACTTCATTTAAAATTTGTGAATTTACAAAATCTAAAATTAAGTGAACGAAATCAAGGAACTTTAACTCAAAACATTCAGTGCACCGGTGATGTACAAAATAGCTGATCTGAAAGGACTCGTGAAATTAGCATGCATGGATTGCAGAGTAAAATAATGTTTCCAAAATTTTTCAATTGCATAAATGACTTTGACATAATAGTATTAATAGAAACACATGTTGAAGAAGGCAAATTTGAATATTTTAGTAAATACTTCACGAATCATAAAATAGAATGGAAAGGAGCAACAAGAAAAACACAATTTGGAAGAGCAAATGGGGGTTTATTATATGGGATAAAAAAAAGATTGCAAGATCAAGATGTGAGCGTCTCGTTTCAACAAATAAATACTCTAACATTTATAGAAGTAAGAATGAAGGAAAGCGTTTTTCAAGTGTTTCCAATATATATCAGGAGTACGGAATGGAACAGGGAATTTGATATATTTAAAAATACTTATAGAGAAAAAGATTGGAATAATGTTATTGCGATTGGAGACATAAATGTAAGAATCGGAGAAGAATGCAACAAGAAATTGAAGAAATGTACATGAATCTATTCAAGGCAGGCTGTGGTCATCGACAATCAAGGGATAAGACGGTAAATGCAAATGGAAAAAAAGATACAGATTTCTGCGACGACAATGGTTGATCGTTTTAAACGGAATAGCAGATGGCGGTAGAGAAGGTAATTTAGCATTCATAGGCAATATGGGCAGCTCTGTAAATGACATTTGCGGAGTGGATCAAAACCTCTAGAGCTATGTAGATAATTTTAAAGTAGACAAATAGATCTGGTCGGATCGCATGCCGATTATTTTACATATGACTTTTCCTTGTAATGAGGTCAGAGAAAACAAGAATTGTTCAACTAGTAAATTAAAATGGAAAGATTCAGAGACAGATGCATTTCACGCTGATATAAAAAGTAGTCTTGGTTGTGCAAAACAAAATCATAAAGGATGGAGTTTAACTCTTTCTGATAATTGACCTTGAATGGCGCTGAGATTGGGTAATTGCATGTTGTAGTGTTCAATATTATTCGTGTAGTGTGATCGGTGCTGGCCTTGATCCATTTTGAGAATGTCAGTAGCATTGGCCAAGCTGACATATGAGGTTTGTACTGAGCTTGAGAGAGTTTTATAGCCGTGAATTGTGATAAAACTGTGTTTCAGAACACAAGATGGTTGTAGCTTCAGCATTCCCGATCCTTCTAATGTTAATTTCAAGGTTTCACCATCACATACAGCACTCAAGCGAGTGGCAAACTTCCAAGCGTAGATCCACTCGTTCTTATGATCCATTTGAATCCATGTTGAATTGTCTTGAACTTCATTGTGGATGCAATCCCGTTGAGTATCATTGGCAAACAGTTTAACTTCATATGAACATACTTCAGACCCTCTGTTGTGTATCAATTGGGTGTTGGCGCATAAGTATGTATATGGCTTCATCACTGTACAAGCCTCCAAATCAGCTAAACTCATGACAACGTATTGATCTCTGTGCGCGTTTATGGCTAGAAATCTATTACAAGATTCTATTGTAGTCATTGTGCCATTTATTATGTTAGGAATTGGTACCATCCGATACAGTTCGAATCTTTCTTCTGCAATTAATGGCAATGAGATTCTAAAAATGGCATGCTTCTTTTTTAAACCGCCTTCTACCTTCATTAATTTGTACAGTTGCAGTGAGTCTTCTTGATTCACTGGTATTTGGAGGGATGTTGAAAGATGAGTTTTTATCTTGAGAATTTCTTCTTCTAGTTGAGTTGGTGATAGCAATAATGGGCTGATTTTGTTATGGTGTGTATCTGTCATAACATTCAATATTGATTATTGGATTCTTTGCAAGTGAGATGTTATCATAATGAGTTGGAGGGTCACAGTGATGAAATAATGAGTTAGCTTGGCTTGAAACTTTTCTCCTTCAATGTGATTTAAGGTTTTCATTATGTCATTGATTTGGTTGTCAAGATTATCGAATTTTCGTTTGACTTCTATTTGATCTTGTTTGATCACGTTGATAGTACAATCAATCACTGATGTTTGGTTTTTGAGCAGGACTAATAGATGGCCTTCATTTTCTTTCACTTGCTGAATGGTTTTTGACATTGATTCTGCATATTCTGAGTCCAAAACACCAAACAATGAGTTTGCAATATTTCCCACTAGATCGATGGGGAAACAATATCTTGTTATCCATTTGTAATTCAGCTTCAACATGCTCGAAGTTCACAAGAGTATCATGACAAGTAAATGGTGGCAGCTTCTGACATAACTGTTGTAAACTACTGATGCCCTTGGATAAAGTCGTAAGTTCTGCCCAGTATGACTCTAGTACACTACAAGTTTCTGTTGTGAGTCCCGTATGTCTTGTTTTTATTCGTTTTGTTGGTATTTCTACTTTTTCATCTTGATTCTCATGACTTGTTGGTTGGTCATGGATCCTATTATCATTTATGGGTAGTAGAGCTTTTTTTTATGGATTGCACGTTTCCAAGTTCCAGTAGCTGTTCTAACATCAGCCACTCGTACTGCTCCATCATCACCCTTATACGTCCTTGTTATCCTTCCTAGTGGCCATTGAAGAACTGGAACATTGTCTTCCTTGATTATTACCATGTCCCCTTGGTTGATGTTATTGTGTTGATGTGTCCATTTGGTTTTAGATTGAAGCTCGCATAAATATTCGTGCGACCATCGTTTCCAAAACTCATTTTTGATGTGGGATACGAGTTTCCACCGGGGCATCAAATTTGAAGTTGACGGGATGTTATTTACATCGACTTGCGTGTTGAGTGGTTCTCCTATCAAGAAGTGGCCTGGAGTCAGGGCGCCTAAGTCATTTGGATCGTTGGACATCGAACTTATTGGTCTTGAGTTGAGAATGGCTTCTATTTCAATAATGACTGTTTCCAGCTCTTCATAGGTTAGTGATGCTGTTGACACGCTCCTAACCAAAAGATGCTTCATAGACTTCACTGCTGAAATTTGTCGCGTTGTCACAATATAAGTTTTGACAATTTCCACGTCGGCCAATGAAACGTTTCAGAGCGCCAATGAATGCTTCTGTCGTAAGATCGCTTACAAGTTCTAAATGGACAGCTTTAGTAGCAAAACAGCAGAAAATGGATATGTAAGCCTTATGTGGTCTTTTCCCTCTAATTTTGTAATGCACCCAGAATGGTCCACAGTAGTCTACTCCAGAGTTAATGAATGGGCGTGCTGGTGTAACTCGTGTTGCTGGCAGGTTTCCCATTAATTGGTTCAGCAACTGAGGCCTTGCCCTGGGGCATCGTATGCATTGCTGTACTGTTGATCTGGCCGATGATTTGCCTTTTATGGGCCAGTGCCTTTGCCTTATTATGGCCAGCAAGGCTTGAGGTCCACACTGTTTATTCTCGATGTGAGTCATCTCAAATAGTAGTTTTGCTAAGGGATCATTATACGGAATGAGCATTTGATGTTTTGCTTCATAAGGTACCAGTGATGCTTCCAATCGTCCTCCAACTCGCAAAATGTTTGCGTCATCCAAAAATGGTGATAGGCTCTTCAATGTACTCGTCCCCTTGAGATCCTTGTGTTTCTTGAGGTACATGATGTCGTCATTGAAATCAGATCTTTGCATAGCTTGAACAATGATTCTTAATGCATGATCTCATTCGATGGGAGTCAGCGCTATATCAGTTTTTCGTACGTCCTTGCTACATCTAGTGTTGCTTATGAAACGACAAATGTATCCTACAATGCGTTGAAGAGTCCTGAAAGAGTTTCGGTGGTTCATTGTATACACCAGTTCTTCAGAGTCAATTGCTACCAAGGATGCTGGATTCGTTCGTTTTCTCTCGATGTTATTGGGAATGGCTAGCTGTGGAGCAAACTTGGAAGGCCATGCTGATTCTTTCCAATGTAGAAAAAATGGCCCGTAAAGCCACAGGTCACATCTTGCAAATTCTCTTGGTGATAATCCTCGTGAGACAACGTCAGCTGGGTTATCCTTGGAGCTAACATGACGCCACTGTTCTGCTAATGTCAAACCTTGAATAGTAGCTACCCTGTTGGCTACAAATGTTTGAAATGATGAGGAGGCTGAATTAATCCAAGACAGAACTATTTGTGAGTCTGTCCACAAAAAGGTGCGACAATCCTTTAACCGTAAATCGTTTTTTACCCTAGCTGCCAACTGTGAGCCTAGTACTGCTGCGCATAGTTCCAAGCGAGGCAATGTTTGTAGTTTAAGTGGAGCTACGCGTGATTTGGCACATAATAACCTCACTACTACTCTTCCTTCTTTGAAGATAGATCTGATATAAATTGCTGCTCCGAAGGCCTTTTCTGATGCATCGGAGAAGACGTGAAGTTGAATTGATGTTGGGATCTCACTTCTATGAATGTGTCGTGAGAATTTAAAGTTGTCCAATTCTTGCAATGCGCTTCGAAAACGCTCCCATCTTGTATGTAATTCTGCTGGTAGAGCTTCATCCCAACTAATTTTTAATTGCCATAATGCTTGTATAAATATTTTTGCTGTAATTACAACTGGAGCTAGAATGCCAAGAGGATCAAATAATCTCGCTACGTCTGAGGTGACAGACCGCTTGGTAATTCGTTTAACGGGGTTGAGATTCACCTTTACACAGAATTGGTCAGTCTTTGGCAGCCATGTCAGGCCCAGGGTTTTTATTGAATCATTCTTGTTGTTAGTAAAATCCAAATTAACTTCCTGGTCACCTTGTGGAATGTTTTGCAGGAGTTTAGGGTGATTTGCCACCATTTGCGTAGATTGAATCCATACCCATTCAACATAGTGATGAGTTGCCGTTGAGTTTCCATGGCGGTAATCAGACTGTCTGATCCACCAAGACCATCGTCGACATAAAAGTTATCCTGAAGCATCTGAGCACCTAGTGGATACCGGATGGCGTTTTCTTATGACATTTGTTTGACACATCTTGTGGCGAGGTATGGTGCCGATCTTGTCCCATATGTGACAGTGTTAAGTTCGTAACACTTCAGTGGTTTCTTAGGGTCGCTCCTCCATATGATCAATTGATAATGGCGATCTTCAGAGTGGACCAGTATCTGCCGATACATTTTTTCAATGTCGGTGGTGAATACAAATTTCGGTAGACGGAAACGTAGCAGGATTGAAAATAGTTCGGATTGTATGTTTGGAACTATGTGCATTATGTCATTGAGTGAGACTCCCGATAACGTTTTTGAAGATGCGTCAAATACCACCCGCAGTGTTGTTGTGCTGCTGTCAGGTTTAAGTACACAGTGGTGTGGGATGAAGTAATTAGGTGAGAGTATTTCATTGATGTTGATCTCCCTCATGTGGCCCAAGGCTTCATAATTTTCCATAAACTCGATATATTGTTCACGAACGGCATTGTATTTAGATAATCGATGTTCAAGCGCCAGGAATCTGTTGATTGCTATATCCCTTGAACTACGTAAAACAGCTGCATTCTCTACGAATGGTAATTTTACAATAAAACGCCCATCATTGGTTCTAGTTGTATTTTGTATAAAATAATTTTCGCAAAGTCTTTCTGTTGGGGATAAAATTGATTCAGCTAGTTCGACTTCGTCCAGTTTCCATTGCCGTTCAATAAGTTGGTTTGTATCATCATCATCCTCACTGCAAATACCGCAAGTTGCTGACGCCATCTGAAGTTCTCCTATCCTTCCTGATAGTATCCAGCCAAACACTGTGTTTTGTAGTGTTGGAAGTTCGATTGCTAATCGTATCTGTCCAATTGACAATACTTGGTGATAGAATTCCTCTCCTAATAAAACATCGATTTTGTCAGGACGGTTGAATACTGGATCCGCTAAAGTGATGTTCTTCGGAATTGGCCATTTGTATAATGGTTTTGTCGGTTGCGGAGAAATTATATCTCCTAGAACGAACGCCTCCAGTCGAGTGGAAAAGCCGTTAATTCGTGACTGTAGTTCAAGGCTAACTCGACGCTGTGCTCTCCGAGTTCCCTTGCCTATTCCTTGGATATTCATTGTTGTGGACTTCGTTGAAGCTCCAAGTCTCTTGACAAGCCGTTCAATCACGATATTGATCTGAGATCCGGAGTCCAGAATGGCTCTGCATTCAACTTCCTGCCCGTTGTTGCTGACTATTTTCACCATTGCAGTGCTGAGGAGCACATATCCCTGTTGCTACGACTCCTTTGAAGCTACTAGTGCTGTGGACTGTTGAGGGTGTGGTTCATACTTGACCTGGTTGTCGGCTGGTTCGCTGCGATATCCTTCAGAATGTACTAATGTATTGTGACTGTGATTACACTTAGTACATTATCTTGACATACAATCCTTTGCCCAGTGTCCAGGCTTTAGACAATTAATGCATAGCTTATGTGTTTTTAGGAACTGTAACCTCTTCTGAACAGAAAGTTTCAAAAAGCTTTGGCATGCAAACAGCGGATGTGTTTGGCTAATGCAAGACAAGCATTTCTTGATTCCTTGTTTTGTGGCTATTACCGTTGTCAATGTTTTTGCCGTATGCTCTCTTTGGCCGATTGCCTCGAGAGACTGGAATCTCGTTTCAATAAACTTTAAGAATTGCCTTAGGGTAGGTAATTCCTTTGGCTTCTCCAATGACTGCTCATATGCAATCCGCGTGCCTTTGTCTAATTTCTTCACTAGGAGGTGGAGAATAATTGGATCCCAAGAATTCGTGTCTAAACCATGGTTTCTTAATGCTAGTAAGGTTTCCTGGGTTGTATCATGAAGTCCCTTTAGTGCTGCCGCTGATGGATAGTCTGTTGAGTGTTTGTTTTGCCCCAATATTTTTTCCAACAGAGCTGAAGTTAGCAATCGCACATTGCTATATCGATCCTGGAGTGATTCCCATGCAGTTTGGTAGTTATTCTCAGTTAGAGTGAGGTGTCTAATTAATCGTTCTGCTTCTCCGATCAAATTTGTTTTAAGATACCACATCTTCTGTATTGTTGGAAGTGGCCTTTTGTGGATCATTTCATTGAATAAATCATAAAATTGTTGCCACTTCAGGTAATCTCCATCGAATTTTGGCAGTATTACCTTTGGCAAATGTTCGGCGAGTGACGCTCGATTCGAAATTGCAGGAACGGTCACTCCCTTCTCTTGAAGCATAAGAATTCTGTTACTGACATGCACCTCTATGCTCAGGTATTCTTCAAAATTATAATCGTCAGAATTCATGTAATCTATAGAATCCAGTATAACATCATTAAATCTCCGGGCTGCATTCCAATGATGTTCTATAAGGTTGGCCTTTGTAGTATAATATTGGCATGAATGGGGTGTGTCATCAGCCAATACATCGTCTAACATGCGTTGCACGAGTGCAATAACTGTATTTTGCTTGTGCACCATGTTAGGCATATTAGTCTTTTGAAGCCTCTTCTCTATGGGTTCTGCTGAACGAGTTGGGCCACTAACTCCTTGTGGTTGATTTATGCCCTTCTCTGCAGGTTCCGTTGAGCAACTTGGGACACTAACTGCTTGTGGTTGAGTTATGCCCTTTGCTGTGAGTATTTGTTTGCTCTCCTTGATGTCTGCAAGGAAGTCTTGGTATCGGTTACCCATTGATGCGTATAGATCCTTCACAAAGTATGGATGGTCATTAGCTGCCGTTGGATCCCTTCTAATTTGGTTATCGATACGTTGGAAAGTTAACCATAGCTCCTCAATCTCTCTGGATTCCCTTCAATATAGTCGAGTGTCTTCCGATCTTAAGGCGTCTTCTTATAGGATGCAATGGCCTTTTGGAGACCAATTGCATTGTTGTCCTAATGACGGACGAGATCGTCGATAGTTGTCATTATTAACGCTCACACTATTGTGCTCTTGCTTCTTAAGTATCGTGTTTTGTAGCACCCTGTGTGCTCGAACTAAAACAGATTGATGAATTGTGATAAAATTGAATGCTCACACTGCTGTGCTTTTGCTGAATCAATTTTATGTCCTGTATATCTCTCGTCCTTCTATCACGTCGGGGTCACCAAAATGTAAATACAGCCTCGTTTGACTGTAGATATGAGACTAGGAATAATAATTTGATTGTTCAAGCACTTGAACCTGAACAATCCGTCGCTGAAAATAAAAAGACTCAGTTTTCTTGTTGCTAAAGAATCAAAGAGTGATTTGTTTATTGAAATTCATCCTCTTAAATAATAACTTATTGCTAACATCATCAATTATAATTAATAAGTACTAAAAGTAAATAACAGCAGAATATAACAGCAGCGCATAGCAGCATGTGCAAGTTCAATGAACATACGTTTCAATGCCACCCAAATGCTTATGTTGCATTTTTGGGAATGCACCTAATTCTTGTGCAGGTGTCATTTGAGCCACAATGCTACTGCACGCGCAGACTTGCATATTCCTTGTTGTTACAAATATACTTTGCATATTAAACATTATGTTACAGTTGAAGGTATGCGATTGATATTTATATGAATTCGTACACATAGCAACGTATCATACACAGCACATACGGCAGTAACTGCATGGAAGTATGATGCTTAAAATTTAATGACGGGCACGAGCTGTAAAGCTTGAAGGGAAACGTTCCGTAGCTTGGGAAACGTTTGTATATATATGTGTATACAGAACGAATGTACGAAAGTACATTTTAATAATGGCGGTACATTTTAAGTACGGCAGAAGTATAATTTTTTTTAGTTTAATTAAGTCGAATAAAAATTTAAAAATAACGATAATAGATTCAGATAGGTATAGGAAGCGTACCAGCAAAAATACACTTTTGCAAGATTAGGAAAGGAGGTGATAGATTTATTTAGTAAGAATTCTGAAATTTTAATTGAAAATATTAAGGAATACAAAAATTAAAAAAATACTGTCTCATCATCAAGCCTCTACCCGGTATTAATTGTGCCCAACTCTTATACCGTTTAAATGTCATTTTAGACTGTATCATGCTCTCTCTATCCTTACAACCTTCTGACATACATTTTGAAGTGTCAGGTTAGTTTTTAGTGAGTTGTAGTTGTACAGAGAACAGAGGCAACGGGGTGCGTAGATATTTAAATAAATAAAGTTTGATTATAAATATATTTTAAGTTTCTACATCTCTTTAACATTTGCTCGCCTATAGACATTAAATAATTGAAAATATATAATATTAAACGACGAAAAATTATTCGCGTGGTGAAAACAAAGTGTGGTTAGAGCGAAAAGTGGAAAAAATTGGCTTACAAAATATATAAATTTACCAATATTCGCATAAAGAGCAAGAATGGCAATAGCAAGAGAAGACGCGTTATGCAAATTAATCCAAAATATCTCTGCAAATACACGTAAAACAGCCAAACAAAAGCAAACAAAGAGCTATTTGTGTGCGCGAAGAAATTTGTTAGAGATCTATTAGTAACGCTATACTGCAGCGCACGAATGATCTGAAGATGATGATAAAGAAGCAGAATTACAAATATTCCGCAATGATAAAAGGTTTACGTCAACTGAGTCTGCTTATTGCGAAATTCT
This sequence comes from Clusia tigrina, assembly GCA_920105625.2. Classification (NCBI taxonomy): domain Eukaryota; kingdom Metazoa; phylum Arthropoda; class Insecta; order Diptera; family Clusiidae; genus Clusia; species Clusia tigrina. The sequence continues at coordinate 145,568,730 of OV050030.1, read as the reverse complement.
AGGGGAGCTCAACGACATGATCGATGACTTGACCACAACATGCCACGAGGTTCTTGGACAGTCTACACCTAACCAAACTTTATACGGTCAGTCACACGTGGCACAATCCATTTTGGCGAAAATTGAATTGCCGAAGTTTGATGGTACTTTTCAGCAATGGTTGAACTTCAAAGACATGTTCACTACATGCGGGAAAAAGATGCGTCTCTTTCTAACGTACAGCGATTGCATTATCCCAAAAGCAGCTTGCAAGGTGAAGCAGAAGTGCTCTTACGCAACCTATCAGTAGTTGAAAACAATTTTAATATTGCTTGGGATATTCTTAAACAGCGCTACGACAACAAACGCCGTCTTATAAAATCGTACTTGCGCGATATTTTGAAACTACCAACAATGACTACTGAACCTGATGCGTCGATGAGGAAACTTGTTGATGGTACCACTGAAGCTGTTCGCGCGCTCTCACAATTGGATCGCCCGACGTCAGAATGTGACGACTGGCTCGTATTCTTAAGAACCGAAAAATTAGATTCGGTAACGCTGAAGGAGTGAGAAATGTCTCTAAGTGCACCTAACGAAATTCCAACATACGAAGAACTTGTGAAACTTTTGAGAAATCTCATACAAGGATTGGAGGCGACAGACATACCAAAAGCAAGGCCGAGAGACATGCATACGAACACAGCGACGTCGACCCAAGTTATTCGCAGTCATAAATCTAATGTCAAAGTATGTCCGAAATGTTTTGGCAAACATATTTTAATGTATTGCAATGACTCTCGTAAATCCACACCAGCTGATAAATTAAATTTGTAACAAAAACAAAATTGTGCAAGAACTTCTTCAAAGGCGATCATATGCCAATTGATTGCCTGTCAAAATTCGTGTGTCTTAAAAGCAAAAAAAAAAAACATCATACATGACGCGGTAGGTGTACAGCCGGGCAGTGTTACAGCAACCAACTCGTACACTACCAATACCAATTCCGAAATTCATATAACAGCAAGGGAGTCACTAGCTCCACTCATATAACAGCAAGGGAGTCACTAGTTCCATTGCAGGTGCAAATGCTCGCCATAGCATACTTTGGAGTACGGACGGGACATTATCTACAATTATGCGCGTTATTGGATAACGATGACACCAGATGAATTATATTGGGAAGAATATTTCCAACAAACTACTCGCCGCAACAAAGAAGGTCGCTTTGTAGTTCACTATCCGTTTAAGAAAACAACTGCCACAAAAGCAGATGCTTTAAAACTTTTTGCTTATCAACAAAATCGTATCGTAAAAGACCCAAAAATGCAAGCACTATACGAGGATTTTATGGCCGAATACCAGCGCCTAGGACACATGGAACATGTCGCGCAAGAAGACGAGCCAACACAAGTATGTTACATTCCGCATCATGGTGTTTACAAAGAGTCTAGCTCCACTACAAAACTGCGAGTAGTTTTCAATGGGGCAAGAAACTAAAATCTGGTATCTCGCTCAACGACTGCCTTCATGTGGGCCCTAAACTACAGAACGATCTAACGTCACATTTAATGAAATGGCGAACGGATCGCATTGGGTTTATGGCTGATATAGAAAAATGTTATATCCAAATTTGGGTTGACTCTTCCGACGCTGATATGCAACGCATATTTTCGCATAACAAGGATGGCATCGCAGACTAACTGTTACATATGGATTAAATTGCTCACCCTACTTAACTATAAAAGTTCTTCATATGCTATCCAAAGAGGAAGAGACAACATACCAGCAAGCGTCACGAGTACTTCGCGAATTTTTCTAGATGGATGATTGCCTCCATGGAACTAGTTCCACTCGAGCTTCAAGGTCAACTTCAAAACCTACTTTGGCGGGTTTCTGCTTCGAAAGTGGAGTTCGAATTCATCGCAATTACTGCGCAGTCTTAATGTAAATGAAGATGAAATTGATATATGCTGCGACCTTAATTTAGACAAGGAAGCAAGAGCTCTTGGCATATATTGGTATCGCAACACTGATACTATCGGCTACAAAATCAACATCATGCCACTTTCTGCTGATGTAACAAAACGCCAACAGCTTTCCGATGTTTGCCGAATATATGATCCTACTTGTTTACTTGCTCCGGTCACAATTACTTGTAAAATTATGGCGCAACAACTCTGGTTATGGGGTTGTAAATGGGACGATCCCATACCAGCACCACAGCAGCAAAACTGGATAAAGTTTCGTGCGAAGCTGCCCCTAATCGAAAATATCAAGGAGCCTAGATGGGTATCGTCTTCACCTTCCCCTAGAAGATATCAGCTACATGTATTTGCGGACGCATCTACCGCTACATATGCCGTTGTTGCATATTTGCGTGTTGAAACACTAAGGAGCCTATCCAAGTGTCCGTCCTTATGGCAAAGACTAAAGAGGCAAAGTTAAAGAAGATATCTGTGCCATGCTTGGAGCTTAACGGCACATTGCTTGCTGCAAAGGTTGCCACCAAGGTACTGAAAGCTCCACAATTGCCGTCAATTCAAACTTTTTGCTGATCCGATGCCAGAACAGTGCTCTGTTGGATTCGTTCGAATCCCGGACAACACAAACAGTACATCGTCAATATAACTCGTGGCAATACGTGCCTTCGAAAACGAATCCAGCTGATATAGCATCACGTGGAATATTCCCGTCAGAACTAGCCGATCTTGACATATGGTGGTCAGGACCATCATGGCTGCACCATGATAGGTACTCTATGGCCAAAGCAACCTGATCCACTGGACAGCGAACCTGACACAGAAAACGTAGCCGTTCTACATGCAGTTCCATGTCGCCAAAATCCGGGGAACAAGCTGGCAACAAACCTCCTACACAAATATTCAAAGCTGAACAAACTTCTGGCAGTCACTAGTTGGTGTAGACGATTCATCGGTGTGAGACTCAGACAATCATCGAGCGCAACGCTGCCTTGCAATTTTGGATAAGGTATGTTCAAAACTTAAATTTTTCTAATGAAATTTCCTTTATACATCAGTGCAAGCCCATCAGCAGAAAAAGGGGTTTGCTGAAGCTCAATCCCATGATCGATGAGGAGGGCCTTGTGCGCATGAACGGACGCTTGAAATATGCCATTATGCGAACTTCGGAACAATTTAAGATAATTTTGTCAAAAATTTGGCCACTATCTACGTTGATTATTGCTAACGCACATGAGAACACAATGCATGGTGCTACTGGATGATTGACGCGGTATGTCATCAAATCCTACGTTGATCACTGCATCAACTGCATCCGGCAACGGTCCACTATTGCAAATCAAATATTAGGACCCCTTCCTGTACATCATTGCAGTCCCGGAAAACCTTTTCAACATTGTGGTTTAGATTACGCTGGACCCTACAATATTCGCACAAAGAAAGTCAGAGGACATAAAAGCTACAAAGGGTATGTTGCGCTTTCGTGTGTTTCATTACACGCGCCGTAGATCTGGAGCTTGTAAGCGACATGACGACCGAATACTTTCTAGCCGCCTTGCGCCGGTTTTTCGCATCAAGAGGATACAGTAAATATATCTACAGCGACTGTGCAACAACTTTTGTTGGCGCAAACGCCATACTGAAAGATGATTATAAAACTTTTAAATATGACCTCTGTTAATTGCATTAACAGTTGATGTGCAAACCTCATTGGGAGGTATGTAACATTCACACTTTTAATGCATAACATCTTCTTTTGCATACAATTAGGCTTGTGTTAAGCAAACCTTGCCAGCTTAACGATGGAATTTGCATTGTTGACAAAAACTCCAATATATACTACATCAGCGAAGGCATTGCACTGGATGAAACATGATATCAAGTGCAATACGCTGAGAAACTCAATTCAAGGCCAGCTTGCAAATTTGTCAATAATGCAAATTTCATGGTTATGCTGTCAATTCAATAATACCTAATATGTATAGCCAAATTATATGTAATATATGTATATAGAAAATTAATAAATACCCACGATTGGCACATCCAAAAGTCAGTCAATCAGTAAGAGTTAACTGTGAGTCTTTTCATTTTAACTTAACATTGATTGATTCTCCTTCTCCGACACCAAGGTTTATGTGCCTGTTGTCAAACCCACCATCAACTCGGTACAAGCACCGCTGTTGACATTAGGTCCTTTTTCAACGATACCAAGGTTTACGTGCCTGGTATCAACTTTATAATCAACTCGGTACAAGAACCGTTGTTGAAATTCAGCTGTTAAATTTAGTTTAACATTTTGGTGACCCCGACGTTTGCAACCTTCTGAGTATCAGACGGAAAGGATAACTGATTCAAGTGCCAAGTATCCATCGATCCACTGATCATTGAAACATCCTTCAGTAGGCAGCAAACAGCTACCAGGTAGTATCCACATTCATCAATCAAGTCCTAAGCTAGTAACCTGCAGAAGACTTCAGACATCATATACATCATCAAACTATCAAGTGTCCTGTAACCAGCAGACGACAACAATCAAGTCAGCATTAGCCGGTAACCAGCAGACGACAACAACGAATCCTGCACATAGCATTCAAAAACACGATACGTCAGCATCATGGGAATGGATGAACTATCATTGAGGCAAGATGAACTTGCACTGGCTCTACAAAAAGCTATAGCCAATTACAAGAAGGCGCCACAAGAGCGCAGAACAATAGATATCATAACAACAAAAGCCAAGGAGCTGGATGAATTGTGGGTACAGTTTGACAAACTCGACAATACCATCCGCGACCAACATGGCAAGGAAGTCGACCACCCATATTTCGTGAAGGATTTACACACTGCCATTCGCACGAAATACCGAGAAGCACGCGATGAGATGGACAGAGCAGTACAGGCCATCAAACGTCTCCAGGCAGCATCAACCTCAAAGGCTGCACCGGAGGTACTCAAAACAGTACGGTCGCCGCAGCCAGCCACCAGACAAAGCGAATCAAGCACCATGATAGCTGCCCCCAGAAGTCCGTCAAGTCAGCTATGCTCACTAATTGACAAACAAAAGAAGTCAATAGACACAGCTAGCAAACTACTTAGCCAAGTGCTTAATAGTGTGACACAACAAACGTCGCACTATTATGCAATGCAGGCGAAGACAGTAGAAACGCATTGGAAATCTGCCCAGGACCTGCACCAAAGGATCTGGTTATCTGATGAGCCCAGCTCATACGACTACGAGGGTTTTGCCCAGATTGAGCAAGCAATCACTGCACAGATTGTGCAGCTTCAAGATATGGCTCGAGAATCAGCGGCATCAATTATGCAAGCCTCTCCAACAGCAGTCAACAGACAAACAGCCAATATGACGACATCAGGTCTAAAACTTCCCAAGGTTTAACTACCAAAATTCGATGGCAGCTACCACAAGTGGAGGCAGTTCCACGATCTATTTATGGAGTTGGTCGACAAACAACCAATTCCAGCTTGCCAAAAGATGTGGTTCTTGAAGTCCAGCTTATCCGGTCAGGCGGAAGGACTAATTCGGCACTTCACAGCATCGGCAAATGATTACGAGGCTGCATGGGCGGTGGTGAAGGATCGATATGAAATCCCTCGGCTGCTGATAAACGCAACGTTAAGCAGACTGCTCTCCCAACCGACAATCAACAACGATCAGGCATCAGCGATTAAGTTCCTCCACGACACTACCAAGGAGTGCATCATGACTCTACAAGGTCTAGGAGTGAGCACCGACAGCTGGGACTCCATTCTGCTGTACATAATAACCCAAAACCTGCACAAAACCACTCACGCATTATGGGAGCAATCCTTAAAACAGCCGAAGGAGATACCATCTGTAAACGAATTCCTGAAATTCCTTGAACTTAGATTCCAGTCATTGGAAGCTTTAGGAGGAAGACTCAACAAGGATGCGGCAGAACAAGGGCGACCAAGGGCCTACCAGGCGTTAAGTGTTTCAGTGCCAACAGGTCCAGCATGCATCACATGCAACCAACATCATGCGCTATTTCAATGTCAAGATTTTCTTAAAATGACACCAAGTCAGCGGTTAAACACAGTCCAAAAAGCAAACTACTGTGTAAACTGTCTGAAAGGTGGGCACAATGCCAAATCTTGCTTGTCAGGCAACTGCACCAAATGCAATAGAAAACACAACACGTTGTTGCATCTAGAAGCACGGGAGCAGACCACAAGAGGAAGCCGATCAACAGCAATCAATTTAAAATCAACTACAACTCTGTCCAATACCGCAGTGGCATCAGCAGCCACCGACATCATGCCTACACATCGAAGCTGTTATGTCTTGTTGGGAACAGCTAAAATCAGAATAACAGCTGCGAATGGACGATCGGGTGAATTCAGAGCCATTCTCGACTCAGGATCACAAATCAACATCGTCTCCGAGCGTGTCATTAAAAGACTAGGCATATATCCAATCGAGGCTTCGTTGTGCATTGAAGGTATTGGGAATGCCCAAAGAAGAGCTACGCACCGCGCTAACATGAAACTGGAATCTCGAACAAGCAACTTTGCAGCCGACCTCGAGGCATTTGTGCTGCCAAGCATTGTTCCAACTCAACCAGCTCAGCAGCTAAACGTTACAAAATGGCCGATTCCTAAGGGTCTCCAACTGGCTGATCCGGACTTTCATAAACCAGAAAAAATCGATGTTCTCTTGGGCGCAGAGCTGTATTACGACCTCATAGAAATGGGCCAAATCAAACTTTCCTCTGAGCTCCCAGTCATGCAAAACACAACGCTTGGTTGGGTGATAAGTGGAAAAATTGGCCAAAGCTCAACAAAAACAGCAACATGTTCCCTCAACGACACTCTTGAAAAATTCTGGCAACTTGAAGGATGTGATTCACCGAGCTGTAAGTTTACAACCGCCGAGCGTCGTTGTGAAGAACATTTTCTGCAAAATTATCAACGTGATATCAATGGGCGCTTCATAGTGAAATTGCCGTTCCAAACCACTCCAAACCAACTGGGAGAATCGCAGAAGTTAGCTCTGCAACGGTTCATGACAATTGAACGGAAAATGATAAAGATTCCTGAATTCAAGGCCCAATATGTAGCCTTCATGCGAGAATACGAGAAGCTTGGTCATATGGAAGAGATTGATATAACTAGCATCAAGAGTTCCCACTACTTTCTTCCACATCATGCCGTTTTGAAGCCAGACAGCTCAACGACAAAGCTAAGAGTCGTATTCGATGCTTCAGCCAAAACATCAACAAATGTCTCTTTAAACAATCTTCTGGCAACAGGACCAACTATCCAGGAAGATGTGTTCACTATTCTTTTGCTTTTCCGGCTCCCTCGATTTGTCCTTACAGCCGACATTGAAAAGATGTATCGACAAGTGCGAGTAGATAAAGACGATCAAAGGTTCCAACTTATCTGGTGGAGAGAGGATCCCTCACATCCCATGAAGTGTTATCAGCTCACGACAGTCACCTACGGTACAACATCTGCACCGTATTTGGCTATCCGCACACTTCAGGCTCTAGCTGACGATCAAGCCAACAAATATCAACTAGGAGCAGAAGTCGTAAAATCCAATTTTTATGTCGATGACGTGTTGAGCGGATCTGATCATCTCTCCACTGCATGTGAAATACAGCGGCAACTTCGACTCATGCTTAGTTCCGCGGGTTTCAATTTACGGAAATGGTGCGCGAATCATCCAAGGTTACTAGAAGAAATTCCAGTCACGGACCGTGAAGTAAATATGGAACTCGGTGACACACTGGACGACAACATCAAAACAATGGGATTGATTTGGAGCCCTGCTAATGATGACTTTAAGGTCAAGGTTGGTGTAGTAGAATCCGGTAGGATAACAAAGCGTTCAGCCTTAGCAGATATTTCACGTATTTTCGATCCCCTTGGCTTCGTCGCGCCAGTTACGACCACAGCAAAAGTATTCCTTCAACAACTATGGAAACTTAAAATAGACTGGGAGACAGAACTTCCAGCACCACTTCACAAAACATGGCTAACCTTCAAAAGGGACTTGCAGAAGTTAGAAACCATCAGCGTGCCACGCCACGTCTTCGGTCGCACAGTACCCAAGGAACCCCAAGTACACATTTTCGCTGACGCATCAGAACGTGCCTATGGAGCGGTAGCATACATGCGAACACAAGATTCCCAAAACCAGATAATCGTTCGCTTCCTATGCGCGAAATCACGAGTAGCTCCAACAAAGCAAGTAACATTACCAAGACTGGAATTGTGCGCTGCTAAGGTCGCCGTGGAATTGATGCAGAAGCTCCATGAAAGCCCCTTCTTCAAAACCGTTACAACGCATTTTTGGTCTGATTCCACAGCGGTGCTGGGATGGATAAATGCAGAATCAGCACACTACCACACATTCGTGGCAAACCGAATTTCGGCTATTCAGCAAGCAACTAATCCACAACAATGGCGTCACGTGCCGTCCCAAGACAATCCCGCAGATCTGGTATCAAGAGGCGTGACAGCAGCTAAATTGGTAGACAACCTGTTTTGGCTATATGGACCTAAGTTCCTGCACGGATCTATGACAATTTGGCCACTTCAATCTCCACGAGAACAATGTGCCTTGGAACTCAGGGGGCAGACGAGTGCAGCTCTAACACTCAATTCGAAAGAGACAACAACTTTCTGGGAAGAAATCAATCACAGGAACTCATTTCGACGCCTGCAAAGAATTGTAGCATATGTCATTCGGTATGTGAAAGCATTAAGAAACAAGGTGTCCCACCCTACAATAGCACCAACAGCTGAAGAAATGGAGGCATCATTGACATTGATTGTCAAGGGTACCCAAGGAAGAGCTTTTTACGATGACATTAAAAACTTAGAGCGTCACTCAACTGTCAATAACACTAGCGATATCAGTAATTTGTCACCGTTTATTGATGACCAAGGTATCCTACGAGTTGGAGGACGGCTAGAAGCATCTAACTTGAGCTATGACGCAAAACATCCCATGTTGCTGCCATACAATGACCATATCTCCAGAATGATTCTCGTCATGATGCATGAGAATAATTTGCATTGTGGTGCACAAGGTTTGCTATCAGCGTCAAGGCAACGATTTTGGATAATAAAAGGAAAAATAATGGCCCGAAACGTTGTGCAAAATTGCGTGCGCTGCACCAGATCCAAGCCTAAATTATTCACTCAAGTGATGGGAAATTTGCCAGCAACCAGTCACTCCAGCTCGCCCGTTTGTCCATAGTGGAGTGGATTATTGCGGACCATTTTGGGTGCACTATAAAATTCGTGGAAAGAAGCCACACAAGGCTTACATCGCAGTATTTTCCTGTTTCGCAACAAAGGCAGTTCACCTAGAGGTTGTAACCGAATTGACGACCGAAGCATTTATCGGAGCGCTGAAACGCTTCACGTCTCGCCGCGGACGGTGTGACACTATCTATTGTGACAACGCAACCAATTTCGTCGGCGCAAATAACAATCTGAAGGAGCTAAATGATGTCATCTTCTCAAACACCTCACGAGAAAATATCACGAGATCATGCAGCGACCGTGGAATAAACTTCAAATTTATTCCTCCTAGAGCTCCATATTTTGGAGGCTTATGGGAAGCAGCTGTTAAATCCGCCAAGCATTTGCTACTACGAAGTGTATCGACGGCATCACTGACCTACGAAGAACTCGAAACCATCGTCGTGGAGATCGAGGGAATTTTGAATTCTCGACCGCTTACCCCAATGTCAACAGATCCAGATGACCTAACAGCGCTAACTCCGGGACACTTCTTGATAGACGAACCGTTAACTTCACAGATAGATAGGAACATGTCAGAATCCAAGGTATCCCTACAAACTAGATGGAAATTGGTGACACACCTTAAATACGAGTTCTGGAAACGTTGGTCACACGAGTACCTTCACCAACTTCAGCAACGACACAAATGGAAGGGTCCAACTAGCACCATAGAGCCAAATACTATGGTAATCGTCAAAGAAGATAACTTACCAGTGCTCCAATGGCCTCTAGGGCGAATTGTTAAGGTGTACAAGGGTGACGATGGCTTAGTAAGAGTGTGCGACGTAAAAACACAAAGGGGCATATTTAAAAGAGCAATTCAAAGACTGGCACCATTATTCTCGGCAGATCATGACGACATCGAAGTAGATCCAGAAGAGCAACCAGTGCCAAAAAGGAGAAGAATAATACCAGCAATCACTAATGGTTTGGCATTGCTAGTCACAATAATGATGTTACCAATAATATTGGGATCTCCAGTGCAAGTTAATCGTTTTGGTTCAAAACTTGGCATCCACTTCGAAAATATAGGATCAGTTGCTATTTCATCTACCGAATGGAACTTGCTCGTATACTACGATCTGAAACCATATTGGACAGAAGCATCAACGCTGTTCAACGGTACCAGCACCCTACGTCAACTTTGCCGAAAGATTAAACAAAACTACACTTGTAGTCATCTAACTGACAGCTTCGATCGACTTGAAGGAGAATTGCGTGTAGATAATAATCTGATAAGAAGCAGTCGCAACAGGAGAGGGGCAGTAAATCTCGTTGGAAACCTTGCACATACACTATTTGGCGTGTTAGATTCAGAGTATTCCAAAAAGATGTCAAGGACAATATTAAACGTCAAAGAAAACGAGTCCAATCTGCTACATCTGCTGAAGAATCAAACATCCATCATTGATTCCACCGTCAACATCATAAAGCAGGATCAGATAGCGGTTAAGACAAAATTTGATGACTTTGACCAACAAGTGAATCAAATGTGGAATCAATTGCAGAAAGAAGACGAAGAGCTACAACAATCGAAATTGTTGGAACTATTCAACGCTCTGGCAATTCAACTAACTCTAATCGCAACCGATTTACAACGTACACAGTCAGCTATACTGGATGTTCTCACAGACACTCACCATGGTAAATTCAATCCGCTACTTTTAACTCCCGAGCAGTTGCACACCGAAGTTGACAAAATTAAACTCCACCTGCCATCATCATTACCATATCAGAACTACCTGCAAATCAAGAGGACTTAATACAACTGTATAGGATAATGAAGGTCAAGGGAGGACTGACTCAGGACCATGTTGTGTTTAAGATTACATTACCGTTGGTGGAACATGACCGATTTGAACTATTTCTGCTCATTTCGGTACCAAATTGGATCAACAACACTATGGTGGCAATTGATACATGCACCACCTTTCTAGCCACAAATGCTGCTCGCGATCAATACCTCCGAATTAGCTCCGACGACTTTGCATCATGTGACCGAATCAATCAAATTGAAAACGTATGTTCAAATGTTCCAATGCGGTACAGCTATGAGGCTGAGATGTGTTCCTGCGAAATCAATTTGTTTAACAACAACACTCAACCAAATTGTAAACTAAAACCTGTGGCCAATAACATTACGTGGCTACCATTGAAGAAAAAAAATCAATGGATTTATGCAATTCCGTCAACTTCACGAGCCACTGCAGTCTGCGGCAAGGAAATCATCCCGTTGACACTGAAAGGCTCAGGACTACTGACACTTCAGCCAGAATGTGTGCTGAAACACAATGCAATCTCAATACAAGGGCAAGAATCCGTGTCCAGTGCGTTAACAGCATCACGCACAAGCCTAGGAAAAATTACAGAATTATCTAATAGTGAACAAATAACCCCACTATTGCAAAAAATCAACGCGATCACTTACACAACACAACTGAAGAATCTCACAGAATTACACAATGCTCTGGCCAAAGGAAAAACTGATGACACTGCACAAAATTCAACCACCAGACTATTACCACCATGCGGTCAGTTATACCGCACTGTTCCTGTCCGTGATACTTTTAATTACTGGGCTCATATGGAAAATACGAAGTCAACGTGGCGTCAATGTACCAGAAATCATCACGTCAACAGATACGGTGCCTCAGCCTCGCCCTCGCCACCAACCAATAGAGAATCTTATATAGGTTGAGCTGTGCTCAACGCGCGGGAGAAATGTTAATTGCATTAACAGTTGATGTGCAAACCTCATTGGGAGGTATGTAACATTCACACTTTTAATGCATAACATCTTCTTTTGCATACAATTAGGCTTGTGTTAAGCAAACCTTGCCAGCTTAACGATGGAATTTGCATTGTTGACAAAAACTCCAATATATACTACATCAGCGAAGGCATTGCACTGGATGAAACATGATATCAAGTGCAATACGCTGAGAAACTCAATTCAAGGCCAGCTTGCAAATTTGTCAATAATGCAAATTTCATGGTTATGCTGTCAATTCAATAATACCTAATATGTATAGCCAAATTATATGTAATATATGTATATAGAAAATTAATAAATACCCACGATTGGCACATCCAAAAGTCAGTCAATCAGTAAGAGTTAACTGTGAGTCTTTTCATTTTAACTTAACATTGATTGATTCTCCTTCTCCGACACCAAGGTTTATGTGCCTGTTGTCAAACCCACCATCAACTCGGTACAAGCACCGCTGTTGACATTAGGTCCTTTTTCAACGATACCAAGGTTTACGTGCCTGGTATCAACTTTATAATCAACTCGGTACAAGAACCGTTGTTGAAATTCAGCTGTTAAATTTAGTTTAACAACCTCGATGCCGCCGCACAACTGGCCTAATGCAAAGGGGTCTCATGGCACTTCATCCCGCCAGGATCGCCCAATTTCGGTGGGATCTGGGAAGCGGGTATTAAAAGCATGAAACATCACTTAAAGAGGACCATTTGTGATGCATTATTAACTTTCGAGGAATTCTTCATGGTATTAAAGCAAGATGAAGCCGTGTTTAACTCTAGGCCGCTGTCAGCGCTCTCTGACGACCCGACCGATTGCACCGCTCTGCCCCCGGTCACTTTTTGGTGGGCGGCCCACTAACGATGCCGTCTGAGGTTAACTTACATGACATTAATACTCACCGACTCACTAGGTGTAAGCAGCTTCAACAAATGCAACAAGATTTTTGGAAGCGCTGGAGTTGCGAATATCTTCATGGGTCACAAGTGCGTCACAAATTTTTTTTTATTTAATTTTTTTTTTATATACTCGTATATATTTTATTGAATCTTCTAATAATATCTTAGAACTAACAATAAATCTTCATAGTATATTTAACATTTCACTTTTAAATTCATATCAATCATTACTAACCTGCCAGTGCCAGTGCTTTGAGGAGTTATGGTATATGAAAAGAAGTAGCGCAATACTTAAATAATAGCGCAATGAATAAGGTTAAAATCTAGTTTGTTGCTAAGCGTAGCACGTCCATCCTTTTCCGGCGGGTGTGTCCTTGATGCTGTAGTAGACGCCTCGCTAATGCATTGGGATGCTTGTCTAGCTTTGCTAAGTAAGATTCAGCAAGTCGGGAAACTTCTTTAGTTACATACGGGATATGTAAATCTCTGTGGATGTTAACGTTTTTGATGTACCAAGGAGCATTGGTAATCATTCGAAGGATTTTCGATTGGGCTTTTTGCAGCTTTTCGACTTTTGAGGGTGAAGCAGTACCCCAGAGTTGGATACCGTAGGTCCATATGGGCTTCATAATTACTTTGTAGAGTAGAACTTTAAAGTCCAGTTTGAGCTTTGACTGCCTGTTCAAAAGCCAGTTTAGCTCGTTTATTTTGAGTTTAATCTGGTAATTTTTGCACTTATATGCTTTGCCTTTTTGGATCGGCTTGGTGTTAACTTGCACAGGGCGGCAAGTACTCCTGCATAGAGTGAATGTGACATGAACGCATTTCGACTCATTGACTTTGATTCTCCAGTGGTCAAGCCATTCCTGAAGCATGTTGACGTGTACTTGGAGAAGTTTTGACGCCTCTTTCGGATTTGTGTGAGTACACAATATGGCTGCGTAATCGGCAAAAGTATAGGTGATAGTCTTGCCGTTTGTTGGCATATCTGCAGTGAACAACGTATAGAGCAGGGGGCCTAATACGCTGCCTTGCGGTACACCAGCTTGTATAGGGTATTCATCTGAGATGAAGCTTTTTTGTTTCACCACAAAGCGTATACCTGAGAGATAGCTTTCGAGCAATGTTTACATGTTAAGAGGTAACATACATTTCAGTTTGTGCAAGACCTTATCAAATGCCTGAGTGATGTCGAGAAAAACTGCGGAACAGTATTTCTTCCATTCGAACGTTTCTTGTATAGTGTTTACAATGCGATGAACTTGTTCGATATTACTGTGTTTTTCTCTAAACCCAAACTGGTGGTTTGGTATAACATTAGACTGTTTGACAACGTCTTTAATACGCTTTAACTTTCAAAGAGTTTTGAAAAAATTGATAGCAGACTAATTGGTCTGTAGGAAGAGACGCTTGTTGGGTCCTTTCCAGCTTTGGGAATCATGGTAATTTGAGAAATTTTCCATGAGTAAGGAAAGAATCCAGTGCGTATTATAGCATTTAATATATGCAAGAGATGCATTGTGGCTATTGCTGGGAGCTCTTTTATCATTTGGCCCGTAATCAGATCACGCCCTGGAGATTTTTTGGCATTAAGTTCTTTGATAGCGTTTGTCAGCTCCTTTTTGGCAATCGAGATACCATTGACGCTAGGGATAGCATCAACCGCCGTTAGAGAACGGTCGGAACTAGCAAGATTAGGGGTGAAAACTTGCTCCAAATGATTTGCGAATGCTATTCCCTTTTCTGCATCACTTCTTGCCCAGTTGCCGTTGGGAAGGCGTATTGGTGACTCCATTTGAATGGGTTTTTTTCGAGTTTTTGGCCGTTCGCCATAGAGAATAGCTTGAGGCTTCTGTAGGACAGAGGGTCTCTACAAACTCGTGAAACTCGGAGGTTTCCTTTTCTTTTAGAAGGTGATGCAGTTTTTTAGTACATTCATTCAGTTTCTTCTTCAGAGAAGGTGATCTCTGCAATTGCCATTCTCTCCTAAGAGATCTTTTTTCGGAGAGGAGCTTCAGAATGTCTTGGGGAGTACACTCTTGTCGGGTTTGAGCTTTAGAACGTGGTGTAGCAATTTTTACTGTTTGGGATAGCAATTGAGTGAAATTGAAAATAACGGAGTTTATTTCCTGCTCAGACTTTAGGGAGGTCTTTATTTCAAGATGTGAACTTATGAACATCTTATATTTAAGCCAGTCTGTATTCTTATAGTCGAAACTACCACTCACGTTTTTCTGATAGGAGTTTTCAGAAAATATAGTTATTATTGTGGGAGTGTGATCAGAGGACAGCTCCAGAGAGGAATGCACAAGAGAGTGTACATTATTTATACCTCTAGTGATGGCGAAGTCAATAAGATCTGGAATCTTCTGTTTGTCGGATGGCCAGTATGTGGGCTTACCATTGGACAAGACATTAAGACCAAGAGCATTTATCGCAGAGAAGAGTTTTCTGCCTTGGGGAGTTACTAAAAGTGAGCCCCAATGAGTATGTTTTGCATTAAAGTCTCCAGCAGCAATGAACTTAGCATCGAGAGTACTAAAGAATTGTTTGTATTGCTGCTCATCTATATTAAACCTGGGTGGGCAATAGCTGGATGATACTGTCAAGCCTTTGACGTATTCTTCGAGCTGAATAGTCGTCGCTTGTAGATAATCGGTACAGTATCCTTGCATTGGGAAATGCTTTATTCTATTCTTGATCAGAATAGCTGTACCACCACGTGCTTTGCCACCGGGGTGTTTGGTGTCATAAACTTTGTATCCCGCTATCTGGAAACAGTTTTTCTGAGTAAGGTGAGTTTCAGAAATTAGCATCAAATCTATTGAGTTATCGTTGAGAAATAGTTTGAGCTCATTTTTGTGCTGACTTATGCCATTTGCATTCCAATGACAGATTTTCAGTGCGTTCATGGTTTTGTTAATAGGGATTGCAAAAGCATGTTCTGATTACGTATCATGTCTTGCATTGAGCACATAAATTGCGTCATATTTGCGATGAACTCTTGTAAAGTCTTTTCAAGAGTACTCTCATCAGTTTTAGGGTTTACTGGTGGGGTACCTTTTGAGAATATTGGCGTAAGAAATACTTGAAGCCTGTGCTTCACTGGCAGAGATTTCACGCAAAACTGTTACGGGAGGAACAGTTTTAACTTGTTTTGGATGAGGTGCAAATTTCTTTTTTATATGAGCGTATACAGTGCAGCCTCTGTAGTTTGCAGTGTGGTTTTCACCACAGTTGCTGCATTTTTTGACACTGAAGTCGTCTTTGGGCTTTGTGCAGTTTTGTGACATGTGGAGATCACCACAAACGACACATACACTGGGAAGTGTACAGTATTTTCTAGTGTGCCCAAATTCTTGGCAGTTCAGGTATTGAACTGGTCCGATTCGCTTGTGGGGTTCTTCTACAGAGATTTTTCTATGTAGAAGATAGCGGAGGTTGTAGATCGGGTGTGATTCGCCTTTTCTCAGGTTCGAGTCGACTGGCTGTAGCTCAACGCGAAAGAGCGGCAGTGGAATCTTATCTTTATTGCGAATGTTAAACACAGAGTTTGCGGTAAAACCCTCTTGGGATAGGGCTTCTCTTATTTCGTTGACATCTACGTCAGCTTCGATTCCCCTAAGGACAACAACAATGCCTTTGCTACTTTTAAGCTGGTAGGTGTAATAATTTTTTTTTCTCTGTGTCAAAGAGATTGACGACTTTGCGATAGCTTGATTCGATATATAATTGAATTTTGGTTTTTAGTATTGGGACAACATGAAAGTTTTTAGCACCAATTAGAGTAGTTAGAGTTTTTACGATAGCGTTAGAGTTGCTCTCCCTTAAATACATTGGTGGGGGCTTTACCTCTTTTAGCACTTTCTGGGTAGAATTGTCTTCGGCATTTGCAAGAGGTGCAAACCTGTTAGAAGCGAGTGGATTCTTTTCAGGAGCAGAATCGTTATATTTAATCTGCTTTGCCGATTTTTGAGACAAGTTTTGAGGACTCAACTTGCGCTTAACCACAATATAGCGGTCCATACCAGTCTGTATTGCCGAACCTTTTCCTTGGTTGGCTGTAGCATGCATGTTTTTTTCTTTGCCTGTAGCGCTATGTGTATTGTTGAGAGGTTCTAATGGTGAGGGAGAGTTGCTTTGCATACTCCACGGCAAAGTGTTTACCGACCCAGAGCCAACAATAAGCGTACTTACGTTTTTGCAGCAGTCGTTACTTACTGTAACGTGCTCAAGCTGAGAGCCAGCGTTAGCAGAGCCAGAGAAGGAGAGCTGTTTATGGGAGCAGTCAGATACTGAAGAACTGCGCTGCCTACCGCTGCTGTCGAATTGCGCTATAAGTGTATTAATTTCACTTGGCGAGAGCTCGCAACTGTTTTTATTTATGTTCACAGTGTTGTTATTGTTTTGTTGTATTTGCGCATCGGTCGTCTTCGTTGCCGTTGCTGCACTAGCTGAACGCGCGGGTGACGACCGCAACATGTAATGTTTACAGGTTAGATTTTCGCGATTTTTTATTTTGTTCCTTGTTGTATGCAGTTATATTTATCAATACTTTTTTGTTAGCCGGGTAGAGAGTTTTTGATTTTTTTGTTTCTGATGTTTTTTTTAATTTTTTGTTTTCGTTTTTTAGTTCTTTTTTTCGTGGTTAAAGCTTAGAGCCGCGGAGAACACGTCTGCTCGCGACACGAAGAAATTACAAATGGCCTCAAATTAAAACCAATATAAAACCGGCGACTTGGTGCTTATACGAGACGAACGCGCCACCCGTCACAATGGTTGTTGGGTCGCGTTCTCGAAGTTCATACTGGAGGAGACAACTTGGTGAGAGTTGCCTCGATTCGTACTCAATCTGCAGTTATCAAACGCGCAATCTGGAAATTGGTTGTACTACCTATAAATGACAAGGCTATTGACCAATACGGTGGGCGGCACGACTAACCAACACATATGTCGCCGCAGGACTACTTGGACGAGGTGGGCGGAAATATTAAGGATCCTCAAGCCTCTACCCTGTATTATTTGTGCACAACTCTTATACCGTTTGTTCGCGCCGGAGCCCTCCTGTCAACGGCTGCTGCCTGCTCACCGTCACCATGCGACTCTGCGCGGGGCTCAGTGCGGAGAGAATTCCCCTCATTGGGTCCCGCCAAAGTCGTGTAGCAGGCCGCAGCCATCTTTATTTGAGGAGAGTGCTGACGCAAGCAGCGGAGGAGAGCTGGTCGGCAATGCTGCGGGCCGAACCAGTTGATATTCAGCCGTCATTCGTTCAACGTGTCGCATACGTGCATCAAGCATAAAAGTATAATTAACCAACGCCGTGTGGCAGAAACTTTGTTGCAATCATTTAAAAATTATATTACAAGTTTTAAAGTAAAGGAAGTGGTATAAAATACATTAAAGAACGCATTTTTTTCCTTGTGGATCTATTATTATAAATAATATATAGAAAATTTAAAGGTGACAACAGGTAATTTATCAAACAACATACAATGGAATTGGAGGGAGTCTCCACATTAAGAAACATGGTCCTTCGAGCCGGATCGCAGCTGCGCCCGGTAAGTTTTTAATGCTTATTTTTACCTAATTGCACAGCTATTTATTTACGCTTTTAATTTGTAATTTGCGATTTATATTCTTTATCGCGTCATTCGCGTTTGGGTACGGTCGTCGCGGCAAACGGTACATTTCCGTATCGTCACTTGTGTGAGTGTGTGCGTGTGTGTGGATTTGGCACAGCAGCAGGTACTGGAATTTACATTTGTTAAATTCTCAGCACGGCCGCTGCGTAATTCGGTTCGCAGTCTGCAGCTCAAAGCGCTGCCGACGCCGGTTACGATAAACTGTGTACAGCTGCTTGTGTGCAGATTTTCGCACAGCCGCTGTGCATGCTATTGCCATTGCCGCTATCCGCTGCTCCGTTGTGCAGTCAATGCCCTACTTTTGAGTGTTGCTTTGTTCGTTGAAACGAATTAAGGCGGGTGTCACACTCACAACTCTTGTGGGTCAGCTGTTCGGGTTATCCGTATTGCGTGCGTGTATCGCCGCGTTGAAGTCGCTTCGTGGTGCCAGTAAGCGGTGGGAGCATATTGTTCTTGCTTCTACATTGGCGGAGGAGTCTACAGCTCACTGCGCTGCCCAGAGCCTGGTTACTGTACGTTGTGTACCGTTGCTGATGAACCGGTAACTTATACCGTTGCCGGTAGGTTTTTCGGACTAACGGGTCAACAACCGTTAACGTGGTGGAGGATCGACACTTTCGACACGAGTGCGGTGTAATTAGGTTCGCAGTCCGCAGCTCACAGCGCTGCCGACGCCTTTTTACAGCAAACCATGTGCCAGCGGTGCTTGAACATCCCCATATTACGACGCTGAAAAATACGTGCACTCGTTGATCTCCGTACGTCATAGTTTTCGCAGCTCGCAGCGCTGCCAACTTGTACTGTCTTTTTGTCATTTTATAACCCTGTATCAGTGAACCCACGAGCGACGCAAGGTCCGGGTCACATACAGCAGCTCATAGCGCTGCGTTGGGTATCTCAAGTTGGGGTTATACTTCAATTTCTTTGTTTTTCAATTGTAGTTGCTCAGTGCTGTCGTCATTGCCTAGGCTTCACGTAGTTCATTCCTACTGGGGATTGTCTTTTACGTTGTGTGGTCTCTTTAGTGAAAATAAGGCGGGTGTTATATCGGTCACGTCAGCAGGTCAACTAGGTACACATATAGCTGGGTAACTGGGTGTGTCGACGTGAAGGTGTAGTGTTTTCCCGTGTTTTGCTTGCGTTTTGCCATCATTGAGCTGCGTTCTCAGGTCAAGCGGTCTGCAACTATGCTGACTCCGCTGATAGACGCGGCTGATAGCCTGACCGCGTTCGTTATTGAGTTCGAGCGGAACTCTTCCGCCCCTCAAAATCTCGAATATCTTCGCCTTGATCTGACTGAATTGGCAGACTTATGGCAGGCGTTGAAGGAGGCGAAGGCTGCAGCGGTCATTGAAGCAAATTTAGACGAGAAATGCGTAGCCATTAAAGAGTCTATACGGCAACGATTCGCAGCAAGTTTTGCCATGTACAAACAGGGTCATCCTCGGATCAATGGACTAATACAATCCCTGACCGTCTCTCCAACGGTGCCTTCCGAAGCGTCGGCTGAGCTGTCTTCTCAATCCCACACTATTCCGGTGCCTCCTTGTGATATTGAGATTTTCGGGGGGGAGTACTCCAAATGGATCACCTTCCGTGATATGTTCACGGCGCTGTTCCTGCGGAACGCCCGGTTATCTAACATCGAGCGGTTGTATCACCTGAGAGCAAAGACTAGGGGGGAGGCGCGAGAAATCGTGGACCAATGCCAACTGACCAATAGCGGTTTTGAACAGGCGTTGGCGGGGCTTACTGCGCGATACGAAAATCGGCGTAAGCTCATTAATTGTCAGCTGAAGTCCCTATTCACAATGCGTACCATAGGCAAAGAAAGTGGGTCGGAGCTAAAAAGGCTGCAGCGGGAAGTGAGCAATTGCATTATGGCATTGAAGGAGCTGTCGGTGGATGTAGGCAGTTGGGATCCAATTTTTATATACTGGAGTTCCATTCGGTTGCCGGAGAGGACCCTTTCTCTCTGGGAGCAGTCTCTTGCAGATCATGCGGATATCCCGACTTGGGTGGCGATGGAGGAATTCCTCTCGAAACGATTCCAAACCTTGGAAGCGGTCTCTGATGTCTGCCAGACGGAGCATGCGCGGGAGCCTGGGGGGAGCCGCTCAACACCACTCCGCAATGGCCACGTGCAGGCTCATCAGGCGTTGGTCAGTCCGGAAGGGTGTAAGATATGTACACTACCAGGCCATCGGGTCTCCCACTGCTCTACTTTCATCAACGCTGATGTATCAGAGCGATGGGGATGGGTGAATCGCTTCCACTTGTGCGTGAATTGTTTGAAGGGGGATCATCGTGTGTCCAATTGCACGAGTAAATACCGATGTTTTACGTGTCAAGAGCGGCACCATACTCTGCTACACCGTGAGCCGCTCCCGAACCGGAGCATAAGAGGCCCACCACGCACGACGCCGCCTCGAGGCAGACGATCATCCAACGGACGCAACGCGGCCACCACGTTGGCTCAACCTGCTACACCTTCCTTCGCCCACGCTGCACAGGTGGTACCTGCTACAGTCCAGGGACGATCCGGTCCATATCGAGCTCGAGGTCGGCTACCCAAACGTGTGCTATTAGGTACCGCCATCATTCACGTATGGTATCAGGGAGTCAATTACATGGCCCGTGCATTGATCGACCCTGGGTCGGAAGGGTCTTTCATCTCTGATCAGCTCCAACGACGCCTGCGACTCCCTACGCGTACCGTGCATGCCCAAGTGTCCGGGGTAAGCAATGTGGTGGCAGCTAACGTGACAAAAGCGTGCGATTTAATGTTAGGGTCACCTCTCGACAGTACTGTGCGGCTCCCGGTGTCAGCATTAGTGCTGCCCACCTTGACCCGCGAATTACCCCGACTAGGGGTATCAACGCAACATTATACCCAATTGGCCGGCTTACGACTGGCTGATCCAAGCCTTTCAAACTCTTCACAAGTTGACATTTTGATAGGGGGCGATTTATACCCGATGGTGATGCTTGATGGGTTGAAACGTGACGTTATTGGGTCATTAATTGCACAGGAAACTGTATTTGGGTGGATCCTCACAGGACCCATGCCTGAGAACTCGACACAGACATTCTGTGCTAGAGTACAAGTTACGACCGGCCACCCGGTTGAAGAGCTCTTGCAGAGATTCTGGGAGGTGGAGGAACCACCTAGGGAGAAACGGTTGTCACCCGGTGACCAGGCTTGCCTGGATTTGTATTCCCGGACCACTTACAGAGAGTCTTCTGGGCGGTATGTAGTAGAACTACCGTTCAAACCAAAGCATCTGCCTGAGGAGTCGCTTGGAGCTTCTCGGCACATTGCGTTAAAGCAGTTCGAGCGCAATGAAGGTAGGTTACTTCGTAACCCTGAGCAGAAAGACCAATACGACTCCGTGGTACAGGAGTACTTGACTCTTGATCATATGGTCAAGGTCCCGCCTCCACCTTCGGGCGCTCTTGCTCATTATTATTTGCCTCATCATGCGGTAATGAAACCCGAGAGTACATCCACCAAGTTGCGAGTGGTGTTCAATGCGTCTCAAGCAACCACCAGCACCCTCAGTTTGAATGATGTCTTATATACGGGTCCCACCTTGCAGGCTGACTTGACACAACTTATCGTGCGATGGCGAATGTTTCAGTTCGTCTTTAATGGGGATCTGCAAAAGATGTATCGGCAGATTAGAGTAGCTCCAAAGCACACCCCGTACCAGCGAATTGTCTTTAGGGCCTCTCCTGCAGCGCCAGTCTCCGATTACGAGCTACAAACGGTTACCTTCGGAGTCAACTGTGCACCGTACTTAGCGATTAGGACATTGGAACAGCTCGCGACGGATGTCGAGGAGGACTTACCCTTAGCAGCCCGGGTACTGCGTGAATGTATGTACGTGGACGACGCCTTGGTCGGCACACATGACGTAAACGCAGCAATACAGACTCGAGACGAGTTGATCCGTGCACTCGACTCTGCCGGCTTCTCCATGCGAAAGTGGACAGCTAATACGGAAGCCATTCTCTCCTCTTTGCCTCCGGACCACTTACTCCGAGAGGATTTTTTGAAGCTGGATGAAGCGAGTTTAACTAAGACACTAGGAATTCGGTGGAATGCAAAGACTGATCATTTCTACTTTCATCTCCTGCCCATTTGCTTTGACCCACGAGCCACCAAACGCAAGGTGCTATCGATTATAGCTCAACTGTTTGATCCAGCCGGATGGCTGGCACCTGTTGTGATCGTGGCCAAGATTTTGATGCAACAAATTTGGGGGGACAAAACTGACTGGGACGAATCGCTGACCCTCGCTTCATCCAATCGTTGGAAGGAATTTTTAGGGGCTTATGACGACATCTCACAGATTCGAATCACTCGATGGGTGGGGGCTGCACCGGATGTAGATATCCAGTTCCATGCATTTTGTGATGCTTCGCAAGCGGCATACGCCGCCGCGCTGTATGTGCGGTGCCAGTGCGACGGTATTGTCACATCCCACTTATTAGTGGCTAAGTCGCGGGTCGCGCCTCTTAAGACGTTATCCTTACCTCGCTTAGAACTCTGTGGCGCGGTATTGTTATCCGAGCTGGTGGCGGCACTCCGGACAAGGGTGGGGGTCACCTCCAATAACTTGTTTTGTTGGACGGATTCGACCATAGTTTTGGCTTGGCTCCAGAAGTCCCCGCACATGTGGAAAACCTTCGTAGCTAATCGGGTTACCACCATTTCCAGTAAAGTAGGTGTAGAATGTTGGAGACATGTCAGGTCTGCAGACAATCCGGCTGATCTTGCCAGTCGGGGGGTAACTCCAGCAGCCCTTCTTCATAGTCATTTATGGTGGAACGGTCCGGGATGGCTTACCCACGACTCAAATTCCTGGCCTCAGCCTTCGAAAATCGCTAACCCGGACGCCCTGGAAGAACAACGCAACGTTGCTACGCATACCATCCAGGTCAAACAGCACGATGACTTGATGCTGCGTTTCTCATCATTGCCGCGAGCACTGCGGGTTGTGTGCTATATCCAGCGCTTTTTTAGATACGCTATACGAAAACGACGTGACCACGCCCCACCCCCGGGATCGCCTATCACGACTGCAGAGATTGTTGCCGCTACACTGCTCGTGACGACCATAACGCAGCAGATGTATTACCCCGAGGAGTATGGATGCCTGCAGAACGGGCAACCCATTTCCAACTCGAGTTCTCTGCTCACCTTGAACCCCTTCCTTCATTCCGATGGGTCGATTCGAGTGAATGGACGCCTAGCGCATTCCACTCAGATCCCGTTCTCCGAACGGCACCCACAAATTTTGCCGTACCACGGACAATTTACACGACTGCTCGTTGAGTTCATTCATCAAATTTCTTTGCATGGGGGAAACCAGCTTATGCTTCGGCTCCTTCGAACTCAATACTGGGTTCCACGCGCAAAGGTTCTAGTCAAGGGTACCATTTTACGATGTAAAACTTGTCTGGTAGAAAAGAAACGTAGATTGAGCCAGATCATGGCGCCTTTGCCCCCTGAACGCACCACCCTGTCTCGTCCTTTCGCCACCGCGGGGGTTGACTTTGCGGGCCCTTTTGAAATTAAAACATTTCAAGGGCGGGGGTATAAAATGACAAAAGGCTACGTGTGCATCTTTGTGTGTTTCGCCACCAAGGCCGCCCATTTAGAAGCTACCACGGATTTAACTACCCAGGCCTTTTTAGCCGCCCTGTCTAGATTCATTGGGCGACGGGGGTGCCCACATAACATTTATTCCGACAATGGAAAGAATTTTGTGGGAGCAGAAAAGGTAGTGCGCATGGAGTTCGCACGTGTGATTCGAGAAGCTAAGGACCAGGCGACCACGCAGCATTGGTTTCACCAATTGAAATGGCATTTTATTCCTCCAAACGCTCCCCATATGGGAGGACTGTGGGAAGCAGCCGTAAAGAGCTTCAACCATTTCAAACGAGTTGGTGGGCAGATCCGGTACACGTATGAGGAGTTAGCAACGGTACTAGCCCGCGTCGAGGCATGCCTGAATTCTCGACCAATTAGCGCACTCAGTGACGATCCCGACGACCTCCAACCACTTACACCAGGGCACTTTCTAGTAGGGGGACCACTTCTTGCACCAGCCGTCTCGGAGGAGACCACCCCTTTTCTTTCTATTCTTAATCGATGGCGTAGGCTTCAAGTTCTCTCCCAGCAGTTCTCAATACGTTGGAAACACGAGTATCTTCTGGAGTGCCAGCGCAGGACAAAGTGGAAGACTATCCAAGATAATGCAGCTAACGGAGATCTGGTGGTACTGCAGGATGACCACGTTCCACCAAACGAATGGCGATTGGGAAGGATCACTGAGGTTCACCCGGACTCAGACGGCAGAGTGCGAGTCGCGAAAGTGCGGACAGCACGCGGAACCGTTACGAGGCCCGTCACCAAGATGGTTCTACTCCCTCGAGCGGGAGTGCAGGCTGAGTAATCCCGGCATACGGGCTTTTGGTCGTTTCCGTAGCTAGTCCCATCCTTTGTAGCCTCTAGTTTGTAGCCTTTCCTGTTGTATGTATACCTCGGTTCTTCCATGGAATCACTAGCCTTTCTCGTAAAACGGTAGCAGTAGATCTCGCCTGGCTATGCCACGGGATAGAATGTAGTCTTGAAAAAGTTATATTTCCTACCAGTAGCATCCTAACCTTTAAAACTAGCCTTCTCGTAAGCACATGCCTAATTACAAATTTGATTTTCCACAGAACTTCCCATCGTGCCGAGCTGACTGGCGCGGAACACGCTACATCGGGCCGTGCCTTACCTGTGCTCCGAGGGTACAGTTGGTGTTCCCAGCCCCCGTGATGCTACAGGGGTCTGCAACATACCGCCCTCCGGGAGCAGTGGCGCCGTCTCGCGCCCACGATGACCATCTTGAGGCCACAGCTACAGCGGCAGTGTCGCCATCGCGTCCCCGAGCCCGGTCTGCATCATCTGCCACGCGTTCGCTACCGACGGGGCCGATGAGCGTCCGCCGCCTTCCCAACCGGGGGTCCACGCCAGGGGGCGTTGCACCACGGACGCCCCATCCGATGTCCCGCGCCGCAGTGGAGGCTGCGACATCGCGCGCCCCACTGGTGGCTGCGACCGCCCAAACAGCAGCGGTAGCCGTACACCCGACGGCGGCTCCCCAACGCCCGTGCGAGATGTGCAAGCGCTGGGGGCACACCATCGCAGTGTGCAAGGAGTTCCTGTCCTTGTCCTCGCGGCGCAGGAGAGATGCGGTCGGAAACCGGAAGCTGTGTTTCGTGTGCCTGGGGGTGAAACACTTCACCCACAGCTGCGAACAGCCGGGGTGCTCCCGGTGCCACCGGCGGCATCATCGCCTCTTACATTGAGGGGTGCACCAGGATGGGAGCCGGCGGGAATAGGGCGTCATCTCTTTTGCAATACTGCAAGGGGGGCGGCATGTTCGCGCCGGAGCCCTCCTGTCAACGGCTGCTGCCTGCTCACCGTCAACATGCGACTCTGCGCGGGGCTCAGTGCGGAGAGAATTCCCCTCATTGGGTCCCGCCAAAGTCGTGTAGCAGGCCGCAGCCATCTTTATTTGAGGAGAGTGCTGACGCAAGCAGCGGAGGAGAGCTGGTCGGCAATGCTGCGGGCCGAACCAGTTGATATTCAGCCGTCATTCGTTCAACGTGTCGCATACGTGCATCAAGCATAAAAGTATAATTAACCAACGCCGTGTGGCAGAAACTTTGTTGCAATCATTTAAAAATTATATTACAAGTTTTAAAGTAAAGGAAGTGGTATAAAATACATTAAAGAACGCATTTTTTTCCTTGTGGATCTATTATTATAAATAATATATAGAAAATTTAAAGGTGACAACAGGTAATTTATCAAACAACATACAATGGAATTGGAGGGAGTCTCCACATTAAGAAACACCGTTTAAATATAATTTTCGATTGAATCATGCTCTCCCTGTCCTTACAACCGTCTGACATACATTTTGAAGTGTCAGGTTAGTTTTTAGTGAGTTGTGGTTGTACAGAGAACAGGGGGAACGGTGTGCGCAGATATTTAAATAAATAAAGTTTGATTATAAATATATTTTCATAAAATACTTATATTAGAAGAAAACAAAAAAAAAAACATGGAATAAGACTAATATTTCTTTTTAATTTAAGTATCAGTCACCGTCAGGTAAAATTAAAATTTGCAAGATAGTTACATTTCATTCGTCAAGGCACAAGAAATTAATTTCATGAAAGCCGATTATGAGTACACTTCACTTGTACATACACTCTGAAAAGTGATAGTTATGCAAGTCTCTTGCAGTTGTACAGCATGGGAACAATAGTAGATATTTTAAAAAGAATATGTTAAATTAGTTAAGTGAGAAAATAATTTAGGCAATGATTAGAGTATACAATAGATACGGTTATGTGAAGTTTTGAAAATATAATAAATTTGTACATAGAGTTGAAGAGGGAAAATTATAATGCAAAAGTAAGGAAGACATAGTTGGTAGGTATTACATTACTAGTTGTACGTTAGGCTAGTCAAGAGGGGTTGCCTGGAAGGTACGTATGTACTCATATACGAGCAAGTTAGAGCGTGTACGAGAATATACTCGTTTATGGATATATACATACCAGGCTATAAGTAAATAATAGGCGCATTCGAAAGACGAAAGAATAGCCAAGAACAGCGGACATTATAGAGAACGACGTCTATTTGGAGGACTATGCGACAGGCGCACGATCCGAGCAAGAATCAATGGTGCTCGCGAAAGAGATAGACACTGTCTTAAGAAACGGCGGTTGCAGCTGTGCAAATGGAAGTTTTTTTTTTTAAATCGACATAAATTTATTTAATGTATCTTTTCAATTGAAAACCAACAATAATTTTTGAAAGCTTACAACTAGCAAATAAATAAATTGTGGCTCCGCGCCAATGGAGCAATTTTAGTTTTAGAATTATAAATTATTATTTTAAAGAAGTGGTCTTTTAAGACGAGATGTATACATTGTTGTGAGTTAGAATCAAGCTACCTACGCGTAGTTGACTCACAGCACCGGCTCCTATTAAATTCATTAAGAACGCACATATTTTTAGGGTGCAAATATTGTAAATGAATAGTGATTATTCATTAATTATGATGTAAACTTTTAGGGTGTCACAGTTCTGCAGTCAAGCTGACGAGGGGCATTTAGAATGCACCGACGACACTTTTACTTGCAGTAGGTCAGTGGGCTTGAGCCACTGACACCAAATAACAATTGCGTAACTGGAACACCAGAAAAGTGAAGACGTAGACTGTAATGTTTATTTGTAAATAGTATATAAGAACTAGCATTTTAAGAATAAAGCTCTCTTGTTGTTTTAAACCCAAAATAGTGCAGTGCTCATTTAATAAAGTGGTGTAGGTTTTACAGGTTCCCGCGACAGGACATTCCAGAGGACGTCTCTCGCCGACAAGCAGATACGGACCCCAACATTTTGGCGCAGCCGGTCTAAAGGACCTATTGGAGCAATCCCAGGGCAAGGAACCCTGAAGCAGGGAGGCATCCTGCAACGAATTCGAAGGACCTCATCTAAGGACACTGTGGGAAAAAGGATGTCATCGGGAAAAATAATGGTGAGTAGAGTGTATAGTAGCGTAAAATAAGTAGATACTTCTGCGACCCTGAAGGCGCCGTAGCGCTGGTCAAAGAAGTCGCAACCTATAGGCGCGTTTGCGCTGTTGCACGCAGCTTTGAATGGCAACCATAAACCGTCAGTATGATCGGACGGTCTATGTATGTTCATCCTAGCTGTGAGGATTTTTTTTTAGGGGATTTGTGTTTGTTTGTCGGTAGGGACATTTATATGATTCAATTTATATTGTTTTAAAATCAAAATAAAGATTGATTTAAATATTTGGCATTTTGAGTTTAGGGTATTAGGTGAAGAGGTGCAGACAACACGTGTTGTTGCATTAAAGTTTTTTGTAGTTCGGAAACTACGATTTGCGTAGCAATGTTGAAGAAAACATTTAAATGCTATTTTTATGCGGCGCATACGTTACGGGTTTATTTTTAAATATGGATTCAAATTTCCGGGAATGAATCAAGACACTTTTGCCGGTAAATCAAATTTCGGTTTTGACAAACATATGGCCTTTTTCTATGGATTCTTGGGAGTATTAAGGATGGTGAGAGGAAATCAAGGAGTAATGGACGCCGGTAGACAGCGGAACTTTGTGATGGAAAACAAGTATAGCAGAATATGTATATACATAGAATTTACGGTGGAATGTTTTTTTTTTTTTTTTTTAAATAAATTTGTATTTATCAATAAGTAAGATGGAATAAAAAATTGGGATAAGTTAATAACAAGTTTTAACAATTATTGGATTTTTATTTATAATTGGGATACGCCATCTGTTCTGGCATTTGGGATATGACGAAGGAAGCGCAAGGATTACTGCTGAGGCAGGAGCAAATTGGCGAAACGATTGAAAAGCTGGTCCGTAATTTTAAGAAAGACGGCAGTTTACGTAAGGACAACGTGTATTACCGCAAGCGAATAACACAGTTGCAAGATCTGGGGAGAGAGTTCAACAATAATCACGGACTGTTGTTGCCTCACGCAGTTGAGTACGGCAAGGCAAAATATTTTGCGGAAAATTACGCAGACTACATGAATAGTCTGGTCAACGAATGGGCAGATACATTTAGTTCTGAATTAGAGGGACTAGGGCAACAAACAGTGAGTTTGGTTTCGCCAGACGAGGAAATAAGGAACAGATTGAAATCAATACAGTCAGAGGTGAAACTGTTTACTGGGAAAATAGTTGACCAGTTCGAAGCGAGTACGAGCAGGGAAGAAGCTCAGGAATTGTGGAGGCAGGCGAACGCCGGAGGCGCTGTGTCACCATTAGAGGTAGCGGATCAAGCCTTGACGGCAATCCAAAAAAGAACAGAAGAAAAGTTGTTCAGTTTTCATAAGAAAGCAGAAGACTGGAGAGCACAAAAAGAGTATCTGGAGAAGAAGGTAAAGGAACTTTCTCAGAGATTGACGGAAACAGAGGAAGCAGCAACGCTGTTGGAGAAGGAGTGTGCAGGATTGAAAAGAGGACGGGCGACCAATAGCAACCCACATAGAAAGGAGAGATCAAAATCAGCATCGGCTGGATTTACACAGACAGTATTGACATTGCCTCCTGAAGTTCGCTGGCCAGAGTATTTAACACCAGAAGGGATAAGCCGCATGGTAAAGCCAAAATTGGTACTTAATGAAGAAAAGCAAGCGGAATTTTTGTTTGGCGCATCTGAAGTCGGTGTCGAGCCTTTTTCTCCGGGTAGCCCGATAAATAACGAAAATCAGGGATATCCGCCAGAGCCATTAACAGTGCAGGAAAGTCTCGATACTAGGGACAATATTTCGCCAGTACGAACAAACGATCGAAGACTAATTAGTTTGAGTCCGTCACTGGCCAATTACCTCTCAGATCAGGGAGAAGTGAATTTGGAAGCTACCAAAGAGATTAATAAAGCTAAGGTTTTACCAGCAATTGAGAAAACACAAAGGAATAAAATGGGCATTCTGGAAGTTGCTCATGCGGTGGAGAAGTTGGTGCCCATGTTCTCAGGAGTCGAGTTGTATGATCTGAGAACTGAGATCCGGCGCTTCAAAGAAGGTTGTGAGCTAGCACAACAGAGTGTTCCGGAAGCGGACGGGGAACACTTAATAAAGTGTATTAGGCAAAGAACCACAGGTGATGCATTTGATTTACTAGCGCATAGCTCAGTAAGCACCCTGCCGGAGTTATACGCACTTTTGGATACGACGTATTTAAAACAAAAGTCATACGACTGTCTCGTTCGGGAAATTCAGGAATCAACTCAAACACCGGGGGAGGAATTGAGAGCCTGGGGACGAAGGCTCCAGTCTCTCGGGAACGCTGCTGAGACGGAAGCCAACAGGCAGTTTCCAGAAAATGTTGCAGCATACAAGGCTCAAGTAGAACGGACTATGATTTCTGTGTTCAAGGCAGGCCTGATAAATAGGGATTTAGCTAATTATACTCTTACTCTCACGCCGAGGAGTATGGCAGAGTTAGTGGAAGCGGTCTCTTTAGCTGAAGCAGCAATACAACAGCGAACGACAACAGGTGGAATCTGCTGGACTGATGCTCCTGCAGAGGTAGGAATAGTACAGCAGGAAAACAGATGTGGAATTGGTAGATTGATGGGTCAATTTCCGCAACAAAGAGATCAAGATTTTCCTCCAAGGAAACCCATTTGCTCATTCTGTCATACGCCCGGGCACACAAGGGATGAATGCGTTACACGCAAAAACACGCCCTACTGTATGGAGTGCCAAACTTACGGTCATGAGGCAAGTAGACAGTGCCAAGGAGGCACGGTATGGAATCAGAATAGAAGGCAGCCAGCTACGAGGCGCCCGGTTCCACCCTTGAGGGACAGCAGGGGTAATTTCAGTAGTCCCCGAGTTAATTCAACAGAAGGAATTAACCAAGGAAGAAATCCTTTCAAAACTGGGAGTGGTCAGCAGCAATCAAATTGGAATTCCAGGAGTGAACCAAGGATACGCAACACCCAACAGGGGTTGAGATGCTTCTCATGTGGACAGATGGGACATCGGGCAGCGGAATGCAGGGATAGAAAGTCCCAGCAAAGGAACCAGGGAAACTTCCAGCGGCCCAGTCGAAGCCAATAGACTGGAAAGCCAAAAGAAAGAGAGTAATAATTAGGCTGGAAGTAAGTGGGACTAGTAATGTAGGAACTACAGTCCAGGAGAAGGAGGAGCAAGAGGCTCTCCAATATCACGAAGGGTTAGGAAGTGGATACACGTCCATATTGGGAACAAAAGGAGGTTGCTTCGCTATTAGCAGAATAGGTGATGCCTTCATCGAGATCCCCTGCGAGGAAGCAGCGAGTGGAAAGCTAGTGCTATTAGTAGATTCAGGAGCGGACACTAGCCTCGTAAAATCTAGTGTTTTACGGAAGGGGCTAGACATTAATCAAATGGACTTAAGAACGCTTAACGGAGCGTTTGGAGGGTGCATTAGGACATTGGGGTCGCTCAGAATAGGGCACAGTGGAGTAAAGGGTATGAGTTTTAGAATGCACGCAGTGGAAGTCGATAGGAAAGGTATCCCGGCTGATGGGATAATTGGCCGCGATAATCTTTGGGGACGCACCATACTGGATGCCCTCGACAAGCAGTTATCATTCTATGATAACAATAAGCATAGAATCCTTACTTTTCCATTAATGTCATGGCAGGAAGGAACCGTGAGTAAGGTTAAGAATTGTATGGAGGTAGTGAATGCAAGGTCAACCAGAGTAGTTACTATGCATGTAAATACGAAACTTAGGACTGTTGTTTTACACAAGCAGCAGCTAGCGGAGGGCGTATATATGGGGGAAACCATAACGCACGTTGACAAGGGAAAGGTGTACGCTTGCGTACTCAATGCATCGGAAAAGGA
This sequence comes from Clusia tigrina, assembly GCA_920105625.2. Classification (NCBI taxonomy): domain Eukaryota; kingdom Metazoa; phylum Arthropoda; class Insecta; order Diptera; family Clusiidae; genus Clusia; species Clusia tigrina. Next base: position 145,536,687 of record OV050030.1, on the reverse strand, counting down.
CTACTTGATGGAGGAGGATTTTAGGCCTAAGTTCACTAGCTATGATAATTTTAAGGAACCGAATTATAGATCGGTGAATCAGATTAAACAAGTTGATATAAGAGAAAGAATGGAGCGAGTGCTAGAATCACTGAAGCTAGACCCAAGCGTGAATTCAGAAGAGAAGGCATCAATAGAAGCCATTTGTGCGTCATTCCATGACATATTTTTGCTGGAAGGAGACCAGTTAACATATACACCAGAGGTAGAGCATGAAATACCTACTAGAGTGGATCAAGCGCCAATTAACCAGAAGCAATACAGATTGCCGCAAGCTCACAAAGATGAGGTAAATAGACAAGTGGAAGGAATGTTAAAGGATAACATTATTTCACCGAGTATCTCGCCTTGGAATTCACCAATAATTTTGGTACCAAAGAAGGGAAGTACTCAGGGTCAGAAGAAGTGGAGAATGGTCGTTGATTTTAGGAAATTGAACGACGCCACTATCAAGCAGGTGTTCCCGATACCAAGGATAGAAGAAATTCTGGATCAATTGGGACACAGTAGATATTTTTCTACACTTGATTTAGCGAGTGGCTACCACCAAGTTCTGGTGGATACCCAAGATAAGCAGAAAACCGCGTTCAGCACCGGTTTAGGGCATTATGAGTTTAATAGAATGCCGTTTGGATTAACAGGAGCACCGGCTACCTTCCAACGGCTAATGAACCATGTGCTAACAGGCTTACAAGGGTTAGATTGTTTTGTGTATCTCGATGATATTGTAATTTATGGGAAGAACTTGCAGCAGCATTCGCAACGCTTGTGCAAGGTGCTCCAGAAATTACGAGAACACAATTTGAAATTGAACACGGAGAAGTGTCAATTTTTGCGAAGAGAGGTGGTTTATTTAGGCCATCGTTGCTCAGAAGCAGGAGCACTGCCTGACCCGCAGAAGGTGGAATGCGTGAAAAATTTAGCGATTCCGAGAAATAGAAAGGAAATGCAAGCATCCCAAGGACTAGTGAACTATTACAGAAAGTTCGTAGAAGGAGTAGCCGGAATTGCGTTGCCGATTAATAAGTTGCTACGAAAAGAAGCAAAGTTCGAATGGACAGAGCGACGTCAGCAAGCATTCGAGAGGCTAAAGGAAATAATTAGCTTGCCACCAATTTTGTCGTACCCCGACTTTGAGCAAACTTTTTTGTTGACCACTGATGCTAGCAATGAAGCATTAGGGGCAGTATTGTCACAAGGGGAAGTCGGGAATGACCGACCAATAGCATTCGCAAGCAGGGCGCTTAGCGACACGGAGAAGAGATACTCCACAATAGAAAGGGAATTTCTGGCCGTAGTATGGGCTACGAAGAATTTTAGAGCATATTTGTTAGGACGCCCATTCAAGATATACACTGATCACCAGCCGTTGAGAGGCATAGCCAACTTGAAAGACCAAACGTCTAGGCTAGCCAGGTTCAGACACAAATTGTCTGAGTACGATTTTGAAATCATATACAAACCTGGGAAGAAGAATCTGAATGCCGATGCACTCAGCAGAGTACCGCAGGCACAGAAAGTATCAGTAGTGCAAACAAGGTCCAAAGCACGGTCGGATAAGGAGAAGGCCGAGAGAATGCAGAAGGATAAAGTTGATGCTACAAGAGATGTTAGCAATGCGGGTTTCGATGCCAATGAGCAAGCAGCCAGTAATGTAGAATGGCTGAAGGATATAAAGGATATCCAGGCTGTATTAAAGGGTTTCCATGATTCACCTCTGGGTGGCCACCAGGGATTCTGGAAAACCCATGACAGAATTAGGCGAGTATACGGATGGAAGGGTATGCTCAAGGACATTAAGAAATATATAAAGAGTTGTCCAAAATGTCAGGCCAACAAAAGTTCAAGGCTGACAAAGATGCCAATGGTGTTAACTGACACACCTAAACAGCCATTTGATAAAGTTCATATGGATATTGTAGGTATTTTACCTGAGACTGTTTCGGGGAATAAATATATTTTGACGTTCCAAGACGATTTCTCAAAGTATATGGCGTGCGTGGCTATACCCGATGCTGAAGCAAGCACGGTGGCCAAAGCATTCTTTGATGAAATAGTAGCACGATACAACATACCTAAGGTTTTGATAACCGACAATGGTTCAAATTTCGTATCGAAATTATTCTCAGAAACATGTAAAATGCTGGGAATTAAGAAGTTGCATATAACACCGTATCATCCGCAGGCGAATGGCTCACTGGAACGTAGTCATCGACCTCTGGCCGAGTACTTGCGCAGTTTCGCCAAGGAAGACGGCTCGAATTGGGATCAATGGTTGACCACTGCAATGCACGTACACAACAATACTGTGCATGTATCAACGAAGCAAACTCCATTTAGAACACTCTACGGGTTTGATTTCAACATGCCAGCGAATTTGAAGCGCAAATGTGCGCCTGTATACAATGCTGATAACCCGAATAAAGTGCAGAAGTATCAGTTACAGCGAGCGCACGAATTGGTTAGAGAAAACCAGGAATGTGCTAAACGAGTGGCCAGGGAAGCCTATAACAAGGTACTAAACCCAGTAGTTTTTCATGTGGGTGATCAAGTACTAATGAAGAATCAGGCTAGGAGAAACAAATTCTCACCTGTGTGGATAGGTCCCTATGTAGTAGCAGAGATCAAAAGCCCAGTTACAACGGTCGTAACAATTAAGGGCAAAAATAAAAAGCTACATAATAATTTGTTGAAATTATTCCACATTAGACCACACAAATAAAGACATGTGTTAGCAGTGTCTTACAAGTGTAAACACAAAAATAACAACGTAAACATGTACGTGTGTGTATCAAATAACACACACAGTTCCGATTCTCAAAGTCAAGGCCAGTGGAAGTGTGCCACTTAAAATCGAGCGATTAAAGTTGACGTAATAAAAGTGCTTATTATGCACTGTGGCCGAACGAAGCATAGTAGGGAAAAATATTTTTTTTTAAATAATGATAAATATTGCACGTAATTAAAAAATAAAATAAGATAGTAAGACAGTCGTGGGTAAGTAATATAAAACTTCGAATATGTACATACACACATACGGCAGTGTATGCACTGAAATTCGATGCATGAGCATTAACGCCAGGCAACGGAACTGCTGGTGAAGTAAGTATATATACGAGTATGTATATATGTGTATAAGATAAAGAATGAATGTACGAATGTATATTTAAAGAAGTAAGTTGATATCTGAAACCCATTTCACTGAAAAAAGTTACGCAAAAATTCCGCAATATGACCTATACTCCACAATCCACCCAGCTGGCACTGCGCGTGGGGGAACTGCTGTAATTATTCGCAACAGTATTGCACACGTGGAGCACGAATGTTATAAAAAGAAATACCTGCAATCAACGGTTATAACAATTGATGATTATAAAGGCCCCATAACAATTGCAGCGGTATATTGCCCTCCCAACCATCCAGTTAGCTGCGAACAGTTCCAAGAATTGTATAACTCCCTAGGATCAAGATTCATCGCTGGGGGTGATTATAATGCTAAGCATCCACAATGGGGGTCTAGAATAACAACTCCTAGAGGCCGTAACCTATATAAAGCTATGCAACAAAACAGCCTGTCCCACCTATCAACGGGTGAGCCCACCTACTGGCCAACGGACAGAAACAAGCTTCCAGACGTTATCGACTTTTTTGTATCCAAAGGTGTACCAAAAACAAACACTTCCATGGAATTGTGCCTGGACCTGTCATCAGATCACTCACCGATAGTTCTAACAATTAGCTGTTAGGCTCAGATCAGAGCAAGAACAATCTGTCTGCACAACAAAAGCACAAATTGGGAGCTGTTTAGACAAAGCATTATCGAGACTCTAGTCACCAATATTCCTTTAAAAAACAAAACAAATATAGACGATGCAGTAGAACTTTTGAACTCAGCCATTCAGCATGCTGCATGGACTTCCACATTGGAGCCCAGCTGTATAAGTAATTATCGTGATGTAAGCCAGGTTGTAAAGGAGCAACTAAAAGAAAAGCGGAGACTGCGTCGAATTTGGCAAATGACCAGAAGCCCCTATGACAAAAACCGGTTCAATTGCGCTACAAAGCAACTCAAAAACGCCCTACGGTCAACAAAAAATTCAGAAATACAAAGCTATCTCAGCAGCTTGTCACCTTCACAGGCTTCAGGTTATTCTCTATGGAAAGCTACAAAAAAACTAAATCAACCAACATCACATGTGCCACCTATTAAAACGAAAGATGGCGGATGGGCCAGATCTGACAAGGAAAAAGCACAGTCATTTGCTCTTCATTTATTAGAAGTATTTGCGCCGTTTCCAAGCAAATATCCACAAGAAGACATAAAAATAGCTGAATTACTTGATGCCCCATACCAAATGGATATTCCGATCCAGCATTTTAAACTAAAAGAAATTAGAGGAATTATCAAGAATACGCTAAAAGACAAAAAATCGCCGGGATATGACCTTATTACGAGCAGAATCCTAAAGGAGCTACCAGATTGCGGCTATAAATTCATTGCACAACTATTCAATGCGATTATCCGATGTGACCACTTCCCAAGCCAATGGAAAGTGGCTCAAATTATCCTTGTTCACAAACCTGGGAAACCGGCAGAAGTGGTCACCTCATATAGACCAATTAGCTTGCTTCCGATACTTTCCAAAATGTTTGAGAAACTTCTTTTGAAGCGACTCCTCCCAATCATCGAGTCAAAACAACTTATACCTTCCCATCAATTTGGATTCCGATAGCATCATGCTACGATAGAACAAATAAATCGAGTATATGCATTTGCACAGAATGCACTAGAAAATAGAGAATACTGTTCAGCTGCATTCCTGGATATCACCCAAGCATTCGACAAGGTGTGGCACCAAGGGTTACTGTACAAATTGAAAATGCATTTACCCTATCACTACTTTGCCATATTAAAGTCCTACTTAGAAAGCAGATTCTTCATGGTCAAAGTTAACAGCGACGTAACTTCCCTCCATCCAATCAAAGCTGGTGTTCCACAAGGGAGCGTTTTGGGACCTGTGCTCTACACACTATTCACGGCTGACCTGCCGCTGACTGTTACCACATATACCGCAACTTTTGCAGATGATACTGTTGTAATGGCTAGCAACAAAAATCCCGTGTTAGCCTCGAAACATTTGCAGGAGAACCTGAACCAAATTGACTTATGGCTAGACAAGTGGCGAATAAAAGCAAATGCAATAAAATCAGTGCAAACGACTTTTACCCTACGTGCAGGTTCTTGCCCTCCAGTGACACTAAGTAACTCCCAATTGCCACAAGCAGACCATGCAAAATACCTTGGGGTGCACCTGGATCGGCGGCTTACGTGGCGCTATCACATCTTCTCCAAACGGAAACAACTTGGAATAACGCTTAGGTCTTTGTTCTGGCTACTTGGACGAAGGTCAGCCCTAACACTTGGAAATAAAGTCCTGATATATAAGGTAATACTGAAGCCCATATGAACTTATGGTATTCAAATTTGGGGATCAGCATCCAAGTCAAACCTGGACATCCTACAACGATTCCAATCAAAAGTCATACGACTGTGTGCTAATGCACCTTGGTATGTCAGCAACGACATCATTCATCGGGATCTAAACATCCCAAAAGTAAATGATGAAATCATGAAATATAGCCACTCATATCGCAAACGTCTTAGAGTCCATCCTAACAACCTAGCGGTAGAATTGATAACCAGCGATACCAGCTCGCGAAGACTAAAAAAATATGTACCATCGGACTTACCATTCAGATTTACCACCTAAGATCAAATTAGAAATAAAAAAATAAAAAAAAAAAATAAAAAATTTAAAACTAATAATAATAAGGAATGAATGAAATTAATATATATAGAATCTAACTTTGTTAAATTAATGTACCTAATGTATTGAATTTTACTGAAAATTCATACACATGTTTATAACCCAATATAATATAAGTAGTACTGAATGTCCAGCTGGACAGATTGTAGTTAAATAAATGGAGATAAAAAAAAAAAAAAGAAGTAAGTATTCTAGTTAGGAGGAATGGGTATGTGCGTATGTATATATTTGCAGATACTGCAGCAGGCTATATGTAGATATACTCGTACATAGGTTTTAACTGTTTATTGTTTAGGAAATTAGCGTATGGAAATTCGAAAAAATGTATAGTTAATTGGGGAAAATAACGTTAGTAATTAATTCTAGGTAAATTAAAGCGCCTTGAATGTATGCATGTATTCATATACCAGCTAATTACAGGATGGAAAATAGAATCGATAATGGATATATACATATCAGGCTAGAAGTAAATTTAAATAAAACGTAATTGTATGCGATGAAAGGTATAGTCATACAATGGACAAAGTTTTGACACAAACGGGATTATTTTGTATAATCTGGTTTTTGTCGGAGGGCCAATGAATTGGTTCAAAGTTGAAATGAGTGATAACTCACGTGTTGAAAAAGAGCACGGAAAATTAATCAGAGCAAAACTGATGCCCTATATGGCTATGAAAACGCATAGTCCAGTCCTCTTTTCCTCCAGGATATGGTAGCGAATCCGATAATGTAAGGGGAGAAGACGAGTGGACGCAAATTGAATGATATAGCATTCAATTATATAAAAAAGCATGTTGTAGAAATATTGTTTTTTGTTTATATATTCAGGAATAGCGTATGTTTAAGAAAAGTTACAGATTTAAAAAATTATAATCTGAGTAAAAGTTCAGATTAAAATTAAAGGTAGTTTAGAAAAAAAAAAAATTAGAGTTAAAAAATTAATTGTTTAAAATCTAACTTTATAATGAAATAAGTGTTATAATAAAAAAAAAATACAAATCATACTAAATAGAAAATTATACCCAAAAGTATATATAGTACATACATATATAAATATTTGAAATTCATTTATTAAATTGACTTATGAAATGTTTGACAAAAATTAAACATAGAAGAAATATCAAACTAAAATGTATATTAGAAAATTAAGAAAATGATTATAGGTGTTCTCTAAATAGCTCTGATGATGTGAAGCGAAGCAGGAAGTTCCGGGAACAGCGGATATCGGAAGACGGTGCGGACTAAAGGACCAACATAGTATTCGGAAAGATGCGTTTTTGAAAAACAGAGATTTTTGGCAGTTATCTAAGGTTTGTGACCCCAAGGATGCCAACATATTAGATTGGGGATGAATGGCGACGGATGTAATTTTAATTTTGCGAAACGGCATATGGCCGCAGCATTTGAACGCGTTGTGGATGAGTTATTGACAAAGAACCAAAAATAAACAAGTTTCCTTGCGGAGTCATATTTTGCATTGGACAGTTTTATATTACAAGGTCCACCCAGTGTATCACGATCTCAACAGAATCGATTTTGAATAAGTTGAAGATGGGTAAAAGCTTAAGGAGGGTGACTGAAACCACCACCAAATATAATAAGCAGAGGAAATTTGGCTCACGGAAGTTAATTGCTTCATTGAAGTATATGTCCAATCTAGAGTATGAACATATGATATGTGATTTACATATGAAATATGATTTAATACAAGAGGACATAGAGACTGGTAACCGAACAGAGTACACAAATTACATAATTGAACGTGTATCTCAGAAAAATACCGATTGTCTCCATATCAAAGCCAAACGATGTCAAATACCATTATGAGGAAGCTCAAGAGAAACACTTCCACCATAAAACGCATTGCTGCAAAGTAAGATGGAGTATTGTAATCTCTCATGTATTCCAAATGTTTTTTACAAGTTGAACACTGTAAGCAGAGGCAGTACCACCTACAGCCGTGGGGCACACTATATAAATGGAAAGAAAAAGGCCACTAAAAGCAAAGTTTTAATGGCAAACCAGATCGCCAACCTATCTTTGTACGTACCGATCCAGAAAGAAGGGAGGGGTATGCAGAGTTCATCGAGGGACTTCACTCCGACAACGACGGTCGTCAAATGGACCAGCGGGTAGCAGAGAGCGCAGTATAATATAAGGTTTTATGTATAGAGTAGAATTGTGTTATTGTTTAGATGTTTGTATATACGCCAATGAGAAAAGAGTCAATGAAGGACCAAATTATAAAAAGGGGATTATAAAAAAAATAATGATGGATAAAAATAAGAAAAAAAAAAACAAAAGCAAAGTGAAAAAAAAAAATAAAAGAAAGAAAACTACAAAAGAAAATAAAAGCTAGAGAAAAAGAAATATATAGAAAAGAAGAGAATAAAAAAGAAAAAATAAAAAACGTGACAGAACCCAAATAAGGCGATTAAAAAAAAAAAAAGATGTAAATAAAAACAAATTATATGTATGTAATATAGAGTTCAATCGATGCACATTTGCAGTGCAAGAAAAATATTGTAGAGATTTAATGGAAGTTAGTTGCACTAACTTCTTTCAGAAAGAGGGGAGGGATGTTGTGAGTTAGAATCAAGCTACCTACGCGTAGTTGACTCACAGCACCGGCTCCTATTAAATTCATTAAGAACGCACATATTTTTAGGGTGCAAATATTGTAAATGAATAGTGATTATTCATTAATTATGATGTAAACTTTTAGGGTGTCACAGTTCTGCAGTCAAGCTGACGAGGGGCATTTAGAATGCACCGACGACACTTTTACTTGCAGTAGGTCAGTGGGCTTGAGCCACTGACACCAAATAACAATTGCGTAACTGGAACACCAGAAAAGTGAAGACGTAGACTGTAATGTTTATTTGTAAATAGTATATAAGAACTAGCATTTTAAGAATAAAGCTCTCTTGTTGTTTTAAACCCAAAATAGTGCAGTGCTCATTTAATAAAGTGGTGTAGGTTTTACAGGTTCCCGCGACAGGACATTCCAGAGGACGTCTCTCGCCGACAAGCAGATACGGACCCCAACAACATCCCTTGAACAAGATTCCCTACTAGTTGATTTGGATGACACTTAAGTTTGTTTTTATATTTTCTTCCAACCGGAGATATATGATGAATATATCGCGATGAATATTTTCATTTCTGATGAACCATGGAGCACCGGTGATCATTCTCAAAACTTTGGATTGCGCCCTTATTTGTAAATTTGAAGCACTAGTAGTGCTTGCGGGATTACAATGCCGGACAAGACCGGGTGTGCAGGGAAAAGGTCACATGGACACTATTTTACTTGTTTACCTTGATGCCCCAATCGGCTAGTCAAGTTTCTATTTTCTTTCAATGTTCTTCTAAATCCCGCAAACTTATCCGCAGATTTTGGTGAGTGCTCAGGATAGCTGTGTTATCCGCAAAAGTCGAGATAACGAGGTGTTTATCAGTTGGCAAATCAGAGTGTAAAGCATAGGGCCAAGCACACTTCCTTGTGGCACTCCAGCCATAATTTCAAAGTCTGGTGCTAGGAATTCTTTTTATTTAACTCTGAATTTCCGATTTGTTAAATATGACTCCAGAAGCTTGTGCGAATTTCTGGGCAGAAACTTTCTAATTTTATAGATTAGTCTTTCATGCCAGGCCTCCTCAAAAGCCTGTGGGACATCGAGGAATATTCCTGAGCAGTACATCCTTTGTTCGAATGCTCGTAATTTCAGAAGCAATGCATTGCACTTGCTCGATAGTTCCATGATGCTTGCGGAACCCAAATAGATGATGAGGAATAATTGAATTGAGCTTTGATTTTAGTTTTTCCAGCAACAACCGCTCGAGGAATTTAAAGAGGTTTGGCAGAAGACATATGGGCCGATATGAATATACTTGAGTAGGGTCTTTTCCTGGTTTTGTTATCATTGTTATTTCGGATGTTTTCCATGTTGTAGGAAAGTGGGCCAGACGGAGGATTGCATTAGAAATATGTGTAAGATGCATCAGAGCTATTTACGGCAATTCACTTATCATTTTGTTGATAATTAAGTCACATCCAGGTGCTTTTTTTGGGTTGAAACTCGTTGTACACAGGCGTTTGACTTCTTTTGATTTAAAATGCATTGGTACTGCTGGTGTCATTGTTGAAACATTCTGAATGCTATTGTTGTTTCGGGTAGACGGATTAGGTTGAAAGACTGACTTGAGCTGAGATGCAAATAAATTGCCTTTTTCTTCATCTGTTTTTACCCAAGTACCATCACTTTGCCTTAGAGGTGCAATGATTTTTTGCAATGATTTTTCTAATGATTGGTTTTGCTCATTAAGGAAGGATGTCCTTAGCATAAAATTTTATCGGCGGTTCCGGTTCCCTTGTTCGAATTGCACTGAGTCTTGTAGGAGTTACTTTTTTAATTTTCCTTTGCTATGGGATCAAATAACACACACAGTGGAAAGTGTGCAATATGTTTTGGTAATACCCAATTCTTGGCAATTCTGGCACTGAGCTGTGTCAAAACGTTTTTGTGGTTCTTCGACTGTTATCTTTCTGGAGCTTCGTGTAGTCCTGTTGTAGTTCAAGTCGGAAGAGTGATTGTGGAATCTTATTTTGGTTGTGTGTTTTGTACACGGATTTTATTTGGAATTCTTCTTGGGACAGTGCTTCCTGGATTTCATTGATTCCTACATAGGATTCAATGCCCCTCAAAATTACCGACACGCCTTTACTTCTTTTAAGTTGGTAAGTATAAAATTGCGTTTTGTTTTTATCGAGGTATTACGCAATTTTGCGGTTATTATTTTCGTGGTAAATTTTAACTTTGGTTTCATGAATATTACACTTGGTTATTGGATCTACGTGGAAGTTGTTGGGACCGGTTGCAGAGACTAGGGATTTTAGCACAGTGTTGGAGTTACGTTCTCTCAGATAAATTGGTGGTGGTTTTGGTTGCTTTTCGAGTTTTTCATTATTTGTACCATCTATATTTGTGAGTAGTGCAAATCGATTTTGGAATAAAGGTGTGATGTGATTTTCATGGGCCGATTCATTTGGCTTCCGAATTTGCAACTTTCATATTTGCTTGCTAAGGGCTTAATTTACTCTTAACTTATACGTAATGATCCATACCAGTCTGTATGGCCGCTTTTGCTTTTCGATCACTTATAAGAGATTGCGTTTGGGAATAAATATTATTATCAATCTGCAAAATGCTTGTACTTTGTGGGTTGCAGTGGCATTACTCAATGTTTATTACTGTCGAATCAGAGAGGGCGGGAGAGGGGCATTGCTAGCTCCAGGATAGATTTTCAGTTCCAGCTAGCAAAGATATCATCGTGCTGCTTTGCTTTACTGTACTTACAGTTGGAAATATACAGTTGTTGCCTTCACTCAGACTTCGCTGTTTTATTAACTTCTCAGACTTTGTGTTAACTTGCGGAATACATACGCCGTCAGTGGTTGTGTGAATGAGCTGCACGTTAAAAGTTTCAATTTGCATACCTTCGCTGGTTTTGTTTGCAGGTGTTTGAGCGCTAACAGTATTTACTCTCCCATCAAGTAGGGAGGACCGTGTCATCAATTTAGAGTTTAATTTTTTAAATTTGTTCACTTCACTTATATTTAAAGTTTCCTTAGTTTAGTTATAAAAAAACAAAAGGCGATAAGAATTTTTGGCATTTTACAAAACAATTATCAAAATAATAAAATTTAAATAAAAAATGTAAAACACAACAATTTACATTTAAAAAAAGAACAAAATATAAAACACTTTATAAAAAATGAGAAAATATGTTTAGAGTAGCGAATAGAAATAGCCATCTAAATTTAAAAACAAAAAAAAAAACAACCCATTTGGAATTAGAATTTTCTAGAAGGTAATTGCACTACCAATCTTCTAGAAAGTAGGGAGGTATATTGTGAGTCAAGATGAGACTACCTGCGTAGTTAATATTAAAACTATATAATTAAGCAAGTACATATTTTTATGGTGCAAAAATTAATAATAAGGCAATAAGAAAACGGCAAAAAAAGCATTAGCGACTATTCAGAGTCGAGCGGAGGAGAAATATCTTCAAAGATACGGAGGAGTTAAAGGCAAACGCGGAATATCTCGAAAATAACACTAAAGAGTTCTCTAGGCAACTCTCAGACACGGAGAAAGCCGCATCATATTAAGAGAGGGAAATCTAAAACTCAATAGAATCAGAGTAAATGTTAAGCCAGGCACAGCAAGAATAAGATTAGCATCAATTTCTCAAATACCTAAACAAACAGTAGCATTGGCACCAGAAATGTGCTGGCCTGAGTACTTGTCTCCCAGAGGAATCAATCGGGTTACGAAACCAAATATTGTGGTGAGTGACGATCACCAACCAGAATTTTTGTCTATGTTTACTGAAGACGGGGTCGTGCTTTTATCACCAGGGTCCGGAATTGGAATGGAAGTCTGATGCTCCATTAGCGGAGCCAGAGTTTACTACGGAGACTTCGATAGAAGAGGGACAACAGGGTGCCAATTCCGTAATCATCGAATCCCCCACCGGGGAGAACATCGGAGACCAATTGACTTATCTCCAATCTTCGTCACGTGCCTCCTAGTATTGTATTTCCTGGGCGTTAGCTGGTGCAATGCGCACGACAGTTGTCCGACGGCTGCTGGACCTGTAAAATAGTCACTGACTCTAAAACTTGTCGAACTGCGGCGTAAAAGTACGAAACACCACCGTTTCGCTTTTAGAAAATTAAAAAAATCGTATTTATTCTTAAAAACCACTCTTATTTATAGTGTTAATGCTAGTTACATATTCGCTTACTTCATATATTGATGATCTACTTAGGTGTTCCACTTTCGCGGTGTGCCAATTACACGGGTGTTGACCAAAACAATTATGGCGATGAGCTAGTTCACACAAATTGCCAATGGTGCATTTTAGTCCTCGATTGTGAGTCACTGTGTAATTGTAACAGCTGTGAAGTTCATATGGGTTATTAATTATAGCTACAACTGGTCGATAGTAAGTGGCTATTTGGGTTTATGTCGCGGGTCAACTACTCGCAGGTAGTCGTATCTTGACTCGCAACACTAGAACTGAATGAAATAGTGGTGGAAGTAGGCCCAGGTTAATTAATAGTACAAAATAACATAATCACAGCTTGTAAGATGGGTATACTGAAGGTTGCTCATACGGTGGAAAAGTTAGTACCCATGTTCTCAGGGGTCGAATTGTATGATCTGAGAACTGAGGTCACGCGATTCAAAGAAGGTTGTAAGTTAGCGCAACAGAGTTTTCCGGAAGCAGACGATTTTGATTAGAAACAGAAATCTTATGACACGCTCATAAGAGAGATCCAGGAGACAACACAAAAACCGGGTGAGGAACTGAGAGCTTGGGAACGAAGGCTTAGATCTTTGGCTGACGCTGCTGAGGCGGAAGCCAGCAGGCAGCTTCCAGGAAACATTGCAGCATACAAGGCTCAAGTGGAACGGGCTATGATTTCTGTATTCAACGCCTAATAAATAGGAAAAGAAGTGCGAATTACACACTTAATCTAATGCAGAGAAGTATGGCAGAGTTAGTTGAGGCGGTCTCTTCCGCTGAAGCAGCAATACAACAGCGAGCGACAACAGCTGGAGTCTACTGGACTAACACGCCTGCAGAGGCAGGTGCGGTACAGCAACGGAACAAACGAGATACCGGTAGGTTTGTATGCCATTTTCCACAATAGAAGGACCAAAGATTCGCGGTCGAGAGATTCCAACAAAGAAAACTCATTTGCTTATTCTGCCGTAAGCCAGGTCATACAAGTATTATTGCTTTACAAGCAAAAACACGCCCTACTGAGTGGAATGCCTAGGGACACGGAATGGGACCAAAGTATGAGGCAGCCTGCGACGCCGCGTCAGGATCCGCCCAGGAGAGACGGCGGGTATAATTTTATCAGATCTAGTTCCATGGAAGGAATTAGCCAAGGAAGGAATTCCTGGATTTCGAATTCCAGAAGTGAAGCGAGGATGAGGAAAACCATAAAGGGGTTGAAATTCTTCTCATGGGGACGAATGGAATATCGAGCAGCAGAATGCAAGCAAACAACCAAATGCAACAAAGGGCCAGGGAAAATTCTAGTGGCCTAGTCGAGGCCGATAGACAGAAAGCCAAGAAGTAAAAAGCAAATAGTAGATTGCGTTCCGATTTGATTTAAAGTGATGAAATTATGATTAGGTTTTGATAAAGTTAGAAAGTATAGGGAGGTAGTCGTAAAAGCATTATGAGAGTACAAGGATAAAATAGCTAGGTTAGTACGTCAGGAGTATAGGTACATAAGGAAGAACTACAACTCATGGTGGGAGAGTATCAGAGAATTAAGGAATAGATAGGCATCCGTTTTGGGAACAAAAAGGAGTTGTTGCGCGGTTAGTACGACAGCCGATGTGTTCGTCGAGATACCCTGCAAGGAGGAAGCTAGTGGCAAACTAGTGCTTCTGGTAGACTCAGGAGCGGACACCAGCCTCGTTAAATCCAATATTATACGAAAAAGATACGAAAAGGAAGGGTAGTGGAGCTAGAGAAGGAAGGCCAATGTTAAACGGCCTGTAAATGACGCGGCTGTGACAGAAGTAAAACAATTGAATGATGAAACAGACAAACAGCCACCCAACAGGGAAGAGTGGGCCGAGAATGGCAAAGATATGCAGGGGTACTGAAACGTTTCCATGATATACCTCTAAGAGGACATCAGAGTTCTTGCAAAAATTACGAAAGAATCAGACGAGTATAGGCATGGAAAGGGATCCTGAGAGACATAAGGAAATATGTGAGGAATTGTCCAACATATCAGATCAACAAGAGCTTCAGACAGACAAAGATGCCAATAGTGTTGTCTGACACAAGAAACATTTCACAAAGTTCACATGCATATCGTAGGTATTTTACTTGAGACAGTTTCAAGAAATAAGTACATCCTGACGTTCCAAGATGATTTTTCAAAATATGTGACATGCGTAGTCATACCTGATGCGGTTTTTGACCAAATTTTAGGGCGTTGCAACATACCGAAGGTGTAGGTGACCGACAACGGTTCGAATTTCGTATCAAAACTATTCTCTGAGACATGTAAAATGCTAGGGATTAACACTACACATTACTGCCTATCCTCCGCAACCTAACGGCCATGCACGTGCACAATCATCTTGTAGATGTATTAACCAAGCAAACTCCGTTTAGACCACTCTATGAGTTTGATTTTAACATGCAGGCAAATTTGAAGCGCAAATGTGCATCAGTGTACAATGCAGAAGACCCAAATAAAGTGCGGAAATATCAGTTACAGCGAACGCACAATTTAGGTTAGAGGAAACCAAGATCGTTCTAAACGAGTAGGTAGAAAAGCCTACAGCAAGGTACTAAGCCCAGTAGATTTTCGCGACCGAGTATTAATGAAGCACTAGAATAGGATAATTAATTTTCTCCTCTGTGGATAGAGCCGTACAGGGTGGAAATCAACAGCCCTGTTACCACGGTGGTAACGATTAAAGGCAAACCCAAAAAACTTCACAGTAACTTGCTAAAGTTACTCCATTTGCGAACTCACATCTAAACATTTTATTTTATTTTTTTTATTCAAACGTTATAATAATACGTACATACGAGGTGAGATCAAAAAATAACCGTTATTGTCTGATCAAAAAATAAAGTATTTATTTATTCATCAACAACTATCTTGCCCCCTTTAAAGTTCCCCTCAGATATAATACACTTATGCCAGCGTTTTTTTCAATCCTCGAAACACTTCTGAAACGCTTATTTTTGGTATCGCCAACAGCTCCTGTTTCGATTTTTCTTTTATCTCCTCAATCGTAGCAAAACGCTTTCCTTTCATCGGTGTCTTTAGTTTTGGAAAGAGGAAAAAGTCAGCGGGGGCCAAGTCCGGTGAATACGGTGGTTGAGGCATGATAACGGTTTTGTTTTTGGCCAAAAACAGCTCCTGAGCGATGTCCATGCGACGTTGTTTTTGCTCAAAATTTTGCAATTTTGGAACAATCTTCGCTGCCGCACGTTTCATGCCTAAAACATCCGTAAAAATTGCTTGGCATGAGCCGAACTATATGCCAACATCATCAGCAACCTCTCTGATAGTGATTCGACGTTTATCCAAAATCATTTTCTTCACTGCGTCAATGTTTTCATCGGTTGTTGACGTGCTCGGGCGACCAGGACGAGCATCGTCATTGACATCTTCTCGGCCTTCCTTAAACCGGTTATACCACAATTGAACTTGTGTTCTGCTCATAGTAGACTCGCCAAAAGCCACAGTCAACATTTCAACTGTCCTTGCGCATTTAATTTCATTTTTTACACAAAACTGAATACAGTTTCTTTGATCCATTTTTTCGAATAGTATAAAATCGAAGAGCACACCAAAACACGACTAACCTTTTTATCTGTCAAAAACAAACTGACCATCCAAAATGGTTGGTATTGCCAACATATATAACAGACACGTGTACCAACATAACAGAAAAAAATGCAAACATCGAACATACGTAACTCACGAAAAGATGAAAATAACGGTTATTTTTTTATCACACCTCGTATATAGCGTTTATAATATTACCAATAATTTATACATTGAAAAACTACGGAGCAATTTAATTTTATTTATTATATTCAGCAGGATAATTCACACCGCGACATAGTGCGACATTGATAATTAGGCTGTGTATCGTCTTCACGCCATGATCTCTGTGGAGGTCTGACATTCGTATCAGGGTGCATTAACTATGTTGCGTAGAACTTTGTTGTGAAATCTTTGTACTCTTTTAACATTGCTTTGTGTAGTGCACCCCCAAAGTTGAATGCCATAACTCCATACGGGTTTCAAGATTTGATTATGTAAGAAAAGCCTGTTATATGTAGAAAGTGGAGATGTCCTGCCAGTTAACCAGTACATTTTTTTTATATTTTATTTCGAGTTCTTTTCTTTTCTTTTTCACATGCACACACCATCGGAACTTTACGGTCTGAAATAGACCGATTTTTGGTTATTTATTTTAATACGCTATTTCTTTGTCAAATTAAATATTGAATTCACGGCATGTTGTAGTTTCTCTACTGCCATTTCCTCTGTGCCACCAGTAGATATGAGTGCCGTATCGTCAGCGAAGGTTGCGGTAATATGGTTTTGTTCGATCGGTAAATCACTTGAATAGGAGATAGAGTAAGGGCCTTAGGATGCTGCCTTGAGAACATCTGCCTTAAATAACCCAGAATAGTTATAAGCTTGCATAATTCTGAAGTGTCTTTTTTGAAAGTATGATTCATTAATTTCACAATATTCGGCAGGTAGCATCAAATGCAGTTTATGGAGCAGACCTTTATGCCAAACTTTGTCGAATGCCTGCGCTATATCTAGAAATACCGCAGAGCAGACCTTTTTTCTCTTCAAATGAGTTTTCATTAACTTCGACGATCCTGTGAACTTGAACTTGATAGTTGAATGTTTTCTTCTGAAACCAAATTGGTGGCTTGTTATGAGTTTCTTTTCTTCAATAATTGGCTGGAGTTTATTGTGTAGCTGCTTCTCAAAGACTTTCGATAGTATCGGTAATAGATAAATTGTTTTGTATGATGACACTTCTTGTACTTTGCCTGGTTTGGGAAGCATTATTACTTCGGCCACTTTCCAGATGCTTGGGATATGTCGAAGTTTAAATGTGGCGTTATACAAAGTTGAAAGATTTTGAATACACATCTGTGGCAGCTGTTTTTAAAATTTCTGCTGTTATCAGATCAAAACCTGGACTTTTTTTCAATTTTAGGTTTTTTATCTCACATTTTATTTCGGAAGGGGTACACCTCAGAGTGCCTGCCGTATTCTCATAGTTGATGTTGTGATTCGTATCAGTTTCGACGCCATCATTTGGCGTAAAGGTTTTCATAAGGTAGTCTGCAAAAGTTTGATCCTTTCAATGTTGCTTTTAGCCCAGCCACCATTAGAAATTTTAATTGGAGGAATCGTGTCTCGGGGGACTGTACAATACCGTGAGCGCTAGCGGTTAGTGGTTTGATTATATAATATTTTTCCTTACGATGATTGCGCTTCCACCATGAGCTGAATTGTCTGGATGAGTTGTGTGGTAAGTCTCATAGTTATTAAATTTTATGAACGACTGATTTGTAAAATGTGTTTCAGTAATCAGACAAACATCCAGCCCGTTCGTATTCCATAGCATTATTTTTAGTATCATTGTTTATAAGGGCAATTTTGTTGTATTGAGCCCTGCTCGAGCCTTACTAGACAAGTTTCGAGGCTTTTATTAAATTCTTCTTGTTTCTTTAATGGTTTTAGGCTTTGCTCATTCTTTTCGTTTACATTGGTCTGCGTAGTTTGCATTGCAGGTGGGTCTACTGTACCTGGCTGAAGAGGTTTTTTTGTTGAGTGGTTCCGTTGTCCTCAATAGTTTGCTGGATGAGCTTCACCGCAGTGACAACATTTTGGTTGCTGGTTGTCTGGTTTAGTGCAGGATGAAGTACTGTGCTTTCCTGTGCATTTAACGCATTGTGCTTCTTTGCTACAATAATTTTTAATATAACTGATAGTTTCTGCATTGTGGAATTAGTTTTGGGTGTTTTAATGTCTCTATTTCTACTATAGAGTTTAAAATATTGGTTATTTTATATATTTTTGTATATCTTTGCTTGCAGCTAATGTTAAAAGAAACATATCTAGTGGGTCCATTGACTTCCATTTTAATTTGATTATTGCGCTAATTATTTTATATCCTTGATCTTGGAGATCTAGAAGAATTAATTCCGGGTCGCACGAACGGTGCAGTTTTTTAGCCATTACTCTAATGGGACGATCTTGTTTGCTCTCATAAGTATGCCAAGACAAATTTGCACTTGACAACAATTTGGTTATGGCACTATCGCTAGTCATCGCTATTAAAGAGATTTATTTTAAAAACCCATTATTTAATAGTTTTAATGAAAATGCGTTGCTAATATTTTTCATGATCATTCCTTTGTACTCGCCGACTCCCATGATCATAACAGGAGGAGGGCATTTTGCTTTCTTAATCGGTTCATTATTTGTTTGAAATAGTTCGGAACTCACCCGGGTAACTGAGTTATTATTACAACTTTGAATATGTTCGGAGTTTGCCTTCCTTTTCTTAACGTGTTTATTCATTTTAAGTATCCACTCAGTTTCTCTGGCCAATTCCTTTTCATCTGTTTCATATTTCTGAGAATTGGTGGAGCTTCTGCAATTTCATCTTTTGCTATATTATAAAATTTGAGTTTGAGATTTTCAACTTTAAGTTTACTTACTTTTCTTTTAAGTTCAGCGCATAATATTTCAAGTTCATGCAATCGAGCGATTTCTGATTTCTGAGTATTATCCACATTTTTTGAAGATTGTTTCAGTTCCGCCCTTTGGCGGTGGTGAGCGCTGGATAGGCATTTACAAATATATTTGCAGAGTAACAGCAAAAAAACTTAGCAGCACTGCTACATACCAGCTGGTGCTTAGCAGCTATATCTGCTGTTTAACTTCCACTTCTTCGTATGAGCGAAAATTATTTTGCAAACAAATGCAACCCTGAAGAATTTTTTAGATTAAAATTAAGTGGCATCACCAATCAACCTAACGTACTGACACAAGTGGCAACTCCTGCCTATTTTTTTGTGTGAAAAGAACAGCTGGTGTGACAAATTCTATTGATTGTAAGCTGAGCCTTTTTGTTTTTGTTTTTATATTTTCTTAAAATTTTGCTTTTTATTTATTTATTTTTCGTATATTTCAGGTCTTGGGTGCAAGAATCCTGGTCTAGGGACTCACCGCTGTTTCCACAAGTATGTGATGTATGTTTTGTTTTATTTGTACTATTATGCAGATTTTTATGTATTATGCACATTTAAACGGAGGAAGTTCCAGGGCCGATCCGATGTACACTCAACTCCAAATCACAAAAGTGGAGAAATCAACTAAACACCATCTGACTATGGTGTTCTACACTCGTAGACACTCGTATTCCTCGTTTGATGAGCAACTGAAATCAGCATTTTATTAACAAGCATAAAAGAGCATCACTTTAATTTTCAAAGACAAGGGCAGAGTGCAATTGGACCAGCTTGACTAAGGTCGATAACAAGTTACACAATGTGAATGTGGAAGCAAATACAGCAGTAAGAAGATCGAAAAGAGAGAGAGAGAGAGAATTGGGGGGAAATATTTAATAAGAAAATAATTAATAATGAAAAAACGTAAAGAAGAAAATAAACAAAAGTACAACAACTCAAAACTCATCTGGGAAAGAAGAATATGAATAGAAGATTTGTATAGTGCATTCGGGTAAATCCAAAGCGGAAAGTGGAGCGCAGGCAAGGCAGAAATATGAGCAGTGCATTTATGCTAGTAGACGTACATTCGTACAAACTTTGAATATAATATTAAGATAGAAGCAATTAAAAGTCTCTGGAATGTATGTACGAGTATGTGGTCATATACGAGTATCTTACAGGGTGTGAGAGGATAAGCTCGTTTATGGGTAGATACATAACTGTAATTTGAATAATACAATTTAATTAATTTGGTCATAACTGTAAGTTGAATAATACAATTTAAAATAATTTACATAAACGAGTTTATTTTCAATATTCTCGTTCACAGATGAGCAAATAAATTTGCTCAACATTAAAAAGAAAAACGAATTTTTAAAATAAGTAAAGAAAAACAAAATAATAATAAGACAATGCGATGTATAAAAATTGTGGAATGAAAAATACAGTACACATTACATCAAAAATTTATTTTTACAATTTAAAAGAAAATTAAAAATTTCTAAAGAAATTATAAAATTCAAATTGAATATTAAAAACGAAGGTAGTTTATAAAATAATTATGAATAAAAAACAAATTTTTTTTTTTAATAAATGAAAATTCTGTAAGAATAAAGTCAGATATTTGTTCTTTAAAGTCCTTTACCTCCGTGGTTATAACACCGAGTAATTCTTTGGCAAAAACGAATTTGATAGGCCGACAATATCGTGTCGAAGAAGGAGCTGGATTTTGCCAAATCACTGACCGATTATGATTATTGGTACAGTATATTTGGATTGGCACCATTGTTACACTAAATAAACTCTCATCAGTTTTGTTCTTTTCCATAAACTTTTGTCGATACTTGACATGTTCCGCCCCATCACAGCGTAAGTGCTTGTACGTTTGATAAAGTTCGAAGCACCTCTTCCTGAGCTCTTTGACTATTGCAGTTGAATCCCGTTTTCCTGCCTTGTGTACCTTTATTTCAGTGGCTTTGGCTAATTTGTCTAAAGAAGTCAACTCAACAAGACCAAAGACTGACAAATGCTGTGTCAATGTAAGCCTGGGCTCTGAGGTCGAATCGTAAGTTTCGAAAGATAGGACTATGCGATTATAGTTCTAGAAACATTAGCCTCTATCCCATCTGGACCGATAGTGCGTGGCGAAGAGTCACTTCCTGCCCGAAGTAACCCTGCTATTCATAACAGAACACTACGGATCTAGACTGAGGAGTCAATAACCTCTATAAAACACCTCTGGGTTGGAGCTAGATGTCATACGACCCAGGTCAAAAACTAGCCCAGTCTCTAACGAAGTGCTCCGGATACTTGGATTCCTCCGGATACTTGCCTTACCCGCGCACACGGGCCTCTGCGCGAGCGAAACTCTCTTGTCTGATACTCGTGGGACCACATATGTTCAATAGATATTAAAAAAGTCTAAAACCAAAGGAGGGCGGTCCTCCCAAAAAAAACCGACAGAAACGATCCTGTCTACCGCTAAAACAAGGGCTGGTAGCGGGGAGGCTTGGGAAAGCCGGTCTCTCGTCTTGTTAAGAGGTGTACTGAAGGGAGAAATCCGGGGGAGGTGGTGAAAATCCAAACACTGACTGCGGTCAGGGGGCGGGGGCTGCCCGGGGATCAATCGACAGCAGACAGTAAAGGGTCCCAGCAGCTCAAAGAAGGTTACCTGGGAAGGCCAGGGAGGGTCGGATAAACAAGTACGTCCGTTTAAGCAGGCTTTTTACGACAAGAAGGCGGTCATGAGGGTAATGGCCAAATATGAGGTTCTACCCACTGACCAACTCACTGAGGAGCAGGCCAAATCGGTAGAGTGGGCAAAGGGTATGCTATCCGGCTTGGGTAAACCGGCGGGTACAGCCCAAAGAGACAACGTTCGGCTGAAGAGACGGGTGAGGTCGCTAAAAAACAAAAAGTCGGCGGCCAGAAATACCCGTCCTACAGCGAAGTTGGGGGTGAGATGCTGGCCATCATAGACTGGTAGGAGGATTAAGGGGCCATACCCAAAGAGACGTGGAGGTGGGTGGAGCAAGCAATTGCCGAAGTCCACCTCCAGGTTTTAGAGGAAAACCCTGGACCCCCACCTTTCTGTCACGATATGGGCTGGTATCAGGGCAGGGCCAAGCTCATCGCATGCGACGACTTGGCAATTGTGCTGACGACTTGGCAATTGTGATCAGAGGGAAATATCCAAACACTCTTATGGATATTTTGCGCTCTAGCATGGCCACGCTTACTGGTTGCACGGGAAGAAGGGGATTAGGGTTAAACCCCGATAAAATGAAATTAATCCTCTTTTCCAAGAAAAATAGATCTCCTAATGTCTCCCCGCTAACATACAAAGGGGTGGAAATTCCGATGAAGGAGACAGTTAGATATTGTGGACTAGTACTAGATAGGAAACTTACCTGGAAACCCAATATTGATGAAAGCTTTAGAAGTAATACTCAACCTACCTACATTAGAGCTGGTAGGGAAACAAGTGGCCGCCACATCAGCACTAAGGCTGAAATGTGCGGCGTTATGGCATGATTGGCAGATTGGTCACTCGACTATTGCGCATACCTGGAGTAGTTCTAGCCAACACATTGACCACTGTGTACCTAATCTCAACTTCGATAGGCACTTCCAGACATATATGCCGTCTATAAAGAGAGTGGTAAACACCAATGCCATGGAGAAGGGGGGAACTGAATTTCTACACTGACGGATCCAAACTTGACGATAGAGTCGGTTTTGGAGTTTTCTCAAAAGAACTGGGACTGGAGTTTTCTTTCCGTCTCCCAGACCACTACAGTGTTTATCAAGAGGTCCTAGCCATAAAGGAGGTAGCCGTCTACTTAAATAGATATGTCGTAACAAAGAATATTATAAATATCTACTCGGATAGCTAGGCGGTCTTTATGTCAATGAACTCGGTGGCAATGAAATCAAAGGTTGCTCAGGACTGCCGGGCAGCCCTTAATGATATCAACACCGTTTTCAGGATACGTCTTATATGGGTTCCGGGACATACGGATATTGAGGGGCACAGTAAGGCTGATGATTAGCCGTACAGGGCACCAACCTTCCTTTATGCATGGACAGATGCGAGGTTGGAATACCAATTGTCACCTGTAAACTGATGCTGAAGGATAGGGTCGTGCCTGAGGCCAATGGGTCTTGGGCACACGAGGGCACTTGCTTAACGACCAGGCTAAAATGGCCGGAGCTTAATAGAAGGAAATCTAGAGACTTGCTTGCCCTGTCGAGAGAGGATATCTCTAAGGTCGTGGCTTGTGTAACTGGTCACTGTCTGTTCGGCAGGCATGCTTTCAGGCTGGGAGTATTCTCTCATGAATACTGCAGAAGCTGTGGGTATGAGGAGGAGGAGGAGACTGTGGAGCATCTCTTCTATAATTGCCCCGGTCGTGCTTCGAAATGGTTCGACGAGTGAATCGGAGGTGCGTTGTTACGCGGTGGAATCACAATGGAACCATGGGGGTATGAGTGAGCCGGTCCTTAGACCGGCTTAACCTAACCTAACCTAAGCCTGGACTCTAAATAGACAATCACAAAGAGGACCGTCAGTTCAGACGTAAAAGTTTGTTTGATCCGCTTGGCATAATTGGACCAGTAATTGTCAAGCCGAAAATATTTCTGCAAGAATTGTGACTGTTGAAGCTATCCTGGGACGAAAACCTACCAACTGAACAACATCATAAGGACAGACATTCGTGCAAACTTAGACCATTTAAACAATCTACAGATCTCAAGGCATTTATTAGAACTTCATGTATTTGCTAACTTTTCCGAAAAGGCCTTTGTGGCAGCAGCATACATTCGGTCAACTTGAAAAATGGAACGGTAATAGTGCGATTGTTATGTGATAAGTCTCGGGTACCCCCGCTGAAAAGCAAACGTTATCGCGCCTACATATCGTGCAACAGTATTAGCGGCACAACTATCAAGCTGCGTTGGAAATAATGTTCAATTAAAGGATCAGCCAACTTACGAGTATTTGTGGACTGACTCAGAAATTGTGTTTCAAAGGTTTGTGGACAACAGAGTTGCTGTGATTCAATCCTTAACGTTAGCAGAACAGAGGCGTCATGTCAACTGCAACGATAATCCAGGAGACGTACTATCAAGAGGACTATCACCAAGATGGTTGGTCAAATGTGATCGTTGGTTTTATGAACTATTATTTCTACACGCTAGAGAGACACAATTGCCTAAAAGTTTTCTCCAACCATGGGAATTTCAAGCAACCTCGAAAGAAAACGAAAATTGTCATCCCTAGCCAGTGAAGAAGACGGACCTTAAGAAAAACAAAGAAAGCTCAAGAATTGCCATTACAATTGGCAACCGAGGAGCTGGTTTACAAAACTAACCATAGAAATTCGTTCCGGAAATATTTTGGGCTATGTACTACGTTTTATAAAGTAAACAAGAAGCAAGAAGGCCAAGAACTTTATTCATTCAAAACAATCAACGAAAATAAAGTATATTAAAAACCAAATGATTAATCTAAGGAGACTGTATTCGTTTTTTTTAATTACAAGAATTTATTATTTATTGAATCTGCTTAAATTAAGCCTAACAATAAGTACATCGAATCTTAAAACTAGTAACTAAAAAAAAAATGTTTAACCCAAATTGAATTTGGCCATCAAAATTTCAGCTCTGCCTCGCTCTTCAAAAGGCCGGAAAGTCTCTTCTCTGCAGCCGGGATCGGCTTATCGGTTTTGCGAGGGATTTAGCTAGTGGATTCGGGTAATTTTCCAGTTTTGCTATGTATATCTGCTTTCTAGCATTTATTTCTGTGATAACTGTTGGTATTTTCAGGTCTTTGTAAATATTAATGTTACGCATGTACTATGGAGCACCTGTTATTAACCTAAGTATCTTCGACTGAAACCTTTGAATTATGGCAATGTTAGAAGCGGATACATTACCCCACAGTAGAATCCCATACATCAAATCGGCTTAATAACTGCATTGTATAGGAGGATTTTCTATTCCAGACTTAAGGTAGATTTACGGTTAATTAGCCAATGCAGCTTGGCGACCTTCAACTTCATATTTAAAATTTTAGCTGAAATGTGCATACGTCAAGTTAAGCGCCTGTCTAAATGAATGTCGAGGTAAGTGACTTCATTAGCTTGTGGAATCTCGATATTATTGAGCCGAATAGCTGGACACGTACCAGGCTTCAAAGAGAATGTTACGTGCTTGCTTTTTTGCTCATTGACCTTTATACACCACATTTCTAGCCATTATTCTACGCTAAATAACTACTCTTGTAGTGCTCTCCACGCCTCTATCGAACATTTATTGCAACTAAGTATGGCGGTATCATCCGCAAATGTCGAAATTCGTGTGCTTTCACTTATAGGAGTATCAGATGTAAATACTAGCTTTTTGGAAGAAACTTTTTGATTTTTGTTGAAATTGTTTGCTTGTAATACAAGCTAAATATAATAATCTGGCAACATCCGTCTTAAAGTAAATGATCACATTTTTTCTTATCTTTTTAATTCTTACTTTGTAACATTCTGTTTCATAATTTAGTTCTGAATAAAAACTTTAACTTCGAACATAACTAGAATCCCAGAACGCGTTTCGGTTACCTAAATACAGAAAAGAAGATAAAAAAAAAAATAAATAAATAAATAAATAAAGACATTGTTAAAGTGAATAAATCCACAGTGAATTCAGAACAAAAGAAATAATGAGCGTGTCACACCAAATAGAAAAACTTGGTGAAGACAATTATGATGTGTGGTGTATGTCTATGCGTAGCGTACTTATAACATCGGAATTATGGAATGTCGTATGTGGTAAATATGTACTTGTTGAAAAATCCACAAGTGAAGAAACAGAAAAATGGTCTTCAACAGATCAAAAGGCATTGGCATGCATAATATTAAACGTAAAGCCGTCACAGCTTCAGCACATAAAGTTGTGTGAAACTTCATCAGAGGCATGGAAAAAATTACGCGATGTGCATGTGTCAGTCGGACCAGTTCGTAAAGTACAGCTTTACCAAAAACTTTTGCGTCTCAATATGAAACAAGGCGAAAATGTGGCTCAATATGTAAATTCCTTTACAGAAATAATAGAAAAGTTGGCAGAACTGGACATCAAAATTATTGATGAGTTAAAAACAATAATGCTTCAGTTTGCCAAACTCATTTGAAAATTTTGTTGTTGCTATTGAGACACGGGATCAGCTACCGCTGTTTCAAACGGTAAAACTGAAACTTCTAGAAGAAGGAGCGCGCAAACAAGAAAGAGACGAACGCGAATGTTCGGTCCAAGCAGTTTACGCACACACAAAAGTACAGCAAAGCAGCAGACGTCGTGACGATGGTAACAAAAGAAGTGACAATAACCGTCGTTTTTTTTGGCAAATGATTTATGTGTGGGAACCGAGGTCATCGTGTGTCAGAGTGTACAAGCAACAAAAATAACACCAAACGAAACACAAGAGGAGAGCAGACAAACTGTTTGATTCATCGCAGTGTCGCCGAGCAGCGAAAAAGTACATGGTGTCTAGACAGCGGCGCAACTTCACATATGTGTTGTGACAGGAGTATGTTTATATCGTTTGCTGAGAACAAAACAACAATTATGCTGGCGGCCGATAAATTTGTGGAATCACCTGGAATTGGAACAGTTTATTTTAAAACGGAATACTTAAACATTGAAATGCATGAAGATTTATATGTTCCGACATTACACATGAATTTTTTCTCAGTAAACAAAGCAGCTCAAAACGGTAATTTAACATCATTTGATGAAGCAGAGCCGCTTATCAAAAATAAACAAGGCGAAATAATGTTACGAGCGGTGTTAAAAGACAACTTGTATCTGTACACAATTCAACCAGAAAGTGCGGTTTATATGTTAAATGAAGTTTCGCTGGCAACAAAGTGGCATAATAGGTTTGGACACTTAAATTTCCAAAGCCTTAAGCAGATCAGTGAAAAAAATCTAGTTCACGGGTTTCAAATCGAAAACATGCCAATAGAAATAAATTGTGATACGTGTAATCAAGCAAAATTATGTGCTTTGCCGTTCCCGCAGAAGGCTAACCGTGTTACAGAAAGTGTGCTTGAACTAATACATACAGATGTTTGCGGACCGATGAACGTAAAAAGCTCTGCCGGCAATCGATATTTTGTAAAATTTATTGACGATTTTTCACGCAAAATCTATGTGTACTTTAAGCGCGCCAAAAGGGAGGTTTTCGAAAAGTTCAACTTGTTTAAATCGTACGTTGAGTGCCAAACGGGCAAAAAGATAAAGACGTTGCGAAGCGACAATGGCAAAGAATATATCAACAACGATTTCATAAATTATTTAAACAAGTGCGGCATAAAGAGACAGCTGACGGTTCCTTACACGCCTCAGCAAAATGGTGTGGCCGAGCGTGCAAATCGTACTATTGTCGAAATGGCTAAGTCGCTTTTAATTCATGCACAGCTGGAAGAGTTCTTGTGGGCCGAGGCGGTTAATACTGCAGTTTAGCTACGCAATAGATGCCCAACAAAAGCTTTAAATGGGCAAACGCCTTTTGAAGTTTGGAAGAACCGTAAACCATCAGTCAAACATTTACGAGTTTTTGGATCGCGCGCATTTGCCGTAGATAAGACAAGAAAAAGCAAATTCCAAGCGAAGGGAAAGGAGCATATATTTGTCGGCTACTCTTCTACAACCAAAGCCTACCGCCTGTATGATCGACATAAACGGGAAATTATTGAGCGGCGAGATGTAAAATTCGTGGAAGGTGATTTCGACGCAAAGGTAACTAAAGAATGCAACATTTCAGACAGAAACGACGACTTCATGACAAACATCATTCGCTTCGAGTCAAACGTTAAGGTTCCAGAACAAGATCCACCAACATCAGTGCCAGCTGAAGCTGACCCTATAAAACACAACAGTACTGACTCAAGTGAGGAGGAGGAAGAGTTTGTCCAAGCCATAGATTCAGATGGGCAAAGCAGGCCACAAATACCAAAGTCAGAAGAAGCTGAAATGACAAAAGATACTGAAAAGTCATAAGAAGTCGAAAAATCAGAAGGAGTTGAAATTGGGCAAAGCAAACCACCGACACCAAAGTCAAAGCAAGTTCAACCTGGTATAGCAAAATCCATACGAATACAGGATGCAAAGCAGCGACATATCCTAAATAATCTGAACAGCCTGGAAGACATCGAAGCCCCACAATCAGTAGCAGATGCATTAAAAGGTGAACATGGCAATGCTTGGCAAATATCAATGCAAAAGGAATACGACGCACTACTGGCAAATAATACATGGTCATTAGTCAATTTTCCATCAGGAAAAAAGGCCATTGGTTTAAAGTGGGTGTTTCGCATCAAAAGAAACTAAGAAGACGAAATAGAAAAATTCAAATCACGACTAGTTGCTAAAGGCTGTGGGCAACAATTCGGCATCAACTACTGGGAAACATTTTCACCAGTTATACGCTAAGAGACCATCCGAATGTTGTTCGCAATAGCTGCAGAAAAACAGTTACATATGCACCAGGTGGACATATCAAATGCATATTTGAACAGGAAGCTAGAAGAGGACGTATATATGAAACAACCGGAAAATTTTGTTGATGAGCAGCATCCAAACAAAGTACTGAAGCTTCAAAAGGCAATCTACGGGTTAAAACAATCTGGTCGTGCATGGAACAACACATTAGATGAAGTTATCCAGAGTATGGGTTTCAAGAGATGCAAAAATGAAGCCTGTTTGTACGTCAAACATCATCAACAACAATTCAGTTACATTGCAGTCTACGTTGACGATTTAATAATCATCAGCCCAACCGAAGATGAAATCAGCGAAATTAAGCAGATGATCGCTTCAAAGTTTGAGATGCAAGATGGTGGTCAATAAAATTTTTTTCTCGGCATGGAAATTCATCAAGAAGGTAAACAAGGCGCCGTTTACTTGAGCCAAAAGAAATACATCAGGAGACTTCTTGACAGCTATAGTATGCAACACTGTCGTCCGGTCTCGACACCACTTGACCCAGGCTCTCAAGTGGGCTGAAGTAACAATAAATGTGTTAAGGTAAGTGTGCCACAATACCAATCGCTAATTGGTTCTCTTATGTACTTAGCAGTTTTGAGCCGCCCTGACATTATGCACGCTATAAGCAAATTGTCACAGCGAAATACCGACCCACATACCGAGCACGAGGCTGCTGCAAAGCACGTTTTACGATACCTCTCCGGTACCATAAATCTAAGTATCGTATACCGCAAATCAAACGAGCCAGTGAACGGGTTTGCAGATGCAGATTGGGCTAATGACCAGGTAGACAGAAACTCCTACTCTGGCTACACATTTATTTTGGGAAGCAGTGGCTTTTCATGGGCATCATCGAAACAAAGCATCGTCGCATTAAGCAGCACAGAAGCCGAATACGTTGCCTTAACGGCAGCTGCCAAAGAAGCCATTTATTTACGCAGATTACTTGCCGAAATAGGATGGTCAAGCTCTGAACCAATGACAATCTATGGGGATAACATAAGTGCACAAAATATAGCTCGAAACCCAGTTCATCATAAACGCACTAAACACATAGATATTAAGTACCATTTTATAAGAAAAAAGTGAAACAAATGAATTTGAATTAAAATATGTATCAACGGATAATAATGTTGCCGATGTTTTTACCAAATGTTTATGTAAACAAAAGCATAATGGATTTGTTAAAGTTCTTGGTTTAACGTAAACATACTTGTAATCATATTGTATGAGAGTTTCTGTTTCTTTTAATAAAAAGTCATTTTTTTATTAATTAATTTTATCTTTTTTTTTCTTCAGTTCAGTTATTATTTTTTTTTAATAATTTTACACGGAATTTTTAGTAACTATTAATTATTTTATTGTTCTCGAGGAGCTCTTCATTGTTCAACACTATTTTTTCTACTCATTTAAAATCTTCTTCAACTTCTTCTCGAAGTTAATGGTAAAAAACTCTCCAGCAGAAACCGCATTCTCTTTACACCGCTAACAATACCCCCTCAAGTTGGACCTACACATTAAGCAACAGTTAGAGTTTTTTGTCTCTGTTGCACAAATCATGAGAAAACGACAACCGTACAACCTTGACTCATTTGCCTTAGTTAATATGTTGATATTGGTATACAGGGATACCAGATGTGGATTTGCATGGTAATTAAGGTTGTTTGGGTATAAAACTCCCAAACATTCTCCCCGCCAAGAACCTCTGTTCTTAATTAGGACTGTTGCTTGATGATTCCGTATCTTCTGTTGACGTGATGTCATTTGTTGGTAATCGACACAGTTTGGCAATTGGACGTTTAATATATTTCTTGTTGCAGTAGAGAGTAACAACTCGAACCAAGCCATCATTACCAGGATGTAATTCTTCAACTTTTGCGAGAGGCCACTGACCAGGAACACTTTTTTCATTGACTAAGAGTACGATGTTGCCAACTTTAATGTTATCGATTATTTTATTCCATTTGGGGCGTGATTGTAGTCGACACATGTACTCTCTTTTCCATCTTTCCCAGAAGTGTTGCTTAAGAAGTACAATCTGTTTCCAACGACAGAGTCGATCAACGTTTGCATCCAATAAATCTTCATCCGGAATGCAAACTGTAGGTTCACCGATTAAAAAGTGCGCAGGTGTAAGCGCGTTGTGATCTTGGGGATCAGTTGACAGGGGACATAGAGGTCTGGAGTTTAGAATGCTTTCAATCTGTGCGAGAAGCGTGCTTAGTTCTTCGTAATTGAGGAGACGATCATTGACTATTCGACGTAAATGATGTTTTGTGGATTTTACTCCTGCTTCCCAGAGTCCACCAAAATGAGGCGAAGCAGGAGGAATGAAGTGCCATTTCGTACCTTGATTGGCCAGTGTTTCAGCGAGATGCTCGGGAAGGGATAATTTATTGCGCTGATAAATGACTCGCAGCTCTTTATTCGCACCAACGAAATTTGTACCACAATCGGAGTATAAGTCCGTACAAATTCCTCGACGAGCAATAAAACGGCGATAAGCTGCTAAGAATGCATCTACATTAAGGCTGGTGACGGCTTCCAAATGTATTGCCTTGGTGCGCATACATATGAAAAGGCAAATGTATCCCTTCGAAGTAGATGCCGTTCTTAAGGATGATGTTTTTATATTGATGGGGCCGGCATAGTCGAGCCCACTATGCTTGAAGGGGCGGGCTGGCTGAAGGCGGACAGCTGGCAGGTTACCCATTAATTGTTGACAAGTCTTAGTTTTGTATTTGAAGCACACGATGCAATTGCGTTGCACCTTTTTTGCTAAGTCACGAGCAGAGACTACCCAATAATGCCGTGAAACATAGGCCTGCATTAGCAGAAGACTACCGTGGCAAGTCTTTTTATGTGCTTCTGAAAAGATAAGAAGGGAAATAGGATTTTGTTTGGTCAAAAGTATAGGATGCTTCGTGTGGAATGGAATCTCGGCCTGAGATATGCGACCACCAACTCTGACAATATCCAATTCATCTAAAAATGGTGATAACTTCAGAATTCGGCTATTATTAGGAAGAGGTTTACTTGATTTTAAGCATTGTACTTCTTCCCGAAATGTTACAGCTTGTGTTATTCGAATTAGATGATTCCTTGCTCTTGTAAGTTCCCATGTTTTTAAAAAGCTTGTATCTATTTCGATCTTCTGTATTTTGCATTTTAAATTTTCGAAATAACGAAAAAGGTATGCCATCACACGTATTAACGTAGTGAAACTGGAATATTTCGACAGGAGTTTAGGGAATGCTGTTGCTGTTTCTGTATTGGTTGAGTGACAGACAATAACATTGTTGTTGTAAATTTTTTCTTCTGTAGCAGCGTTTACAGTAGATTTATCAATATATGAATTTGCCGGGGAGGAAGGCCAATCATTTGAATCAGTTTTCAGCCATGATGGACCAGTCCACCATAATGAATGCTTGATAAGTTCTTCAGGAAATAATCCGCGAGAAGCACAATCTGCAGGGTTATCAGCTGATGGAACATATCTCCAATCGGTGACGTCGCAAAGCTTATGAATTTGTGCAACTCTGTTTGCCACGTAGACTTCCAACCGTCTGTTGTAATTTTTTAGCCACGCAAGAACGATGGTACTATCCGTCCAGTATACGATGCGCCCAATGTTGAAATCGTTGTTTGATTTAATTTTAGCGATCAATTTTGCTAAAAGCATAGCTGCACTTAATTCCAGTCTCGGAATTGTTTCATTTTTTAAAGGGGCTACCTTTGTTTTTGCCTGTAATAAATTTATAATTATCTCACCAGATTCAGCTACAATTCGAGCGTAGACAACAGCAGCGTAGGCAGTTAGTGATGCGTCACTAAAGCCGTGAAGGTCAATTGTAGATTGTTTAGATGTATACCCAAGCCATCGAGGAATTCGTATTTTCTCAAAAGACTTCAGCGTTGATCGAAAATTTATCCATTCGTTTTGAATCTGTTCTGGTAGTGTATCATCCCAATCGCGTTTTAGTTTCCATAGTAGCTGGAACATAATTTTCGCTTTTATAGTTGTGGGAGATAACCAGCCTAGGGGATCAAATAACTTAGCTGCATCTGAAAGCAAGGTGCGTTTAGTAACAGTTTGAGCAAATGTAAAATTTATTGTAAAGCAAAAAGAATCGGTTGTAATGTCCCAATAAAGACCAAGAGCTTTCGCCATGTTTGGTTCATTGAGTGTAAATAGCTCTTTCTTTTCACGATCTTCCTCTGGAATGTGATTAATTAATCGTGAAGAATTAGAGTTCCATTTTCGAAGGTGAAATCCACCAGATTTCACTAAAGAGCAAAGTTGTTCCTGTAATTTTAGAGCGTCATCAAAACTATCAGCGCCAGATATGACGTCATCGACATATGTGTCTGAGCGAAGTATTTGGCTCGCTTGTGGGAATTGTTTCTCTTCATCTTCGGCGAGCTGTTGTAGTACTCTGATTGCCAAATATGGAGCTGACGTAGTACCATACGTTACTGTAAGTAAACTGTAAATGTTAATTTTATTTGTAGTTTCATCTCTCCAAAGTATACATTGTGAAGGCTGATGTTCTTTACAGACATTGATTTGTCTGAACATTTTTTCTATATCAGCTGTGAAAGCTATTCGATATCTCCTCCATCGAGATATAATAGTAGACAAATCATTTTGCAGTGCAGGCCCGACTGATAGTTCCTCATTTATAGAAGTCTGAGGGGGTCTGTGATTTCGACCATCAAAAACAACACGTAATTTTGTTGTTGTACTACTCTCTCTGAGTACACCATGATGGGGAAAGAAATAAGCATTTTTCGGTATTGCATGAGGGTACTCACCAAGTTTTACCATATGGTTAAGCGTTTCATACTCCATCATGAATTTCTTATATTCCTCAGCAAATTTAGGTTTATTTTTGAAAGTAGATTCCAGCTGTTTTAACCGTTTAAGCGCATTGTAGTCCGTGTGGGAAAAAGTTGGAGGGGGTTGACCTTGAAGTATACTCTTGAAGGGTAAATGGACAGTATAGCGTCCGGTATCATCTCTAGTATGCGTTTCATTAAACAATTTTTCACATAACATCTCTTCGGGTGTGAATTGTTTCTCATCTACAAATTCTTCCTGTTCCCAAAATAGGCGTAGCTGATTTTCTAGCGAACACAAATTAGCAGAAATTGTTGCTGCGGACAAATTTGATCTTGGAGACCCAGAAACCATGTATCCAAAATGAGTTTCTTGTAAAAATAGACCATTTTCTAATTTTTTCGTCTGAGCTAGTAATAGATCCCCATAGACGTCATTTCCGAGAAGGAGATCAATTTTTTCTGCTAACAAGAAATTATTATCGGCAAGATGATTTTCTGGTAAATCTGGAATTGTGATCAAATTTAATTTGGGAGGAATATATGATGAAACTGATGGTACAACAAGTGCAGTTATCGGCAATTCAAATTGTTGATCATATGTGGAGTAGAGATTTAAATTTACGGACTTCTTCACCGTGACGGATTTGTTTCCTCCAATCCCACAGACATCGACATGCGTTTTTAATTTCGGTATGGGCAATAGTTGGGCTAATTCCTCAGATATAAATGAGACCTGAGATCCTTGGTCTACAAGGGCTTTTACACTATAAGCAGACTTATTAATTTTTATAATTACCTTTACTGTGGCAAGTAAGGCAGGATTTATATGGCATGTATTCATATTGGAGTGAAGCGTACTTACAGATGCAGTTGTAGGAGTAGAAGTAGTAGGAGGTTGAGCAAAAGTCTGGTTTGCTGTAGCATTTGGTGTCGTAGCAGTTGTCAACGAGGTGTTTCCAGAATAGTATTCGTTGTGGACAACAGTGTGATGTGGCTCACTACAGTTTTGACAAACTGACTTCAACTTACATGCGGCTTGTAAATGTCCGGTACGAAGACAGTTTCGACACAGCCGATGTTGATTGACGATGTTTTTCTTCTCTGCTGAAGATATCGTTGCAAATTTAAAACATTTGTATAACGGATGACGTTTGTTGCAGCACGGGCAGTTTTCATCCAACATAGTAGAAGTAGCTGTGTGGGCTCGAACAATTTTCGTTGGCTTACGACGATTTTCAAATTTGCTGTCCCCATAACTTTTGTTTGAACTGCTTGGAATATTTGCATCTTCAACGCATTCCAAAGCTCTAAAAGTTGTTTCCAAAAAACCAAGCATTTCAGTCATAGGAGGTACCGTTGTACTGGCCTTGAGCGACTGCTCCCATTCTTTGCGGGTTTGAACGTCTAGCTTCTGAGACGTCAAATAAATCAAAATCGAATCCCAGGTGGTAGTATCGATTTTTAATGCTTTTAGTTGAGCTAAACAATTTCTGGTGGTATCGAGAAGTTCTTTAATAGAATAAACGTTTCCCTTGGTGGGCGGTATGGAAAATAATCGCTTTAAGATTTGATCGACAAGCTTTCTTTCATTGTGAAATCTCCTCTCGAGAGCTTCCCATGCAAGTGCATAGCTAGAACCGGCAACTGGATATTCGTTGATCATAGAAAGGGGAGTACCTGTGCACGAACTTTTCAAATATAAAAATTTCTGGATATCAGTGAGTGACGCTGGTTCATGAACTAGTGACAAAAACGTATCGCGATAAGAGACCCAATCGAGATAAACTCCAGAAAATGTTGGAAGTTGTATTTTTGGCAGTCGTACTCCGGCGACAAATGTTTCGTTGCGGCTGCTTGCGGCGAATGTGTTTGCGTGGACGGTTGGAGTCTGTGGACAATCAAATTCAAACATTAAATCAAGAATATTAGTTTTAAATGAGATATATGTATCACAACAAGTGTAATACATATTGGTACTTAGGTAGGGTACATCCTTCTCCGCGAGGGACTGTTCTCGAACTATGCTCATAACCAACTCGTGGCCATCTTTAAATAATTTGAAATTCTGCTCCAAGTCTTCGAGCACAGCTTGAGCATAACCTTTGGACTTACGCTCCTTTGGTTTAGCATTAAAAGATTGCTGCATACGAGCGATATAGTTGATTATATTATGTTGATCTTCAATAACTGTCTCCATTTTGTAGTGAATTTAGCTCGAAATTCGTGGCAACAAAATGAGGTTATTTTATCCGTAGCACGACGGCAGTAACTTTTTATGTAAAATATGAGGGATTTGTGTCAGCACATGGACAGTTCCCGGGTTTCGGCACCACTTTTATGTATGAGAGTTTCTGTTTCTTTTAATAAAAAGTCATTTTTTTATTAATTAATTTTATCTTTTTTTTTCTTCAGTTCAGTTATTATTTTTTTTTAATAATTTTACACGGAATTTTTAGTAACTATTAATTATTTTATTGTTCTCGAGGAGCTCTTCATTGTTCAACACTATTTTTTCTACTCATTTAAAATCTTCTTCAACTTCTTCTCGAAGTTAATGGTAAAAAACTCTCCAGCAGAAACTGCATTCTCTTTACACCGCTAACAATACCCCCTCAAGTTGGACCTACACATTAAGCAACAGTTAGAGTTTTTTGTCTCTGTTGCACAAATCATGAGAAAACGACAACCGTACAACCTTGACTCATTTGCCTTAGTTAATATGTTGATATTGGTATCCAGGGATACCAGATGTGGATTTGCATGGTAATTAAGGTTGTTTGGGTATAAAACTCCCAAACACATATAATATGTAGCTTAAGAAGAAGTGTTGAAATTGTTTGCTTGTAATACAAGCTAAATATAATAATCTGGCAACATCCGTCTTAAAGTAAATGATCACATTTTTTCTTTTCTTTTTACTTCTTACTTTGTAACATTCTGTTTCATAATTTAGTTCTGAATAAAAACTTTAACATCGAACATAACTAGAATCCCAACAAAGGTTATGGGCACAAAACGCGTTTCGGTTACCTAAATACAGAAAAGTAGATCGAAAAAAAAAAATAAAAAATATAAAAAAATAAAGACATTGTTAAAGTGAATAAATCCACAGTGAATTCAGAACAAAAGAAATAATGAGCGTGTCACACCAAATAGAAAAACTTGGTGAAGACAATTATGATGTGTGGTGTATGTCTATGCGTAGCGTACTTATAACATCGGAATTATGGAATGTCGTATGTGGTAAATATGTACTTGTTGAAAAATCCACAAGTGAAGAAACAGAAAAATGGTCTTCAACAGATCAAAAGGCATTGGCATGCATAATATTAAACGTAAAGCAGTCAAAGCTTCAGCACATAAAGTTGTGCGAAACTTCATCAGAGGCATCGAAAAAATTACGCGATTTGCATGTGTCAGTCGGACCAGTTCGTAAAGTACAGCTTTACCAAACACTTTTGCGTCTCAATATGAAACAAGGCGAAAATGTGGCTCAATATGTAAATTCCTTTACAGAAATAATAGAAAAGTTGGCAGAACTGGACATCAAAATTATTGATGAGTTAAAAACAATAATGCTTCAGTTTGCCAAACTCATTTGAAAATTTTGTTGTTGCTATTGAGACACGGGATCAGCTACCGCTGTTTCAAACGGTAAAACTGAAACTTCTAGAAGAAGGAGCGCGCAAACAAGAAAGAGACGAACGCGAATGTTCGGTCCAAGCAGTTTACGCACACACAAAAGTACA
Organism: Clusia tigrina; assembly: GCA_920105625.2. Lineage (NCBI taxonomy): Eukaryota > Metazoa > Arthropoda > Insecta > Diptera > Clusiidae > Clusia > Clusia tigrina. Next base: position 145,499,348 of record OV050030.1, on the reverse strand, counting down.
GTAAAGCAGCAGACGTCGTGACGATGGTAACAAAAGAAGTGACGATAACCGTCGTTTTTTTGGCAAATGATTTATGTGTGGGAAGCGAGGGCATCGTGTGTCAGAGTGTACAAGCAACAAAAATAACACCAAACGAAACACAGGAGGAGAGCAGACAAACTGTTTGATTCATTGCAGTGTCGCCGAGCAGCGAAAAAGTACATGGTGTCTAGACAGCGGCGCAACTTCACATATGTGTTGTGACAGGAGTATGTTTATATCGTTTGCTGAGAACAAAACAACAATTATGCTGGCGGCCGATAAATTTGTGGAATCACCTGGAATTGGAACAGTTTATTTTAAAACGGAATACTCAAACATTGAAATGCATGAAGATTAAAATAAACAAGGCGAAATAATGTTACGAGCGGTGTTAAAAGACAACTTGTATCTGTACACAATTCAACCAGAAAGTGCGGTTTATATGTTAAATGAAGCTTCGCTGGCAACAAAGTGGCATAATAGGTTTGGACACTTAAATTTCCAAAGCCTTAAGCAGATCAGTGAAAAAAATCTAGTTCACGGGTTTCAAATCGAAAACATGCCAATAGAAATAAATTGTGATACGTGTAATCAAGCAAAATTATGTGCTTTGCCGTTCCCGCAGAAGGCTAACCGTGTTACAGAAAGTGTGCTTGAACTAATACATACAGATGTTTGCGGACCGATGAACGTAAAAAGCTCTGCCGGCAATCGATATTTTGTAAAATTTATTGACGATTTTTCACGCAAAATCTATGTGTACTTTAAGCGCGCCAAAAGGGAGGTTTTCGAAAAGTTCAACTTGTTTAAATCGTACGTTGAGTGCCAAACGGGCAAAAAGATAAAGACGTTGCGAAGCGACAATGGCAAAGAATATATCAACAACGATTTCATAAATTATTTAAACAAGTGCGGCATAAAGAGACAGCTGACGGTTCCTTACACGCCTCAGCAAAATGGTGTGGCCGAGCGTGCAAATCGTACTATTGTCGAAATGGCTAAGTCGCTTTTAATTCATGCACAGCTGGAAGAGTTCTTGTGGGCCGAGGCGGTTAATACTGCAGTTTAGCTACGCAATAGATGCCCAACAAAAGCTTTAAATGGGCAAACGCCTTTTGAAGTTTGGAAGAACCGTAAACCATCAGTCAAACATTTACGAGTTTTTGGATCGCGCGCATTTGCCGTAGATAAGACAAGAAAAAGCAAATTCCAAGCGAAGGGAAAGGAGCATATATTTGTCGGCTACTCTTCTACAACCAAAGCCTACCGCCTGTATGATCGACATAAACGGGAAATTATTGAGCGGCGAGATGTAAAATTCGTGGAAGGTGATTTCGACGCAAAGGTAACTAAAAAATGCAACATTTCAGACAGAAACGACGACTTCATGACAAACATCATTCGCTTCGAGTCAAACGTTAAGGTTCCAGAACAAGATCCACGAACATCAGTGCCAGCTGAAGCTGACCCTATAAAACACAACAGTACTGACTCAAGTGAGGAGGAGGAAGAGTTTGTCCAAGCCATGGATTCAGATGGGCAAAGCAGGCCACAAATACCAAAGTCAGAAGAAGCTGAAATGACAAAAGATACTGAAAAGTCATAAAAAGTCGAAAAATCAGAAGGAGTTGAAATTGGGCAAAGCAAACCACCGACACCAAAGTCAAAGCAAGTTCAACCTGGTATACCAAAATCCATACGAATACAGGCTGCAAAGCAGCGACATATCCTAAATAATCTGAACAGCCTGGAAGACATCGAAGCCCCACAATCAGTAGCAGATGCATTAAAAGGTGAACATGGCAATGCTTGGCAAATATCAATGCAAAAGGAATACGACGCACTACTGGCAAATAATACATGGTTATTAGTCAATTTTCCATCAGGAAAAAAGGCCATTGGTTTAAAGTGGGTGTTTCGCATCAAAAGAAACAAAGAAGACGAAATAGAAAAATTCAAATCACGACTAGTTGCTAAAGGCTGTGGGCAACAATTCGGCATCAACTACTGGAAAACATTTTCACCAGTTATACGCTATGAGACCATCCGAATGTTGTTCGCAATAGCTACAGAAAAACAGTTACATATGCACCAGGTGGACATATCAAATGCATATTTGAACAGCAAGCTAGAAGAGGATGTATATATGAAACAACCGGAAAATTTTGTTGATGAGCATCATCCAAACAAAGTACTGAAGCTTCAAAAGGCAATCTACGGGTTAAAACAATCTGGTCGTGCATGGAACAACACATTAGATGAAGTTATCCAGAGTATGGGTTTCAAGAGATGCAAAAATGAAGCCTGTTTGTACGTCAAACATCATCAACAACAATTCAGTTACATTGCAGTCTACGTTGACGATTTAATAATCATCAGCCCAACCGAAGATGAAATCAGCGAAATTAAGCAGATGATCGCTTCCAAGTTTGAGATGCAAGATGGTGGTCAATAAAATTTTTTTCTCGGCATGGAAATTCATCGAGAAGGTAAAAAAGGCGCCGTTTACTTGAGCCAAAAGAAATACATCAGGAGACTTATTGACAGCTATAGTATGCAACACTGTCGTCCGGTCTCGACACCACTTGACCCAGGCTCTCAAGTGGGCTGCAGTAACAATAAATGTGTTAAGGTAAGTGTGCCACAATACCAATCGCTAATTGGTTCTCTTATGTACTTAGCAGTTTTGAGCCGCCCTGACATTATGCACGCTATAAGCAAATTGTCACAGCGAAATACCGACCCACATGCCGAGCACGAGGCTGCTGCTAAGCACGTTTTACGATACCTCTCCGGTACCATAAATCTAAGTATCGTATACCGCATATCAAACGAGCCAGTGAACGGGTTTGCAGATGCAGATTGGGCTAATGACCAGGTAGACAGAAAATCCTACTCTGGATACACATTTATTTTGGGAAGCAGTGGCTTTTCATGGGCATCATCGAAACAAAGCATTGTTCCATTAAGCAGCACAGAAGCCGAATACGTTGCCTTAACGGCAGCTGCCAAAGAAGCCATTTATTTACGCAGACTACTTGCCGAAATAGGATGGTCGAGCTCTGAACCAATGACAATCTATGGGGATAATATAAGTGCACAAAGTATAGCTCGAAACCCAGTTCATCATAAACGCACTAAACACATAGATATTAAGTACCATTTTATAAGAAAAAAAGTGAAACAAATGAAATTGAATTAAAATATGTATCAACGGATAATAATGTTGCCGATGTTTTTACCAAATGTTTATGTAAACAAAAGCATAATGGATTTGTTAAAGTTCTTGGTTTAACGTAAACATACTTGTAATCATATAATATGTAGCTTAAGAAGAAGTGTTGAAATTGTTTGCTTGTAATACAAGCTAAATATAATAATCTGGCAACATCCGTCTTAAAGTAAATGATCACATTTTTTCTTTTCATTTTACTTCCTACTTTGTAACTTTCTGTTTCATAATTTAGTTCTGAATAAAAACTTTAACTTCGAACATAACTAGAATCCCAACAAAGGTTATGGGCCCAGAACGCGTTTCGGTTACCTAAATACAGAAAAGTAGATCGAAAAAAAAAAAATAAAAAAATAAAGACATTGTTAAAGTGAATAAATCCACAGTGAATTCAGAACAAAAGAAATAATGAGCGTGTCACACCAAATAGAAAAACTTGGTGAAGACAATTATGATGTGTGGTGTATGTCTATGCGTAGCGTACTTATAACATCGGAATTATGGAATGTCGTATGTGGTAAATATGTACTTGTTGAAAAATCCACAAGTGAAGAAACAGAAAAATGGTCTTCAACAGATCAAAAGGCATTGGCATGCATAATATTAAACGTAAAGCCGTCACAGCTTCAGCACATAAAGTTGTGCGAAACTTCATCAGAGGCATGGAAAAAATTACGCGATGTGCATGTGTCAGTCGGACCAGTTCGTAAAGTACAGCTTTACCAAAAACTTTTGCGTCTCAATATGAAACAAGGCGAAAATGTGGCTCAATATGTAAATTCCTTTACAGAAATAATAGAAAAGTTGGCAGAACTGGACATCAAAATTATTGATGAGTTAAAAACAATAATGCTTCAGTTTGCCAAACTCATTTGAAAATTTTGTTGTTGCTATTGAGACACGGGATCAGCTACCGCTGTTTCAAACGGTAAAACTGAAACTTCTAGAAGAAGGAGCGCGCAAACAAGAAAGAGACGAACGCGAATGTTCGGTCCAAGCATTTTACGCACACACAAAAGTACAGCAAAGCAGCAGACGTCGTGACGATGGTAACAAAAGAAGTGACGATAACCGTCATTTTTTTGGCAAATGATTTATGTGTGGGAAGCGAGGGCATCGTGTGTCAGAGTGTACAAGCAACAAAAATAACACCAAACGAAACACAGGAGGAGAGCAGACAAACTGTTTGATTCATCGCAGTGTCGCCGAGCAGTGAAAAAGTACATGGTGTCTAGACAGCGGCGCAACTTCACATATGTGTTGTGACAGGAGTATGTTTATATCGTTTGCTGAGAACAAAACAACAATTATGCTGGCGGCCGATAAATTTGTGGAATCACCTGGAATTGGAACAGTTTATTTTAAAACGGAATACTTAAACATTGAAATGCATGAAGATTTATATGTTCCGACATTACACATGAATTTTTTCTCAGTAAACAAAGCAGCTCAAAACGGTAATTTAACATCATTTGATGAAGCAGAGCCGCTTATCAAAAATAAACAAGGCGAAATAATGTTACGAGCGGTGTTAAAAGACAACTTGTATCTGTACACAATTCAACCAGAAAGTGCGGTTTATATGTTAAATGAAGTTTCGCTGGCAACAAAGTGGCATAATAGGTTTGGACACTTAAATTTCCAAAGCCTTAAGCAGATCAGTGAAAAAAATCTAGTTCACGGGTTTCAAATCGAAAACATGCCAATAGAAATAAATTGTGATACGTGTAATCAAGCAAAATTATGTGCTTTGCCGTTCCCGCAGAAGGCTAACCGTGTTACAGAAAGTGTGCTTGAACTAATACATACAGATGTTTGCGGACCGATGAACGTAAAAAGTTCTGCCGGCAATCGATATTTTGTAACATTTAATGACGATTTTTCACGCAAAATCTATGTGTACTTTAAGCGCGCCAAAAGGGAGGTTTTCGAAAAGTTCAACTTGTTTAAATCGTACGTTGAGTGCCAAACGGGCAAAAAGATAAAGACGTTGCGAAGCGACAATGGCAAATAATATATCAACAACGATTTCATAAATTATTTAAACAAGTGCGGCATAAAGAGACAGCTGACGGTTCCTTACACGCCTCAGCAAAATGGTGTGGCCGAGCGTGCAAATCGTACTATTGTCGAAATGGCTAAGTCGCTTTTAATTCATGCACAGCTGGAAGAGTTCTTGTGGGCCGAGGCGGTTAATACTGCAGTTTAGCTACGCAATAGATGCCCAACAAAAGCTTTAAATGGGCAAACGCCTTTTGAAGTTTGGAAGAACCGTAAACCATCAGTCAAACATTTACGAGTTTTTGGATCGCGCGCATTTGCCGTAGATAAGACAAGAAAAAGCAAATTCCAAGCGAAGGGAAAGGAGCATATATTTGTCGGCTACTCTTCTACAACCAAAGCCTACCGCCTGTATGATCGACATAAACGGGAAATTATTGAGCGGCGAGATGTAAAATTCGTGGAAGGTGATTTCGACGCAAAGGTAACTAAAGAATGCAACATTTCAGACAGAAACGACGACTTCATGACAAACATCATTCGCTTCGAGTCAAACGTTAAGGTTCCAGAACAAGATCCACCAACATCAGTGCCAGCTGAAGCTGACCCTATAAAACACAACAGTACTGACTCAAGTGAGGAGGAGGAAGAGTTTGTCCAAGCCATGGATTCAGATGGGCAAAGCAGGTCACAAATACCAAAGTCAGAAGAAGCTGAAATGACAAAAGATACTGAAAAGTCATAAGAAGTCGAAAAATCAGAAGGAGTTGAAATTGGGCAAAGCAAACCACCGACACCAAAGTCAAAGCAAGTTCAACCTGGTATACCAAAATCCATACGAATACAGGATGCAAAGCAGCGACATATCCTAAATAATCTGAACAGCCTGGAAGACATCGAAGCCCCACAATCAGTAGCAGATGCATTAAAATGTGAACATGGCAATGCTTGGCAAATATTAATGCAAAAGGAATACGACGCACTACTGGCAAATAATACATGGTCATTAGTCAATTTTCCATCAGGAAAAAAGGCCATTGGTTTAAAGTGGGTGTTTCGCATCAAAAGAAACAAAGAAGACGAAATAGAAAAATTCAAATCACGACTAGTTGCTAAAGGCTGTGGGCAACAATTCGGCATCAACTACTGGGAAACATTTTCACCAGTTATACGCTATGAGACCATCCGAATGTTGTTCGCAATAGCTACAGAAAAACAGTTACATATGCACCAGGTGGATATATCAAATGCATAATTGAACAGCAAACATAAATCCTTGTATATACAAAAAATGGAAGAGTGGAACAAGTACAAACATAATTATAAATCGTATAATCGTGAAGGAATAAAACCCACCTATCCACGATCATGCACCTTAAAGCAAATAAAAATTTTTGATCGACTTCGGTTGGGACATGCCTCATTTTCGCACGAACACTTACTACGTCGAGAACCAGCGCCAAATTGTGATTATTGCACCGGACACAGAGCTTTAATAACTCATTTATTGAACGAATGCAGAGCTTCCAGTGCAATTAGAAGAAATATATTTGGAACGGAAGTCCCTAGTAATCTTTTAAAAAATGTGACTCTAGATAGTATAAAATCAATAGAATCCTTTTTAAGTTATATAAATTTCAAAAATAAAATTTTAAATAAAATAGATTAAGATCGAGTCGAAGCCCTGGCAGCCAGTACTCATTAATTGTATTTATTGTAATAATTAATTTATTAGAATAAAGTGTAATAATAATAATAATAATAACTTCGAACATAACTAAAATCCGAACAATTTTGAACATCAATCCTTGATGCCATACCTTATCAAATGCTTGAGCCACGTCAAGGAATATTGTAGAGCAAAACTCCCCAAGTTCAAATGTTTTTCTTATTTCATTTGAAATTCGATTCACTTGCTCAATAGTGCTGTGCTTTTCGCGAAAACCGAATTGGTGTTGCGGAATTACGCTATGTTCATGAAGAAGAGCAGATAGTTTATTTAGTAGTAGTTTCTCAAACAATTTGGAAAGGCAAGGCAAGAGGCTAATAGGTCTATATGATGACAGCAGCGTTGTACCTTTTCCAGGTTTAGCTATCATACATATCTATGCTATCTATCATAACCAATGTCCAAAATTGCGTTAAAAATCTTACAGAGAAATGTAGATGCAGAATCTGGTAACTGTTTGAGCATTTTCGGGGTAATATTATCGAATCCAGGTGATTTTATTGAATATGTTTGGCTATTTTAATAGTCTGAGCAATCTCAGTACTGCAAGGTAAAGCAGGCAATGCAAAGGAGTTTGTAGCCATATTCGGCTGGAACAAGTTGCATAGATGTCGTGCAAAGCAGAGCGCTTTCTCTTTATCGCCTTGAGCCCACGCGCCGTTCGGGTTTCTTAGAGGTTTTACACCTTCCATTGGAGGATTCAAGTTTTTCGATGCCTTCCAAAGGGAATACCTTTCGGTACCTTCCACAGGTACTCTTTTAGGTTTTTATCCTCCTCCTTTGTAAGAGCATCTTTAAGAGCACTTGTGGCTGCTTGAATATTGTGTTTAGTTATGGGTGAGCGATGTGTCTACCATTGTCGTTGCTACAAGTTTTTCAATTTGGCTATTTGTATAGGCATACTTGCACATTTTAGAAATATTTTTTGGCGTTGCCACTACGGCTACAGTCGCTAGCATGGAGTTAAAAATATGAATATTATTATCTATATCATGTTTACCTCAACTCTGGTAGAGATATGACTACTAATATACTTTTTTTTATTTTAACCAATTGGTTTGGTTAGTCCCTAGGCGAAACATTGGACTTTGATTGGTTTATTATTACAGGTGAGTGATCAGAGGACAGATTGACATAGGTCTCCGCTTTTTTTTTTTTTTTTTTTATCTCCATTTATTTAACTACAATCTGTCCAGCTGGACATTCAGTACTACTTATATTATATTTGGTTATAAACATGTGTATGAATTTTCAGTAACATTCAATACATTAGGTACATTAATTTAACAAAGTTAGATTCTATATATATTAATTTCATTCATTCCTTATTATTATTATTTTTTAATTTTTTTTTTTTTTTAATTTTTTTTTTTTTTTTTTTATTTTTTATTTTTTATTTTTTATTTTTTTTTTTATTTCTAATTTGATCTTAGGTGGTAAATCTGAATGGTAAGTCCGATGGTACATATTTTTTTAGTCTTCGCGCGCTGGTATCGCTGGTTATCAATTCTACCGCTAGGTTGTTAGGATGGACTCTAAGACGTTTGCGATATGAGTGGCTATATTTCATGATTTCATCATTTACTTTTGGGATGTTTAGATCCCGATGAATGATGTCGTTGCTGACATACCAAGGTGCATTAGCACACAGTCGTATGACTTTTGATTGGAATCGTTGTAGGATGTCCAGGTTTGACTTGGATGCTGATCCCCAAATTTGAATACCATAAGTCCATATGGGCTTCAGTATTACCTTATATATCAGGACTTTATTTCCAAGTGTTAGGGCTGACCTTCGTCCAAGTAGCCAGAACAAAGACCTAAGCGTTATTCCAAGTTGTTTCCGTTTGGAGAAGATGTGATAGCGCCACGTAAGCCGCCGATCCAGGTGCACCCCAAGGTATTTTGCATGGTCTGCTTGTGGCAATTGGGAGTTACTTAGTGTCACTGGAGGGCAAGAACCTGCACGTAGGGTAAAAGTCATTTGCACTGATTTTATTGCATTTGCTTTTATTCGCCACTTGTCTAGCCATAAGTCAATTTGGTTCAGGTTCTCCTGCAAATGCTTCGAGGCTAACACGGGGTTTTTGTTGCAGGCCATTACAACAGTATCATCTGCAAAAGTTGCGGTATATGTGGTAACAGTCAGCGGCAGGTCAGCCGTGAATAGTGTGTAGAGCACAGGTCCCAAAACGCTCCCTTGTGGAACACCAGCTTTGATTGGATGGAGGGAAGTTACGTCGCTGTTAACTTTGACCATGAAGAATCTGCTTTCTAAGTAGGACTTTAATATGGCAAAGTAGTGATAGGGTAAATGCATTTTCAATTTGTACAGTAACCCTTGGTGCCACACCTTGTCGAATGCTTGGGTGATATCCAGGAATGCAGCTGAACAGTATTCTCTATTTTCTAGTGCATTCTGTGCAAATGCATATACTCGATTTATTTGTTCTATCGTAGCATGATGCTTTCGGAATCCAAATTGATGGGAAGGTATAAGTTGTTTTGACTCGATGATTGGGAGGAGTCGCTTCAAAAGAAGTTTCTCAAACATTTTGGAAAGTATCGGAAGCAAGCTAATTGGTCTATATGAAGTGACCACTTCTGCCGGTTTCCCAGGTTTGGGAACAAGGATAATTTGAGCCACTTTCCATTGGCTTGGGAAGTGGTCACATCGGATAATCGCATTGAATAGTTGTGCAATGAATTTATAGCCGCAATCTGGTAGCTCCTTTAGGATTCTGCTCGTAATAAGGTCATATCCCGGCGATTTTTTGTCTTTTAGCGTATTCTTGATAATCCCTCTAATTTCTTTTAGTTTAAAATGCTGGATCGGAATATCCATTTGGTATGGGGCATCAAGTAATTCAGCTATTTTTATGTCTTCTTGTGGATATTTGCTTGGAAACGGCGCAAATACTTCTAATAAATGAAGAGCAAATGACTGTGCTTTTTCCTTGTCAGATCTGGCCCATCCGCCATCTTTCGTTTTAATAGGTGGCACATGTGATGTTGGTTGATTTAGTTTTTTTGTAGCTTTCCATAGAGAATAACCTGAAGCCTGGGAAGATGACAAGCTGCTGAGATAGCTTTGTATTTCTGAATTTTTTGTTGACCGTAGGGCGTTTTTGAGTTGCTTTGTAGCGCAATTGAACCGGTTTTTGTCATAGGGGCTTCTGGTCATTTGCCAAATTCGACGCAGTCTCCGCTTTTCTTTTAGTTGCTCCTTTACAACCTGGCTTACATCACGATAATTACTTATACAGCTGGGCTCCAATGTGGAAGTCCATGCAGCATGCTGAATGGCTGAGTTCAAAAGTTCTACTGCATCGTCTATATTTGTTTTGTTTTTTAAAGGAATATTGGTGACTAGAGTCTCGATAATGCTTTGTCTAAACAGCTCCCAATTTGTGCTTTTGTTGTGCAGACAGATTGTTCTTGCTCTGATCTGAGCCTAACAGCTAATTGTTAGAACTATCGGTGAGTGATCTGATGACAGGTCCAGGCACAATTCCATGGAAGTGTTTGTTTTTGGTACACCTTTGGATACAAAAAAGTCGATAACGTCTGGAAGCTTGTTTCTGTCCGTTGGCCAGTAGGTGGGCTCACCCGTTGATAGGTGGGACAGGCTGTTTTGTTGCATAGCTTTATATAGGTTACGGCCTCTAGGAGTTGTTATTCTAGACCCCCATTGTGGATGCTTAGCATTATAATCACCCCCAGCGATGAATCTTGATCCTAGGGAGTTATAAAATTCTTGGAACTGTTCGCAGCTAACTGGATGGTTGGGAGGGCAATATACCGCTGCAATTGTTATGGGGCCTTTATAATCATCAATTGTTATAACCGTTGATTGCAGGTATTTCTTTTTATAACATTCGTGCTCCACGTGTGCAATACTGTTGCGAATAATTACAGCAGTTCCCCCACGCGCAGTGCCAGCTGGGTGGATTGTGGAGTATAGGTCATATTGCGGAATTTTTGCGTAACTTTTTTCAGTGAAATGGGTTTCAGATATCAACATAATGTCAATATTTTTGTCTGCTAAGAAAGCTGATATTTCATGTATATGACGACTGAGCCCATTGGCATTCCAGACTGCGATTTTTAATAATTTATTCATTTCGACATATTTGCTACGACTGTGGTTAGTAGATTAAGTAGAGTACTCACTTGACCCATCAATGCTTTAAGCATGGTTTTTAGCTCGGTCATATCCTCATTCAGTTGAGTATTTGGATTGTTGAGCGGAGTGGTTAGGTTCGTATTGGTTTCTACCGGAGTATTGTTACGTACAACATTTGCATACGACGTTGTTGTTCGTGGAGCGGATCTTTGAGGCGCTTCCTGGTTAATGTTCCTCGCTTCTCTGTTCCTGAGTGCTGGGAACGACTTTTGTTGCAGCTCCTTATAGACAGTGCAACCTTTATAATTAGCGGGATGATTGCCTTCGCAGAGCACACATCGAACGTCTTGTGCGACGAGTTTGCGGGAACATTCGGAAGTAAGGTGGTTACCTGTACATTTAACGCATCGTGGGCTACGGTTACAGTATCGCTTGGTGTGTCCGTAACGTTGGCATCGGACACATTGAGGAATCTCACGTTTCTTCCTAGGTGGCTCAATTTTTATTCGTGTGTTTAAAAGTGTATTACATTCGTATATGCCTTTGTTATTGCTGCATTGCTTCAGACTGATGTAAAACATAGGAAGCGGTTTTTTTGTAGTTCTTTGCCTAATATTACAAACATTAACAACTGTATAACCTAACTCCTCAATTGCTTCTCTTATTTCGTCGATTGGGGTTGAACAGTGCATACCCCTTAGTACTACGTTAAAGTCTCTTTCCTGCTTCAATTTAAAAGTATGAAACTCAGTGTTCTTTTCGGTTAGAGCCTTTGTAATGGCTGAGTATTTTTCAGACGACTTTGGTTGTATTTTGACAACGTCTCCATTTATAACTCTGAGTTCATATTCTTTCTTAGCAATTACTTCAAGTAATTCTTTTAGGGGAATTATATTACTCACGCCTGAAACAAAAATAGGTGGAGGTTTTGGTTCTCTCCGGACGTCAGTTGATGCATCTTGACGTGCCTCTTCTTGGTCTAGTGCAGCGAATCTATTCGAGCTCTTTAAAGAAGGTGTTCCGAGCCAGTAGTTATCCAATTTGGATTGTTTTGGAGTGGGACGCGATGTTGCGCCTGGGCTAGATCTATTCCTCTTCGAGTTTGCTTTCTGCCATATTCCAGATGCCTCCACTCCCAATTGTGGGAGTTTAAGGCTCGTTGAAGCCACCATACCAGTGATGTTTTCGCCTCGATAACCTTCGCTTCTATTTTTTCCTGGTTCTACGGTACTGCACTGATCACAATCAGTATTTTTGGCGCGGGTTTCCGCTTGTGGGTTAACATTTTTGGAGCCCCCTTTGGGGGAGCGGATAACACTCATACTACTAAGTGTAGGGGGGGCTTAAGCAAAAAAGACTTAGTGCATACACAAACCAACTATACTGAGATTTACAAAGTAATAGATTGAACTGTTTATATCAATGAGACAGCTGCTGTGAAGCATATGCTGTTATTTTTTTATTTTTATTTTATTTATTTGCAGGTCTCTCTTTTGAGTTAATTAAGGTAATATGTATATAAATAAAAACCTTTAACCGTTAATAAAATTTCACTTTTAGCGCCTGAGGAAGACCGTGATTGGTTACCACCAGGAATACCGACCCCTGGACCAGCAGTCAACGGGGCGGAGATCACTACAGGTACGCACAAGTTTTAAAGTTTTATTAAATAGTAATTTTTACACTTTTTAGAAAACTTCACGGAGGTCTCCGCTGATATTAAAAACATATCTATATTTTTAGAAATAGCAAAATTAATAAGATCAGGAATTTTCTTTGGGACTGTTGGCCAATAAGTGGGCTGTCCTGGTGAGACAAAATCGAATTTACTATGTATATTAGTTATTGCGTTGTACAGTTGTCGGCCTTTTGGATTAACTAGGCGAGAGCTCCAGTTTTTATGTTTCGCATTATAATCACCGCCAGCTAGAAATCTATCACCAAGGGAATCAAAAATTTTTTAAATTGAGTTTCTGGTACAGTAAAACGCGGTGGGCAGTATTTAGCTTGCATCCATTGCATCGAATGCGATTGCATAAGATGATGCTTAAGCCGATTTCTGATTAGTATAACCGTACCGCCATATGCCTTTCCATCAGAATGATTAGTGTGTGTTATAAAATTTGGAGCCTGGGAGATGAAAGTTGTATTTGTTTGTGAGATATGTTTCGGACCAAAGCATAACATCAATTTCGTGTTCATGCAGAAACTTGTTACGGGATAGTTTATGCTGGTTCACACCGTTTGCGTTCCATAAGCATATTTTGAACAAACTCATTTTTTAATTACAAGAGTTTGGATCTTTGACTTTGAGCTTTAATCAAATCTTGTAGCATATTTTGCACTGTAGACATGAATTGAGTCATACACTGAGTAAGATTTACGATCATTGGCATCTACTCCTCTATTAAATGCATTATTATAGTTATCTTGCTATGCGTTGCTCTGCAGAACACTTGCGTAAGTAGCTTGACCAGAATTAGGTTTTTGAATAATCGGAGGATATGTGGTGGCAGGCTGAATATAAATAGTATTTGGGGAGAAGTTTCGTTTGGTATACCCTGCGACAGGTGGCTACCACCACACTTACTACATTACTTTGCTGATCTGTCAGCTTTAGCTAAGGTGCAACTTCTCGTAGGATGGAGATCACCGCAAACTTCACAAATACTGCGCAGAGTGCAGTGGGATTTAGTGTGGGCGAATTCTTGACAATTGATACATTGTATTGGGCCGTTACGTTTGCACGGTTCTTCAACCTTAATTCTGTGGTGATTGTTGTACCTTATTTCTATTAACAATATTAATTACAACCTTTACGAGGAACCTTTGCTCTCCAAGAGCCTCTTTTATATCGCCAGAATCTACTGAGGATTATATTCCTTTTAAAACAATAACAAGGACTTTTGAGCTCTTTAGCTGATAGGAATAATAATTGTTGTTGTTCCCCGTTAAAAAATTTACAATTTCACGATAGTGATTTTTACTATATGCCTGCATCTTTGTCTGTTCAATACTACCTTTTCTAAGAGGCACAATGTGAAAATTGTTTGTGCCTATAATATTTGCGAGGTTCAATACTAATTGATTGCAACTACGCTCGCGCAAGTAAATTGTTGGCGGTCTGGCGTTACTGACTACAGGTTCACCCTTCGGTATATTAGTAGAATTGCCGACACTAAGAAGTGCAAATCTATTATTCTCCAGAGAAGAAACTGAGTTGGTTGTGTTTGCCCTTTTGGCGATGCCCTTTTGTGGGCTTATCATTCGTTTGGTATTAATGTAGCGGTCAATACCAGTCTGCACGACCGCCACTTTTTTTACTTTCTTTACTTCGCTCTTTGTTGCCGCCTGCAGAGACATTGTTGCTGGACCCTTTACTGCTGCTGAGTTTTGTGACGACGATATGCTGGGCTGCCTTGCATTCGCTGTTGTTTCAAAGAAAGTTATCGCGCTCTTTCCTGTAGCGACAGTTACTGGAATTGTCTTTTCTGTTGAGGTCGCTGCTGTTGTCGACGCTGCTACTGACACAGATGTTGACTCTGCTAGTATTGTTGTTGTGTTGTGCTTGGTGTTTGGGTATATGCACTGAATGCCTACGCTCTCTATGAGGTGAGTGCGCGACACTCATAGTTTTGTGTATTTGTTTATGTTTATATTTTTTGTGTTTACTTTTTTGAATTATATTTACATATACGCATTTAATTTATTAAACGAGCGTATGGGTTTGAGATAATTACATTGCTAATTAGTAATGGCAATATAATCAGCAGCAGTGGTTAACTGTACAGTGTATTCACATAAACTAAAGAATGAATATTTATTTGCGTTTTACCAAACACGACATAAAACCACTCAAAGACGAAACTTCTAATACCTATAGTAAAAAATTTATTTACTAACAAACTGTGATGGACCATGTCAAAATCTTGAGTGATGTCAATAAAAAATCAAATTAGAATTATTATACTGTTCAGTCTAACAAATATTTCAGCAAAGAATCTTAATAATACATCTTCTATTGACGAACCTCTTCTTAACGAAGATTAACATCTACGAGATTTTCCATTAACTCAGGAAAGTTACAAGACCGCCTGGAGAGATATAATAACAAAAGTATTTTAGTATATACATTAATTCATCGACTATTTGACCAGCCTTCTACCAACTAAACAACATATTCAATTAAAAATCTGAATTATACAACCCAGGATTGTATTTTGGAGATAAACAATCTAAACATAGACACTAAATCATGGGATCCAATCCTATTATATGTACTGATCAAGATATTGGATAGGAAGACAGACATACGCTACGAGCAGTCCATTTTGAAGCCCAAGGAATTACAAACGTAAAACACTTCTTAGCCGTCTTGGAAACCTTAATCCAATCAATTTAATTTAGAATAAAATAGTTGGCCAACTAATCGAAATTTTTATTACTAAGACTTCAAGAATTAAATTAATTAATAAAATTAATTAATTAAAATAAATATACTAATTTTGCTATTAAGAATAATCGACTAAACTGAAATTAACTTAAATCAACTAATTAAAACATAAAACAAACAAAATTTTGTTAATTCTAACATTTTACTTTGTTTCATATCATTATACTATTATCAATATTAACAACAAAAAAATTTTCATATTATGATTTCTTGGTCATTTAATAAAAAAAAAAAACCTAATCCAATTAAATACAAAGAATGACTCCATAACCTTATAAAAATTATTACGCCATTCTTACTGGAAAGGGAGGTGGAGTATAATTGCGAGCATAAATTCCATTCGCATTCTTTATTTGTTCATAAGCAATTTTAAATCAGTTTGCACAATTTGTTGAAATGTTTGAGGCAACTCTAATTTGATACGCGAGCAGCGACAGGAAGACAACTGTCGCTGTCGACTCGCAAATACACTAGCACACTCCCGAGTACATATAAGAATATTAAGTTGAACGTATATGAGGTAAATAAGCAAAAACGGCTCTGCGTAGCCAGTACCTATAATTAATAATAATTTTAAGGACAGTTGGAAAATTGAGTTCAACGAATAAAGTTATAGACAAACGAACGAGCTGTTTCATTTTATATTGACCATTATTACATGGCGACCGTGGCAGAAGGAACTTAATATAACACTGGCGATAACATTTTCTATGTATGTGTAATTAACTGAAGTGACTAATAATCTTAAACATGTCTTGGTGGAAAAAAATTCTCTCTACCATCCCACTTATCTTCCTCCGTGAGGAGCAGTCACCTTGTCGGGGTACGAAGGCTTAAATGATTGCAATGACGCAATGGGTTGAGATGGCGGAATTTTGCCTCATATGGGATTACCCTAGCCGGTCTGACTACTGCGGAGTAATCCAACTAAGAGCTGTCTCCCTCCTAATCCAGGGTGTTCTTGAAATCGTGCCCAATGGATGTTGTTTTGCAGCCAGGAGGTTAATTAGGCTGTATCTTAACGGAGCTCCCCTTCCTGATACCAGGCCGCCTCAGGTAGAAACAGTGGGCTTGCTACGGTACGGGGCACTGCCACAGTTGACCAACCCCTTCCCCTCTCAAATTTTTGACTGCCTTAGCTTGATCAATCGAGCTGGTAGCCGTACGAGATAGAATGAATTAAAATCTAAAAAAAAAAACTGACGAGCAGTCGTTAAACGCTAATTCGAATATCCCCCGCACACTCTGCGGCGGCTATTGCAACTAAGGACAGCGAGCTTCAAGATAGGGAAAGCATGGCCAGGCGCAAGGCTCGAAGTCGTACCTAGGGAACTGATCCCTAGTAGACCTAAAGCTCGCGCGTGGATCCCAGCCAAACCGTCTGACCCTGAGGCTATCTTGGAGATCTTTAGGTTGAGCAACCAGCAGCTCCCGGCTAAAAATTAGAAGGTGACTAAGGAAAAGGAACCAAGAAGGGATTACAGGTCAATAACCCTTGTAGTGAACGCCGAATCTCTGGCGACTCTAGTGAAATCCAATTGGGTCGTGGGCTATGGCTTCTCATCCACAAGCCTCAAGGTTTATAAAAAGGACGGACAACAGTCTGACATTGATCAAGCGGTAGTGAATCCTTCAGGGGTAACTGCGATCCTACTGCTGCTGAGGACTCCGCCATGCACCCGAAACGCAGTGACTCTATGTCAACTGCGGGTGGTTTGGAGAGTCTCCTAGGGACAACCACACTCAGTGAGGAGGGAGTCCTTCTGGAGTCAGACTCGGAGTCTGAGGCTGGTGTCACGGTGGTGGAGGTGACCAGTGCTACGAATAGCAGAGATGCTACGAATAGTTCACATTAACCTCCATCACTCGAAGGCGGCGTCTGCCAGCTTTCAGCTCGGTCTTGCAAAAGGCGGGGTAGACGTTGTCCTAATCCAAGAACCCTGGACATACGGGGACTTGGTCTGTGGTCTCAGGACTGACAATTACAGGTTGCTGTATACAGTAAGTGAAGGAAGACCTAGGTGTTGTATCCTCATTAGGAATAATGTTAGCTCATTTATTCTCCACAATTACAGCAATAAGGATTTAACGTCTGCCGTCTGCCTGGAAACTGGCGAGGGACGGTACTGGTTGGTCTCGGCCTATATGGCGCATGACCATGAGATCCTTCCAGAAACCAACCTACAGAAGCTTGTTGTGGATGCAAAGGCTCAACGGGTGGCTGTCATTATTGGATGCGATGCCAATGCGCACCACGATATCTGGGGAAGCACGGATGTCAATGAACGAGGTGAGTCATTATATGAAGATATTGTAACGACTAGCCTTTCTGTATGCAATAAGGGGTCAGAGCCCACTTTCATTACTGCTAATAGGCAAGAAGTCCTTGACTTAACACTTGCCTCCGAATCAATTTTTGATCAGATCTCAAATTGGAGAGTTCTAGAGGAACATTCCTTTTCGGATCATAGGTTAATTCAGTTTGATCTTCTAGATAGTCTACCTAGCCCTAAGGCTTTTAGAAATGTTAGGAAAGCAAACTGGGACCTCTACAAGGTGACTGTAGCTAGACTACTACCTCAGAACCCCACAAGCACAAGCACGTGTGACGAAATTGATAGGTCTGTGGAGGTTCTAAAGGTTGCTCTTAATAAGGCTCTATTGGTCTCTTGCCCCCTCAGTAGACCCAGGTGGTGGGGGGAGGAAATTAGAAGACTCAGACAAAACTGTAGGAGACTTTTCAACAGCGCAAAGAAGTCTAGAGATAGTGCAGACTGGGCTTTATATAAGGCAGCACTCAGAGCCGTCAAAAGTAAGCTTAGGAAGGCACAAAGAGAATCGAGGAGAAACTTTTGCGGTGACGTAGAAGATATCTCTGAGACGTCCTGGTTGAAGAAGATCCTATCAACTGCTCCAATGGTACCTGGTTACCTGAGGAGGGAGGATAGATCTTGGACTTCAAATAGTAATGAGACTCTAGAGCTTCTTCTATAGACTCACTTCCCTAGTTTCTCCAGCACCATTCAGCAGAGAACAAAACCCAGCGCGAATGTAGTTGAAGTCAACTCAGACATAGTCACGAAGCCAAAATTGCAATGGGCTATCCATAGCTTCAAACTATTTAAACCATCTGGTCCAGATGGTGTAGCTCCAATTGAAATTCAGCAGTTATAATAAAGTGGCTGCTAAAGATCTACATCTTGTCTTGAATATTCCAGACTCATGGAAGCATGTGAGGATAATTTTTATACCCAAAGCCGGCAAAAGTTCGCACACAGCTCCAGGGGACTTAAGGCCCATTAGACTGTCCTCCTTCTGTCTGAAAATCCTGGAAAGATTGTTAGACATCATCTGAGGCTCACAATAGACGGACAGAAGCTGTAAGACTCTCAGCATGCCTACTTCAAGGATAAATCGGTTGAGACCGCTTTACACTCCTTAGTCTCTAGTATTGAGTACTCCCTGCATAACAAGGAATTCTCCCTAGTGGCTTTCCTGGACATTACGGGAGCTTTTAACAACATCAAATCAGACCCAATAATCGGAGCAATACGAGACTTGGAGGTGGAACATTAGCAGGTGGATTGAAAACATGCTTTGTAGCAGGGTAATCAATTCACAGCTGGGTGCGGCGTCGGCCAAGAAGTCCGTGTGCAAAGGCACACCTCAAGGTGGAGTTCTTTCACCCCTACACTGGAATCTTACGGTAAATCAGCTGCTTGTTCAACTGGAGAGGGAAGGGTGCAAGGTGTTTGCGTATGCGGATGATATTGCTATTAGTATCTCGGGAAAATAAATATCTACTGTGAGGGACTTGATGCAACACATGTTGAACATTCTCTTAAAATGGACTACTGACTGTGGGTTGGGGGCCAATCCGACCAAGACTAAGCTGGTGTTCTTCACTAGGAAGTATAAAATTCCTCAATTTATTGCTCCAAAACTAATGGGTGTAGATATTGACCTTGTCGAGGAGGCTAAATATCTGGGCGTGATCCTAGATAGGAAGCTGAACTGGAAGGCTAATATAAGCAAACGCATTAGGAAGGCTCAGGTAACTCTGTACTCTTGCAAAAGAGTTATAGGCAAAAAATGGGGGTTACAGCCTAAGGTAGCCTATTGGATATACACAGCTATGGTACGGCAGGTCCTTTTCTATGGGGTGCTTGCTTGGTGGACAGCCCTAAGTAATTCCACATACAATAGGCTGATAACAAAGGTACAAAGAACGGCAGAGGTATTCATAAGTAGTGCCATTAGAGCGACTCCAACGGCAGCATTGGATATTATGCTCAATCTGCTGCCTTGTTAGGCTTTTTGGCGAAAATATGGCTGCAAACTCAGCTGTCAGGCTAAAATCTACGCATCAATGGGTTGCCAGGAATGTAGGTCATGCGTCCATTTTAAGACATTTTGAAGGTATTCCTGACTCTTTCGACTACATCACACCAATGTACGCCTTTTATGGTATGTGCAAGATCTCCATTCCCTCCAGGGACGATTGGAAGGATGGCATCCCCCTCATGTAGAAGGGGTTTACATCTCCACAGATGGATCCAAGCTACAGAATAGGGTGGGAGGTGGTGTATTCTCAGAAGATTTGGACATTAACATGTCCTTTAGGATGCCCGACCACTGCAGTGTTTTTCAGGCAGAGGTCGCGGCTATAGAGGCAGCACTGTCTTGGCTAAGAAAGAAGAAGGTATCTGGACTTTATATTTACATTCTGTCCAACAGCCAAGCAGCTTTGCGCTCCCTGGATTCAGTTATTATCACCTCAAAAGCCGTCAAGAGCTGCCGCAAATCTTTAGACGAGATAGCTAAGCAGACCAGTCTGCATCTGTGCTCGGTTCCCGGTCACAGAGCTATTCCAAGGAACTGCAAGGCGGATGAACTTGCCCGTGAGGGTACTACCATACCGATTTAACCAGATAGGTCGCAATTCGCTATTCCTATTGCCACATGTAAGCTCTTGGTAAATACAATATCCTTAGGATCAGCGGGCAGGCGCTGGTCTGAACTTTCAGGATGTAAAATAGCTAGACAAGCCTGGCCAGAGTTAAATGTCAAGCGCTCTAAGGACCTACTGGCTCTAAATAGACAAAGCATAGGTCCCGTGATTAGCGTCCTAACGGGACACTGGACTCTAGGCACACACGGGTGTAGGCTGGGGATCGCCTCTAACAACTTCTGTAGGACTTGCATGGACGAGGGGAAGGAAAAGTCCATTGCTCACCTGTTGTACACGTGTCCAGCGCTGTCCAGAAGGAGGCGACTACTTTCTGGGATCTTTGGGAGATATCTCGCCTTAATATGCTAGGGCCTGTAATGAACCATAGGATTTTCAGAAGCACTTCACACACGCAATCACTTTCGTTAATATATGCTACTATTCGTAGAGTCGTGACTTTATTGTGAATGCGCATTTCTTCTTATACTCGTCTATCCCAATCACGTGTAATACAGATTGTGTTTCCCCCTGTCACAAATGAGATTAATCTGGGACTTGGAATTTAAAATCGTCCTCACGGAATGATTAGACTCCTTTACATCTTTTACATGAATAATTGCTATTCCCAAGCACACTTCACGCACGGAAGCTCTTGTCAAAACCGTATACAATTATGCTTATATATAATATATAACCAATATTGTTTGTTTCTTCTGAGAGTATACCTATATTTTCTTTGGCAGTTTTCTAACTGATGCATGCGGCTAGTTCAGATATTTATTTGCTGGTCACAAAATATTAACGCAGCCTCCCTTCAACTGCATCTAATAATTATTGTAGGAAAATCCAAAAAATAAAATTGATGACGTAAATGCACATAACCGCTACTATTATTATATTTTAGATACCAAATATCAATTTCCGAAAACGGAGCAAATTAAACTGTCCGCTCTATTCAACTGTTTATATACAATGAAATTATTGTTCCCAGTCACAATTCTGAAATATTTTGCGGCTTTCTTCAGAAATGGGAAACTCAAAACAAAGAAGAACGTGTCAAGAAATAACTAGATCATAATGATTGCTTCGATGTGACGTTTGTAGGCGATGTTTATATGCTACAGTGGTGGTATTTGCAAAAAAGTTTATTTCCATTACTTTAGAAGGTCAGCTGCAAAATATTAGCAACACCAGCTTCTAGAGCATCTAAGACAGTTATTTTCATTAGCACGAAATCTAATTTCGGAAGAGAGATCAGTTATTTCATCACGAGATATATCTGTAAAACAGATAATGTTTTACACTTCAACACGGAAAGGGACGAAATAAGTAATGTTTTAAGAAAATAAATAATTGATCTAAACTAAAAAAGAGTAAAGAAGTCTGAAGTCGGGTTAGACCGACTTTGGATATAACCTTCATCTTTCTTTGTCCGTGGTTCAACAATAGGGATGTTTTCTTCATAAATCACCATCAGGAGGATATCTACGGTAATTTTCGGTAGCGGACCTTGGGTTAATTATAATAGAGGGAGACATGGCCTTTCTCTGATCTACCCCATTTTTTGTGTATGGCTTTTTAGTGTCAATATACGTACTAATATAGAATTTCGACCAAAAATATTGTATAGGTCGTAAGTTATAAAAATATGGCAATTAATGGCTGTAAAAATAACCCGCCCATTTTTTGTGTGACATTTAATGTTAGTACCCTCAACCTTCCTTTGAAATTTCGTAATAATCTTAATAGGAACATAGTAATGATTTTTGGTTAATTGTGGGCGTGACAGTCCCCATATTTTGCACACACACTATTATCAACCCTATGTAGATTTTTGCCAACTTTTATACGAGCACAGGTAGGCTAATTTTAATTTTAGATCCAAAAGTTGCTTATATTAAATGTGGGCGTTCCATTTCTCTGATCAACCTCATATCCTCCAGTTAGCTTTATAATTAAGAATGAATGTCCATATGTTGCTTCTCGTAAAATATCGTCCATAAATCACTTACAGATCTTAAGTTATGAATATTTGTTCTGGTACTATATTTTTGTGCAGACTATACTTTTGCAAAGTTTCATTAAGATAGTTGTAACGGTGTAGAAAAAAGTGGACACATTCGGAGTCGATCAGATGAAGGATATGCCTCCCTCCCATATAATGAAATTTGGGGTCCCCACCTAAAATCAGTTACCCTAGTTATCCTTCTAGTGCTGATATATGAATTCAAATTGGTAGATGTATATATTGGGTCTGTACTAGCATGCATTCCAAATATGGGCAGATTATTACTACTGCCACGCCCACAATTTACCAAAAATCCTTACTAGGTTCCTATTAAAGATTTATCAACGAAATTTCACAGGAAGGTTGCGGGTACTAATAGCACACAAAAAATGAACCTGTTATTTTGAAAGCCACGCACACTATTGACATATTATTATAACTTACGACCTATACAAAATGTTTGGACTAAATTTTATATTAGTAGTTATATTGACACTACAAACCCATAATCAGGAAATGGGGTCGATATAATCAATTCAAGATACCCCACCAAAAATTACCGTAGATATGCTCCTAATGATGATTTATGAAGAAAACATCCCCATTGTTGAACTTGCACGCACAAAAGAAGGTAAAGGGTATTTCGAAGTCGGTCTGACCCGACTTCAGACTTCTGTACTCGTTTTTATTAGAATAATGTCAACATGAGCTAATCTAGGAATGCAAGACACCTTTCATGACACCATCAATGATACTGAAGCTATGAATATTCAGAATTCTCTAATATAGAATTTAACTCATATATAATTCCTACAAATGAATTAATAAATGAAAATTTTCGATTATTAGATGTAGATAATCGAGTCATTATCCCAATAAATTCACAAATTCGAATTTTAGTAACAGCCGCAGACGTAATTCACTCATGAACTGTTCATTAGGTGTAAAAGTTGATGGAACACCTGGACGTATAAATCAAACTGATTTCTTTATTAATCGTGTAGGTTTTTTTTACGGTTAATGTTCAGAAATTTGTGGAGCAAATCACAGTTTTATGCCATTTGTTATTGAAAGAATTCCTATTAATTATTTTATTAAATGAGTAATAGCTCCTATAAACTAACAGTAAGTGACTGAAAGCAAGTGTTTGTCTCTTAAACCATTTTATAGTAAATTAGCTATTACTTGTTTGTCAAACTAAAATTAATAATATTTAATTTATATTTTTTAGTTCCTCAAATACATCCTATTAGATGATTAAGTTTCTTCTTATTATTTTCAATAATTTTTATTATATTTAATATAATAAATTATTATTCAACTATTCATATTGCACGTAAATTATCAAAAATTAATAATAAATCAATTATTTCTATAAATTGAAAATGATAACTAATTTATTTTCTGTATTTGATCCTTCATCTTCTTTATTCAACTTATCTCTAAATTGAACAAGTACCTTTCTTGGGTTTTTAATAATTCCCCCATTATATTGATTTATGCCATCTCGATTTAATATTATTTGATCTAATATTTTATTAAATTTACATAATGAATTTAAAACATTATTGGGGCCATTAGGACATAACGGATCTTCATTTATTTTTATTTCATTATTTACAATAATTCTTTTTAATAATTTTATAGGATTATTTCCTTACATTTTTACAAGAACTAGTCATTTAACTTTAACTTTAAGATTAGCCTTGCCTTTATGACTAAGATTCATAATTTACGGTTGATTAAATCAAACAGATCACATATTTGCTCACTTTGTTCCTCAAGGAACACCGGCTATTCTTATACCATTTATAGTCTGTATTGAAACTGTTAGAAACATTATCCGACCAGGTACATTAGCTGTACGACTTACAGCCAATATAATTGCTGGTCATTTATTATTAACTCTTCTTGGAAATACCGGAACTTCAATATCAATAATTATAATTAACATTTTATTAATTAGACAAATTGTTTTATTAATGCTTGAATCTGCTGTTTCTATTATTCAATCATATGTATTTGCAGTTTTAAGAACTCTTTATTCTAGAGAAGTAAATTAAAATTTCTAAATTTTTAACCTACTGTCTACACACTCTAACCATCCTTTTCATTTAGTTGACTACAGCCCATGATCTTTAACAGGTGCAATCGGAACAATAACAATTGTTTCTGGCATAGTAAAATGATTTCATCAATACGATATATCTCTTTTAGTTTTAGGTTAATTATTACTTCATTAACTATATTTCAATGATGACGAGATAGCTCTCGAGAAGCATATTTTCAAGGATAACCAAAAACCAAAAATAAATTCTCAATTTGAAAAAATTTTAGAAACCTTAAACCCTAAATCAGTAACAGAAAATATGAATAAATGAAGTCTATCAAGAACTTGTAGCCATCACAAATACAATAAATTTTGCAAAAACTGGAAATTTTTTTCAGGCACCTTAAACTTAAAAGATATTGAAGAAATAATGACAAACGAAGAATTTGATACACCTGTAATAAATATACTAGAATATGCAAATATACATGTTTGCCTATATCAAAACGCTGTAATAATTATTTATAAATATCCGCTTATAACAAACAAATGTAAATAATATAATATAACACCACTAATGTATAAACATGGAAAAATAATTACTGACAAAGATATTGCTGAATGTAACAACAAATATATGTACTAGAGTAACTAAATATAAAAATTATGTAGGAATAAATATATGTCAACAATTGCCAGAGGACATTGTACAATACCTCTTTTAGAAATAAGAAAGCTAAATGTAACATCGAAGCAGAATTGACCCGCCTTAGAATACAACAACAGTAAAAAGTGAGGACACTTTTTCTTAACAATGGAGAGAGTTAAGGAATGTTCACAACGCCATCGCCGACGCCACCACATACTATTTTCTAACATGCAGTTATCGGTATAAACAACGAAACAATCGTATCAGGCAGCAACCGAAACGAAATTTCCCACAGGCAAAGAAAGATAAAAATAAAAGTATAGACAGGATCTGATAAACAACCTAAACAATTGGACAAGCCTATGTAAATATCTTGCAATGGAATCTTCCATCGCATCCTAGTGTCATAAATAGCACTAAGTATAAAAAATGTTCTTTAGTCTTGAAATTATATGAATAAAGCAAGCACGTGACGGTGCAGCAAAAAAGATAATTTTGTGTTTTATAATTTGTGGAGTCTTATAAATTTTAAAGGGTGTAAAAACAATCAATTCTGTTCTGAAGAATGATTCGTTCAGGGTTGAAATCGAATTCGATTGCCCTTGGTGTTCTATAAATCGATCGGAATAGGCATGTGGAACCGAAATTGAAATCGACTGGGACCTTAGTTCCACACAGCAGTATTTGCTTTTAGCCGTCAAATAAATCTTTGTAAATAATTTGCAATCGCAAATCTATATCATGAGTTCTGTGGTAATTATTGCACTCTTAATAGAGTAGAATAAAAATTAAGAGAAAAAAGTGAAGCGAAGGGTTCTTCGGGACTATAGCAACCCACTGGAAATCCCAGAAACAGTGTAACTAAAAATATCCATGAATGCGAGGTTTGATCAAAAAATAACCGTAATTGTGTGATCAAAAAATAAAGTATTTATTTATTCATCAACAACTATTTTGTGCCCTTCAAAGTAATTCCCCTCAGATATAATACACTTATGCCAGCGTTTTTTCCAATCCTCGAAACACTTCTGAAACGCTTTTTTTGGTATCGCCAACAGCTCCTGTTTCGATTTTTCTTTTATCTCCTCAATCGTAGCAAAACGATTCCTTTCATCGGTGTCTTCAGTTTTGGAAAGATGAAAAAGTCAGCGGGGGTCAAGTCCGGTGAATACAGTGGTTGAGGCATGATAACGGTTTTGTTTTCGGCCAAAAAATTACGCACAAGCATCGATGTGTGAGCTGGTGCGTTATTATGCTGCAAAATCCATGATTGGTTTTTCCACAATTCTGGGCGTTTCTGACGAATTGCTTCTCGCAAACGGCGCATAACTTCAAGGTAGTATTCTTTGTTGACCGTACGACCTTGTGGCAAGAATTCATGATGCACCACGCCATTGCAATCAAAGAAAACTGTCAGCAAAACCTTTACGTTCGACCGAACTTGACGTGCTTTTTTCGGTCTTGGCTCATCCGGACGTCTCCATTGGGATGATTGGGCTTTGGTTTCAATGTCATAGCCATACACCCACGATTCGTCACCAGCTATGATCTTTTTGAGGAAATCTGGATCGTCGTTGACGATGTTCAACAGCTCCTGAGCGATGTCCATGCGACGCACAGTGCGTTTGAATACCTAGATTTTGAGGATCAATTCAGGGAAGCTATCTTAGCATATTTTTTCGATAGGTTTTACCTAATACTATTGAAATTAGTCAAATCAAACCGTTTTTAAGTATATTTCATTACAGTTTTATTAAAAATTAAGGAATTTCAGTTTCAGTATATATACGAGTATAGTACTACAATAAGAGAACTTAAAAATGACATTATATCTTATTCATTATCATCATCCTCATTATCATCACCATCATCATCCTCATTATCATCATCATCATCATCGTCATCATCATCATCATCATCATCATCATCATAATCATTATCAAACTCATCTAAATTCATTTTGTTTAGATCTGGAGGCATTATTAAATCGTTTGCCTGCTCTGGCCAGCTTTGAACCTTCTTTGGCAGCAGCTTTCGCATACTTGAAAAAATTGGGTCAGAGGTTATCAAAAATAAATGAAAAATATCTTGAAGGGAGTTTTCGCGACTGCACTTTCGTGAATGAAACTCTTTATATTTTTTAAAATCTTTATTCCGAGCTTCTTGCGCTTCTTCGGATAATAGCCCAATAGGTAACGGAGCATTCTTAATAATTTCGCATCCGTGTAATAATAATAATAATTTATGCAACGTGGGTGGCATATTGTACCATGGATATGTTTCAACAAAAAGTCTGACTGTGTTGTGTGCAAATGTGTTAAAATTTTCAAGGTGTATTTCATGGCCACTAGACACAACAATAAGTAATATGTGCATTCTTTTTTAAGTTCAAATCTATTTTTGTTATTTCAGCTGATTTTTCATCGTTTTGAAAAAAACGTCTTCCCGTATTCCCATCATTCGTATTTCCAAAACCAGGCTTAGGTTTGTCAACTATTAATCCTAAAATCTCTTTAAATTTTTTCTGAATTTCTGATTTTGTTTCTGGAACGATTTTTTTTCAACATCACTTCTAACCTGCCACTTTTTTAATGGTATTTTATATGCAATATGCAGAAGACATTCAAAGAACCTAATCCAGCCATGAAGAATAGAAAGCCCGAATCTTAAATATTCTGTATTCACTTGTCTTTTAATCATGTCATCTATATTATTGAAGTCCTTACTAGTGGCGTCAAAATCATCTGTTATATCAGCAGTTTTTTTTAGCAAATCATAACGGGACCGCCTGCGACGCAATCTCCTTTAAATCATTCTTGATAAAGAATATTTTTTAAATACAACAACAACAACTAGTATGCTAAAACAATAACAATAACAGCAGCAGCCGCAAGGCCAATGTGATTTTTTGGTAAATTTAGCGTCACGAGACTTTTATACAAAAATGGATACCTCCGAAAAGGCAAAAAAGGGCAACTTGAATTTTTGCAGGTTACTAAATAAGTGTTTAATCTTTAAAATAGATCACAAATCTAAACACCAATGTACACGAATAATAATTATATGTGCACTTAAACTTTAAAAATCTTGTTTTTTTTTGTACTTCTAATATAAACTACAAAAACAAAAACACTTCCACACCAAATTTGTTACACAAACTTTACCGGGATATTTGCAGTATTACCTGAACTTGATGGCTCCATAGTTTAATTGCTAACTTTTCTAATAGTTTTATAAATAAAAAAGATTTTTTTATGAGAAAGTTTTCGCTTTTTCAGCCTTTTTTTAATACAAATTTAAATAAACTTTGATTTTGATCGATCACTGCGAACACACTAGAGCACTTTTTACATTTATTTTTTCAGCTAGTGATGTAGAATTTTGTACTTTTCAAGCAAGTACAAACAGTTTTGACGATACTAAAAATTTGATTTTTGAATTAATCCTCAAAAACCGAGTATTTCAACCCAGTATGGATCGTCGTTGACGATGTTCAACAGCTCCTGAGCGATGTCCATGCGACGTTGTTTTTGCTCAGAATTTAGCAATTTTGGAACAATCTTCGCTGCCGCACGTTTCATGCCTAAAACATCCGTAAAAATTGCTTGGCATGAGCCGAACGATATGCCAACATCATCAGCAACCTCTCTGATAGTGATTCGACGATTATCCAAAATCATTTTCTTCACTCCGTCAATGTTTTCATCGATTGTTGACGTGCTCGGGCGACCAGGACGAGCATCGTCATTGACATCTTCTCGGCTTTCCTTAAACCGGTTATACCACAATTGAACTTGTGTTCTGCTCATAGTAGACTCGCCAAAGGCCACAGTCAACATTTCAAATGTCCTTGCGCATTTAATTTCATTTTTTACACAAAACTGAATACAGTTTCTTTGATCCATTTTTTCGAATAGTACAAAATCGAAGAGCACACCAAAACACGACTAACCTTTTTATCTGTCAAAAACAAACTGACAATCCAAAATGGTTGGTATTGCCAACATATATAACAGACATGTGTACCAACATAACAGAAAAAAATGCGAACGTAACTCACGAAATTTGAAAATAACGGTTATTTTTTATCACACCTCGTATATGTGCTGAAAATATAGAAATACAATTTTTTACAGCAGCTGGATTTAACAATTTCAATCAATCATATTGCTGTTGCGCTTTTTTAGAATATATTATATTATTAATGCAACTCTGCAATCAAACTGCATATATGTGCTTCATATGTATACTTATATGTACCTACACATTCTCATTATTTGACCTATATTACGAATATACATTGCAGTTGAAGTAGATCAGTCAAACTGAACACAATTGTTTTAATTTAATCTAACGCTTTTAACCTCGAAATCTTCTAACATAGGTTAGCGAAGAGTTTATTAATAACTTTAGATTTGTGATACGTGCTCGTTGAAAGTGCCTCTATCATGGAACATCGTCGATCAAAAGGCTCTTGCTACTGTAACTTTATCTGTAAAGCCTCTTAAGTTGCTTCATATAAAGAATTGGACCACGTGAAAAGGTGCATGCATGGAGCACGCTAAAGCCGAAACTGCATGTAGGAAAGTTAAATTGTTAAAAAACTTGTGCATTTCAAATTTAAAACAAACAATAACTTTCATAGCAGTGAAATGAATTTACGACTATAGTAGATGAGGCAGTATTTACTTTGCCTATAAGAAATCCTGTGCAATTAGTAGGAGTAAAAAATCCTTTCCACCCTGGTGGAATGAAGAACAGTTTCAAGTTCTACAAGACTGCTTTGAAAGCAACGTACCAATCCATCCTTTTTAAAAAAGAGGACGGATCGTAGACGGAAGCATCGGCTGAGACACTTGACACTCTTAAAAATACACATTTTCCAGATTGATGGGGCAATACGAGTAACTGTAATTCATCCGGAACGGATTATCTTTCCTCGCCAGTGTGTGAATCCATAGTTACGAAGGAAAAAATTAAGTAGTCAATTAACAGTTTCTTTCCATATAAATCACCGGGGGTGGATGGTATAATCCCAATCATGATACAGAAACTACAGGATGTGGTAATACCGTAGCTTGAGGTGATTAATAGGGCAAGCATAAGACTCAAATATATTCCACTAAGCTGGAGAAGAGTAAATCTAGTATTCATTCCCAAGGCAGGGAAAATCGGTCACGAGTCAACCAAAGACTTTAGGCCGATTAGTCTTACTTCGGTTTTGCTGAAGACGATAGAAAGGGTGATTGAACTACATCTCTGGTCGGCAGTGGAAAGTTTTAGCATCTCAAAATGCCAGCACGCTTATGCCAAAGGCAGATCCACGAAAACGGCTGTGCATTAGTTCATTCGCATTGCTGAGAGATCAATACAGCTCAAACAATATTCGTTGGGAGCCTTCAAGATATTGAGGGAACTTTGAACAAAGTTAAGTACTGAAGCTATCATAGATTCTCTCAACAGGGTCGGTTTAGAAGAGGATCTCAGGGACTGGATAGTAGCAATGCTAAAATCTAGGTTAATCCACGCAGAACTAGGCAACATTACTCTGGTAAGGCCAGCCAGTAGAGAAAACCCACAGGGAGGAGTGATTTCACCACTACTGTGGCTACTGGTTATAGATAACATTCTAAATATATTAGACAAAACGGGGGTGAAGGTAGTTGCATATGCAGACGACATCGTGATAATAGTATCGGAAATGTTCCCAACCACGATAAGCAAGATTATGCAAGGGGCTTTGGACAAACTCTCCACATGGGATGTGGGGTGTGGACTTAATATAAATCTGGGTCAGACGTTACCACTAGAACTAAGGCTCCTATCTTCAACCTTCCTGTACTTAACAGGCAACAACTGACACTAGAAACGAAGACCAAATACTTGGGGATATTACTGTAGCTCGTTTCTGTAACTCAGTGAAGAAATTCGTATTGAGTTGAGAATTTTATTTTTATTTTTTGTTTTTTTTATTTCTTACTATATATATTACTGTTACGCATACTCGTTCCTTTTGTATGCATAACCGCGTAACAGCAACACTATACAAAAACAGCTAACCGGTATTGCAATCGAGCTCATCTGGGGCTCTCTCTCTGATTACCACGCGGAAGCAAGTTGTATTTTTTATCCGAGTTGTATTCTATTTAATTAACTATAATCTACTTAATGAATTTAACTGAAATTAACTATATTTTTAAAATAAAATAATTATCTTTTGTTAAGAAACATAACAAAAAGTGGCGACGAGGATTTTTTATTCGCAGTAGAAAAAAAATTAACTGAAATGTCTACAATAGAAGAGACATTAGCGCAATTGCTTGTACGAATGCAAGAACAGCAACACAGAGATAGTGTGGCGATGCAAAATATTCTTGCGAAAATAATTCCAGCAAGTGACTCCAAGAATGAAGTGAAATTCGGTGGAAATCCAGAATTTATCATTGAGGCACTTGCATCGAACATTACCGAATTTTGCTGCGATGTCGACCATAACCTCACCTTCGACACATGGTTTGCGCGATATGAAGACCTTTTTCAGCACGATGCAGGAAAATTGGACGATGCGGCAAAAACAAGGCTACTGCTTAGGAAGTTGAACTCACAGGTGCATCACAAATATGTAAACTACATACTACCAAACCATCCAAGGGACAAAACCTTTAAAGAGACAGTGTCATTACTCAAGCAACTTTTCGGAATACAAGCATCACAATTCAACATCCGATACAATTGCCTGCAGCTTAAAAAAGACCCAAGTGTAGATTTTATCACGTACGCAGGTGACGTAAATAAACAGTGTGAACTTTTCGACTTAAAAAAATTGACAATCGATCAGTTTAAATGCTTGATTTTTGTTATGGGTCTAAAATCGCCATCAGATTTTGAATTGCGTACAAAATTGCTTAACAAACTAGACGAAAAAAGAGATGGCGAAAGCGCCATTACACTGGACACATTGTCACGGGAATGGCAACGTTTGGTGAACTTAAAAACTGATACTGCGCTCATTGAAAACCAGAAGACGGCGTCACATATAAACAAGATCAAAACAAGGCTCACTTAAAATTATCTTTTTCAGATGTGTTCGATGGCAAAATGGGACTCTGCAACAAGACAAAGGCCGTATTGCAGACGAAGACCCATGCTCAACCAGTTTTCAGACCAAAACGCCCCGTTGCTTACGCCATGCAGCAGCTAGTAGAGACAGAGCTAAAACGTCTACAGGACTGCAACATTTTATCACCTGTGAACTACTCCGATTGGGCAGCCCCCATCGTGGTCATTAAAAAAGCAGCTGGCGGAATACGAGTGTGCGGTGATTTTTCAACTGGACTGAACGAGCGCCTCGAATCACATCAGTATCCACTTCCCCTGCCGGAAGACATTTTTTCAAAACTGGCAAATGCCAAATATTTCAGTCATCTTGACTTATCAGATGCCTTTTTACAAATTGAAGTTGATGACGCATCAAAGCATTTATTAACCATCAACACGCACATCGGACTGTTTAGATATAACAGAATGGTATTTGGCGTTAAAACGTTCCCAGCCATTTTTCAACAAACTATGGATCAGATGCTGGCAGGCATATCAGGTGCAGCAGCGTACATTGATGACATTTTTGTAGCAGGGTAAGATAAAGGGGAACACGACAAAAATCTTCACGCTGTTCTCGACAGAATCAAGGAATATGGGTTCAAGCTTAAATACGAAAAGTGCGTATTTTTCAAAACTTCTGTAAGCTACCTGGGTTACATAATTGACCACAATGGCCTCAAACCAAATTCCGAACGCGTCAGGGCTATTGCGAACATGCCTGAGCCAACCAATATTACAGAACTGAGATCATTTCTCGGTGCAATTAATTTCTACGGCAAATTTGTGAGCAACATGCGTTAACATAGAGGGCCGTTAGACGAACTCTTGAAATCCAATGTTACATGGACATGGACAACAAAACATAAGCGATCGTTCCAAGAATTAAAGAACATTTTATTATCAGACCTCACATTGGCACATTATGACCCTCAGCAGAACATCATAGTTGCAGCAGATGCATCCGGATACGGACTTGGTGCATGCATTTTACACGAATATGCGGACGGCACCATCAAAGCAGTTTCTCATGCAGCACGCTCACTAACACCTGCTGAACAAGGGTACAGTCAAGTGGAAAAGGAAGCGCTCGCACTTATTTTTGCGGTAACAAAGTTTCACAAAATGATATATGGGCGACGATTCAAGCTTCATACCGACCACAAACCGTTATTAACAATTTTTGGACGCAAAACTGGAGTAGCAGTACACCAGGCAAATCGTTTGCAGAGGTGGGCAATTCAACTTCTAGCGTACGACTTCGAAATTAGTTTTGTGAACACCAATAGTTTCGGATACGCGGATGTATTGTCACGTCTTATAAACAAAGAAAACAATGTTCCGGAAGATTTCGTTATAGCATCAATAAAAATTGAAAACGCTGTCAAAACGATTGTCTATGACGTCATAAAGTCAATGCCGGTAACTTTCAAAATGATACAGTACGAAACAGCAAAGGATAAAACTTTGTCTACTGTTTTAAATTACATCCAAAGTGGATGGCCTTCAGAGATAAATCAAAACGATGAGCTTAAGCTGTTCTTCCACAGAAAAGACAATTTATTGCACACAGACGGATGTATTATGTATGGTGACCGACTTGTCGTCCCACACACATATCGCAAGCGTATATTAAAACAAATTCATCATGGACATCCAGGAATAGAACGAACAAAAGCTATAGCACGATTGCGGGATATTTATTACATTGTCAAGATGAGTGGTTTGATTGTCCATTTCGCTTGTAAATATTTCAAGGAAATGTTTGGCCAGTGTGTTGGCTTTGTCTTTACTTGTTTTCGCCCATGTACCGGTTTGTGTTTTGATAGGAGGTTTGTGTATTATTGCACCAGTGAGTTTTTTCGTAGCCTTCCAAAGAGAGTATTTTGTTGATGTGGTCGTTCCCAAGTTCAGCATATGTTTTTCTAGTTCCTTTTCTCTGTTTTTCTGAAGTAAAATTTTTAAATCATTTGTTGCTTTGTTTAGGTTGCGTTTATCTTCCGGATTCCTAGTGATTTGCCATGTTTTCCGGAGCTTGCTTTTCCATTTAATTTTTCCCTTGATGGATGCTGGTGTAGTGTCTGTATTTGCTAACGTTAGCTTTGGTGTTGAAGCTGTGATTGCTTCGAAGACGCTATCATTGAAGTATGCGATTGCGGAATCGATTTCATTTTTTGTTTGTAATCGTATATCTATTTTTAGTTGTTTTTCCAGTGCTAGACGAAAATTATTCTAGTCAGTTTTATTGTTATAGATGCCTGAGAAAAGTCTTGTCTCTATTGATCCTAGTAATGTCATTAGGATTGGGGAGTGGTCTGAGGATAATTATAAACATGATTTAATAGTTAGCTGTTTATGAAGAATATTTTTTGTGATGCAGAAGTCTATTAAATCTGGTTGTTTTTTTGTATCTGTTGGCCAATATGTTGGTTCACCAGTGCTTATGAATCGACCATTACTATATCGTATAGCTTTAAGTAACTCGCGTCCTTTTGCGTTTGTCAACCTTGATCCCCATAAAACATTTTTAGCGTTATAGTCACCTCCGGCTAAATAGCGATTCCCCAGTTTTTTTAAATAGTATAGATATTGTTCTTTTGTGTTATTATATTTTGGTGGACAATAGACAGCAGATACTACGATTTGTCCTTTCGAGTCATTTAGTGTTATTGTGGTTGCTTGAAGGTCTTCTTTTTTATATGCGTCAAGTTCAATGTAATTCATATTTTTTTTTTATAATGATCGCCGTTCTACCGTGAGATTTGTTGTCAGGATGATTTGTGTAATGGATGTCAAAGTTAGGGAATTTAACATATGTTTTGTCTGTAGCATGTGTTTCCGAGATTAACATCACATCTATTGAATTGTTTATTAGGAAAGTCTTTAGTTCTAGTTCATGGCGCGACAGTCCATTTGTATTCCATATTGCCAAATTTATTTTATTTACTGCGTTCATCTATTTTGCATACAAGCATAGTTACTATGTTCATCATACTGGTCATTTGATTTATTAGTTGTTTCATCATTGTTTTTAATTCGGATAGATCGTCATTGTTTGATATTATTTCATATGTGCTGTTGCTTTTTATTTGATTTGGCTCCTGTGATATTGTTTCCATTTGTGCAGCTTGAGCGTATGAAATACCAGAGATGATTTTCTGGCCATTTATTTTTGTATTATGATTGTTTTGGTTTGTTTTAATATTGATTTGTTCATTTGTTTCTTTCTTGCGAAGTGTAGGGTATCTCTGGACTTGTAGAGCTTTATATATCGCACATCCTCTGTAGTTTGCCGTGTGGTTTTCACCGCAATGAACGCATTTAATATTTACTCTATCAGCGTCAATTTTAATTGTGCACATGTTTGTCTTGTGTTTTCCAGAACATTTGACACACACCGGGTCTATCTGGCAGTAGTTTTTTGTGTGGCCGTACTTTTGGCAATTTGTGCATTGGGGAATTGTTCTCTTTTGTCGGGGTGGCTCAAAGCTAATTTTGCAGTGCAGGAGGTGAGTAATGTCGTATATGCCTTTATTGTTATCTTTTATTTTCAATTCAATTGAAAATAGTGAAAGTGGTTGTTTTATTTTGGCACCATTAGCTATTTGGATGTTATGGATATTTGTCACTTCATGGCCTAGTTCGGCTAATTCGTTTTTAATGTCTTCTGTGTCGGTTGAATGGTGCATATTTCGTAATACCACTCTAAAGCCTCGCTCATCTTTTGGTCGAAATGTGTAATACTTTGTCTCTTTTTGCTTTAATAATTCAATTACTTTTGTGTAGTGTGTGAATTCTTTTGGCTGGATTTTTATTTCGTTCTTGCTTAGAATTTTCATTTCGTACAATATATTTGGCATGGAATTTAGTGCTTCAGATAAGGCTTTTATATTTTCAACATTCTAAACATATATAGGAGGCGGTTTTTGTAAACGTTGCGTAATTGGTTTTTGTATATTAATGTTCGCATTTGTCCCACTATTGTTTTGTTCTTCACTGTTGTCTTGAGAGTCCGTTTTGTCATTTACTGCTAACAGTTCGAATCTGTTTGTTGTGTTGGGAGTGATAGGCTTGCTCAGCCAATATTTGGGAGTGATGTTTGTGTTGTGTTGAACATTTTATTTTTCGGTCTTTTGTTACTAGTATTTTGTTCATTTAACTTGTTTGGTGATTGTTGTTCGCGGTTTCGTTTTGTGTTTTTATTTTCGATAATTTTATTACTTGTTTTAATATTTATATTTTGTACTTGCGTGTTTGTTGTTGCTGATGAAATTGGTGTTGTTCCGATTGCCATTATTGGTGAGTTGCAGGTAATCGTTACCGTCGCAGTCACCGGTGTCACAGTTGTGGTAGAGGAGCTTTGAGTTGTTATTGTGGTTGCTGAAGTAGTAACTGGTGGATAAAACTCCATAGTGGGAGTCGTGCATTGGACACTCCAAGGTAGGGAATTGCTGGCACCTAGTAGAGCGGGAGAGCAAGATCGTGCTCTGCTCTCTGTCACTTCGACCGGCAATTTGGAGTTGCCGTTGTTTTCGTTTGAGCCGAAAGAAAAATATGCGTTTCTTTTTGTTGCTGTTTTTTGTTTAAGTGTGTCAGCCACACTCATTATAAATTTGTGATTTGTTCTTATTTTATTCTATTTTAAAAGATGTGTCCCAGTAAGTGACCGGTAGATTCGTTCTAGTCGATCACTGCACTATTGCACTTTTTCTTTACAACTTAAGTTACTTTAACTTAGTAAATTTGTATTGAAGAATTAATTTTTGCGGAGCGAGCTTAAACACGTCTGCACTGTTGAAAACTTTCTTTACTTTATATAATATATATATATATATATATATATATATATATATATATATGTAAAAAAAATATATATATATAAGTTACTGGTTCATCAACAACGGTACACAACGTACAGTAAACAGGCTCTGGGCAGCGCATGTGAGCTGTAGACCCCCACGCCTATGTAGAAGCAAAAACAATATGCTCTCACCGCTTACTTGCAACACGATACTACTTCGACGCGGCGATATACGCACGAAATACGGATAGCCCGAAAAGCTGACCCACAAGAGTAGTGAGTGTGACACCCGCCTTAAATCGTATCAACGAACAAAGTAACACGCAAAACTAGGGCACCGAATGCACAACGGGACAGCGGATAGCGGCAATGGCAATAGCATGCACAGCGCCTGTGGAAAAATCTGCGCACAAGCAGCTGTACACAGCTTATGGTAACCGGCGTCGGCAGCGCTTTGAGCTGCAGACTGCGAACCGAATTACGCAGCGGCCGTGCTGAGAATTTATTAAAAAAATGTAAATTCCAGTACCTGCTGCTGTGCAAGAATCCACACACACACACACACACTCACACGAGTGACGATACGGAAATGTACCGTTTACCGCGACGACCGTACCCAACCGAATTACGCGATAAAAAATATGTTCAAAAAATATGCATTCAGTATTGAAAAATGAAAAATAAAAATTATGCAAGACTCTCCGATATATATAAATAAATATCAAGGACTTACCGGACGCAGATGTGATCCGGCTCGAAGGACCATGTTTCGCAGAGCCCGAGTACTTTCTATTTCCATTTTTGTTTTTTTGTTTGTTTATTTGATTTATAAGTAAATTAAAGATATTAGTTTCAAGTATTTAAATATTAATTAAAGAGTTACAAGAAAATTAACTTTAAATATTTCATTTAAATTAAGTTTAGGTTTAGACTAATTATTTGTATGTATATTTCTCAATTAAAATTAGTAGTTGATTGTTAGGACTTATACAATAACCTTCTTGGTTGAGCGCACAGATATCACTGGTCTCGGCACGCAGTAATGCCGACCGACTCTCCTCCTCTGCCTGCGTCGGCACTTTCGTATGGCAACAAAATAAAGATGGCTGCGGACTGCCACACGACTTTGGCGGGACCCAATGAGGGGAATTCTCTCCGCACTGAGCCCCACTCAGAGTCGCATGGTGACTGTGCGCAGGCAGCAGCCGTTGTCAAGAGGGCTCCGGCGCGAACAGAGAGGTTGCTAGAATCATTGAAGTTAGACCCAAGCGTAAATTCAGAAGAGAAGGCATCGATAGAAGCCATTTGTACGTCATTCCATGACATATTTTTGATGGAAGGAGACCAGTTGACATATACACCAGAAGTAGAGCATGAAATTCCTACTAGAGTGGATCAACCACCAATAAACCAGAAGCAATACAGCTTGCCACAAGCTCACAAAGATGAGGTAAATAGGCAAGTGGAAGGAATCTTAAAGGATAACATAATTTCACCGAGTATTTCGCCTTGGAATTCACCAATAATTTTGGTACCAAAGAAGGGAGGTGCTCACGGTCAGAAGAAGTGGAGAATGGTCGTCGATTTTAGGAAATTGAACGACGCCACTATGAAGCAGGTATTCCCGATACCAAGGATAGAAGAGATTCTGGATCAATTGGGACACAGTAGATATATTTCTACACTTGATTTAGCGAGTGGCTTCCACCAAGTTCTGGTGGATACCTAAGATAAGCAGAAAATCGCGTTCAGCACCGGTTTAGGGCATTATGAGTTTAATAGAATACCGTTTGGATTAATAGGAGCACCGGCTACCTTCCAACGGTTAATGAACCATGTGCTAAGAGGCTTGCAAGGGTTAGATTGTTTTGTGTATCTGGATGATATTGTTGTTTATGGGAAGAACTGCAGCAGCATTCGCAACGCTTGTGCAAGGTGCTCTAGAAATTACGATAACACAATTTAAAATTGATCACGGAGACGTGTCAATTTATGCGAAGAGAGGTGGTTTATTTTGGCCATCGTTGCTCAGAGGCAGGAACAATGCCAGATTCTCAAAAGGTGGAATGCGTAAAGAATTTATCAATTCCAGGAAATAGAAAAACAAGTGCAAGCATTTCTAGGACTAGTGAACTATTATAGAAACTTCGTAGAAAGACTATCCGGAATTGCGTTGCCAATTAATAACTTGCTACGTAAAGAAACAAAGTTTGAATGGGCAGAGAGCTGTCAACAAGCATTCGAGAGACTAAAAGAGATAACTATTTCGCCACCGATTTTGGTGTACCCCGACTTGAGCAAACCTTTTGTTGACCAGCGATGCTAGCAATGGAGTTTTGGGAGTAGTATTTTCGCAAGGGGTAGTCGGAAATGACCGAACAACAGCATTCGCAAGCAGGGCGCTTAGCGATACGGAAAAAAGATACTCCACGATAGAAAAGGAATTTCTATCCATTGTTTGAGCTATGAAGAATTTTAGGGCGTATATACCGTTGAGAGGTATAGCCAATTTGAAAGACCAAACACGTCTAGGCTACCCAGGTTCAGACACAAATTGTCTGAGTATTATTTCGAAATCATATATAAACCTGGGAAGAAGAATCTGAATGCAGATGAACTTAGCAGAGTGCCACAGAAAAAAAAGATATCAGTAGTCGAAACGAGAGCAAGAACCAAAGCCGGCAAAGAGGAGATCAAGGTTAAACGGCCAAAAAATGACGCAGACGCTTCAAGAAGAGGAAAAACCAAAATACGAAACAGATAAACAGCCAGCCAACAGAGCAGAATGACCTGAAAATGAAAAGGATGTGGAGAGGGTACTGAAAGGTTTCCATGATTCACCTCCAGGTAGACATCAGGGGTCTTGGAAAACCAACAAAAGAATTAGAGCGCGTAGTTCATGTGTACGTGTGGAAAGATATACTCAAAGGCATACAAAATATCTGAAGAATTCCCCAAAACGTCAGGCCAAGAAGAGTTCGAGGCTGACAAAAATCCCAATGCAATGATGCTGACAGACACACCAAAACAATCATTTCATAAAGTTCACATGGATATTGTTGGGTATTTTACCTGAAACAGTTTCAAGAAAGAAGTGCATCTTGACGTTCCAAGATGAATTCTCAAAATATATGGCATGTGTAGC
Source organism: Clusia tigrina (assembly GCA_920105625.2). Classification (NCBI taxonomy): domain Eukaryota; kingdom Metazoa; phylum Arthropoda; class Insecta; order Diptera; family Clusiidae; genus Clusia; species Clusia tigrina. The sequence goes on along the minus strand of OV050030.1, from coordinate 145,459,084 downwards.
TATACCTAATGCCGAAGCGAGTACGGTATTCAAAACACTCTTTGACGATGTACAACGGTACCACATACCGAACAGACCGACAATGGCTCAAACTTTGTCTCAAAACTATTTTCAGAAACGTGTAAATTATTAGGAAGTAAGAAGTTACACATAACTTCGTATCACCCGTAGGCGAACGGTTCGATGGAGCGAATCCATATACCTCTGGGGTAATAGCCACGGAGTTTCGCTAAAGAAGATGGCTGTAATTGGGATTAGTGGTTGACGACGGCCATGCATGTACATAACAATACTGTCCATGTCAGCGAAGCAAACTCCGTTTGGGACGCTCTACGGATTTGACTTCAACATCCCTGCAAATTTGAAGCGTAGCCAGTTCAATCTACAATACTGGTGACACAAGTAAAGTGCGGAAATATCAGTTACAGCGAACGCACGAGTTGGTTAGAGAAAACCAAGATCGCGCTAAACGAGTGGCTAGAGAAGCCTACAATAATGTTCTGAACCCTTTGGTTTTTCATGTAAGTGACCGGGTACTGATAAAGAATCAGAAAAATTAATTTTATTCAATACGAGACCACACAATTAGAGACATGTGATCATTATGTTCCACAAGTGAAAACAATACCAGAAGAACCAAAACAAATGTATCAGATAGTACAATTCAGACTTCCCAAGTCAATGTCAGCGGAAATGTGCCAATTAAACTTGGTCGTTTTAAAAAATGACATAATATAAATATGCTAAACAGGCACTATAGCCGAATGAAAAATAAAAAAACAATTTTTCTCAAATATTAAGTAATAAAAAAGTTCGTATAGAAAAAATGTAAACAAAGTGAAAATTATCCAACAAAAAATTAAAAGTCCGTCTTGGGTAAACAAATATGAAACTAAGCGTACACAGTCAGAATATACACACAAAGACACATGCAGGCGGTAGGTATTGCATGGAAATATGACGCCTAAACGTTAATTACTGACACGAGCTACGAAACGTTTGTATAGAAGTACATACGTAGAAGTAAGTATATATATGTATATAAATGTACATTTTAATTCGCAAGGATGGAAGGGAAAATAAAATGAGTGTGGGTATTTTTGCATATAAAAGAGTAATAAATAGATTAGAAATAATTAAACAAATAATAGAAAAATTAACAGAGAAGAAAAGAAAAAATATAGAGGTGATAAAATTAGTAGAGAGGAATAGGCAATTTCTAGTAATAATGTATGTGCCTCATGGAAAATAAAATGTAAATTCATAAAAAGAGTAGTATATGGCTTACTTTTTCAGTGAAGAGATCAGGGAATTGGAATAATTTCAGCATATATATATATACTCGTATATATATATATATATATATATATATATATATATATATATATATATATATATATATATATATATATATATATATATATATATATATATATATATATATATATATATATATATATATATATATATATATATATATATATATATATATATATATATATATATATATATATATATATATATATATATATATATATATATATATATATATATATATATATATATATATATATATATATATATATATATATATATATATATATATATATATATATATATATATATATATATATATATATATATATATATATATATATATATATATATATATATATATATATATATATATATATATATATATATATATATATATATATATATATATATATATATATATATATATATATATATATATATATATATATATATATATATATATATATATATATATATATATATATATATATATATATATATATATATATATATATATATATATATATATATATATATATATATATATATATATATATATATATATATATATATATATATATATATATATATATATATATATATATATATATATATATATATATATATATATATATATATATATATATATATATATATATATATATATATATATATATATATATATATATATATATATATATATATATATATATATATATATATATATATATATATATATATATATATATATATATATATATATATATATATATATATATATATATATATATATATATATATATATATATATATATATATATATATATATATATATATATATATATATATATATATATATATATATATATATATATATATATATATATATATATATATATATATATATATACGAGGTGTGATCAAAAGATAACCGTTATTTTCATCTTTTCGTGAGTTACGTATGTTCGATGTTCGCATTTATATATATATATATATATATATATATTAAAAAAAAAAAAACTACTGGATATTTTCTCAAATTTCTTTTTTTATTTGAAAGTACAATCCTTCCGGTTAATAATGGAAAATAATTTCATTCAAATGGCTGCCTCGGCTGGCCATGCAGTAGCCTGCACGATCGTTCCAATTTTTAAGCACATTATCGATTGTGTGCAGCTGTATTTCACCAATGGCTTCTCGAATATTGTCCTTTAAAGAGTCAATTGTCTCTGGCTAAGCGTACACTTATCTTCGAGGGTAAATAGTGCATCGGTATCAAATCGCAGCTCCGAGGTGGCCAAACGACATCAGCTCTGCGGCTGATAATGCGATCTTCAAAAACAGGGCGCAAAGCATCGAGTGTAGCTTCGGCTGTGTGGCACGTAGCGCCGTCCTGGTGAAACGAAATGTTGCCAATATCCTCCTCTTCACTTTTTGTGAACAAAAATTCGTTCAACATGGCCCGATAACGATCGCCATTGACTGTAACGGCCACTCCTTGCTCAGTTTCGAAGAAAAATGGCCCAATTATGCCTCTGGACCAAAATCCGCACCAAACAGTGACTCGTTTTGGGTGCATCGGCTTTTCAATGTATGCGTGTGGGTTTTCTGTGCCCCAAATGCGACAATTTTGCTTGTTTACATACCCGCCAAGATCAAAATGAGCTTCATCTGAAAAGATGATTTTTTTTGGCAAAATCGGCATCTTCTGTAAGTCGATCGCAGGCCCACTTACCGAAGCGAAAACGCATTGGATGGTCAGTTGGCTTCAACTCCTGAACCAATTGTACTTTGTATGGCGTCATACCAAGGTCTTTATGCAAAATTCGTCTCAATGATGTCTCCGAAATGTTCAATTGTTGAGAACGACGGTGAATTGATGTTGATGGCGCTTCACGCACACTTTCTGCCACAGCAGCAATATTCTCGGGTGTACGCACTGTTTTTGGCTTTTCACGCTTTGGTTTATCGATGCGGATGCCAGTTTCTTTCACTTTTTTCACAAGATAACGAACATACGGAGCTGACGGTGCTTCTCTTCTTCCAAAATCCGTACGCAATTTTCGCACACATTCTGCAACATTACCATGATTTTCAAAGTAATGTCGCAATATTTCCCAGCGTTGTTCAAGCGTATACACAACCATATTCGTTCAGCGGAAGGATAAAACTAATTATCTGTCAAATCAGACATGAGCTAAGTGTTTCCATTCACGAAATAAGCACTAGTTGACAAAAAAAAACGTTAGATGGCGTTACCTACTAATATAAAATTGCGCCCAAAAATATTTTGTATTCGTAAGTTATAAAAATATGTCAATAGTGGAAGTGGCTGTCAAAATAACACGCCCATTTTATGTGTGGTTTATAATGCAATCTTTCTTTGAAATTTCGCTGATAAATTTTCTATAAGCTAAAATATGACAGTTCTGTCTCACATTTTTCACACAAAATGCGATTCATGCCAACCTGTCTCTCTTTCACACTTATTTTTTTATATATGTTCTTCTCACTCGCACAATGGAGTGACGTCATAGTTTCCATTGCATGACGTCATAGAGAGGTTGTAAGCTTTACGGTAAGCTTTTTGTTTGTTCTGTGTAATGACATTTATGTATGAAAAGTGGTGAATAATGTGGTGGTTAAAAAAAAGTTTGGTGAACAAATTTTTGATATGAAACCGTGGGCGCAGTAAAAATTAAAAAATGCACTTCCTGTTTGGATAAGAATATGTGATTAAAAAATTGCATAAAAAGCGAACTGATGATGGAAGATTGCCACTTCTAACTTCAACCATTAATTTAAAAGGTAAATTTATTGTTAAATTACATTCGCAGCCCCTCCAACAACAACAACAACAACAACAACTCAGCAGCAGAACTACAATAACAACAACAGCAGCAGAACTACCATAACAACAGTAGCAGCAGAGCCACAAACCAACCAAAGCCACAAACCAACAACACCCACAGCACAACTGCATATACAGCAACAGCAATAACAACAACAAAGCAATGGACATCCGATACCAATGACTGTGGTATAAACAGGTCATGCAACCATACTCCGACTCAACATAAACTCATTGCACTTACACTTAGTTTTTATTTCCATATAAATTATTTTATTTAGGTTATTAAAATATTGTTTACACATAAAATATTTTATTTAAGTTATTAAAATATTGTTTACTTTGAATTTAATTATCTAGCGTAAGTATATATTGTAAACAAAGATAAGTCTGAAGTTTGATGGAACGTAAGTAGATTTAAGAAATCAGAATTAAACTGAATTTTGATCAGTTAATATCAAGTTTTTTACTCGAATAAATATTTGTTTTGTAAGTTCCACCAGCTGAGAGCTTATCTCGCGCGAGTTACACACAATCAAGTAGACAAAGTATGTGTTTGTACAAACACATACTTTGTTGCCTGTCTGTCTGTCACAGCAAACCCAAAGGTTTCGTATTGCCATCAAAACCATGGGAATGCTTTCCAACTCATTAGAGATAAGTTTATGCTGAATTGCAGAATAGCTGCAATTCATATTTTGTTAAAGTAGACTAAGAACAAAGAGAATGAAATAAATAAAGAATAGTTTTTAAACTGAATTCAACGTCGCAAGTACGTAATTGGCGCAGTCGGCAGGATATATAAATATCTATAGATATTTAGTGAACCGAGACTCTAAAAAGTGAATAAAATATTTTATAATAAAGGAAGAAACCATTTTATTGGTTGCAATTAATGTAAAGCAATTTGGTCACAAAAGGAAAATAACCAATTAACAAAAGTTAATAAAATATTTGAAAAAAAAAATAATAATAAATAAAATAAAAATGAATGAAGAAATAAGAAATAGAATCGAACACTTAGAGTGCATTGTTTTAAAACAAGAGGCATATATAAAGGACCAGCAACAAGCCCAGATAAGTTTACAACAAGAGCTGGCCCAAAGAGAGGCCATTTGGACGGAAACAAAACTGAGGTCTGATCAAGCTAGTATGATGATGGCTGAACTCCAACATCAGCAGCAACAAAATCAACCACAACAGCAACGGCAGACATTTAGTTTAGGACTTAGTCTCAATGAGGTCTTAAGCGAACTTAACCAGATCCAACCGTTTGGAAAAGGTCAACAGCTATTGCAGTTTATTAACAACGTTGAGAATTTCTTCAAACTTTGCGGAAAAAATATCGACATCATCAATTATAGCACTGGCATTATAAGAAATTCCAAAATTATTGGAAACCCTGGAAGATTAATAGGACTACTACCTGACGAAGCGAATTGGAATTCAATAAAGGACCAATTAAAAAAGGAGTATGGACCGAAAAAAACCTATGCAGATATATTTAACTATATAAGAAACATAAAAGTAAGTAGTCTTAGAGAACTCTTTAGCATTGTATTGGAGTCAAAGCTTAAAATAAATGAAATATATACCTATGACGATGATAAACCAGAACTGTACTCTCCGGACAATGTGGACAGAGACTTAACTCAAATTCTTATGACGAAAATCGATGGACAATTTAGGGGATGTATTGTGGGACAAACTCTAAGCATAGAATCCTTGCAAAATGTTTATTCACAGTTATATCTACTAGATGATAAAAGAACAATTGACAAAAGATGTAGAAAAGATAAAAAAACAGATACAGAAAAAAAAACTAATTTTCCAAAAAATCAATATGAAAATAGAAACACATATATAAATAGCTCTCGAAAAAAAACATTCACAAAACCCCAATCTGAATTATCTACAAGTAAAGCCACTCCAATGGATATAGATCATTTAAAAGAAGAATCAGATGACGAAGAAGTAAATTTTCTCAAAACCACTCAAAATCCAAATTACCCTTAATAGCACTTACGATAGGAAGTAAAATAGTTACTTGTCTCATTGATACAGGATCAGAAACTAGCATAATAAAAAATAATCTTTTCAAGGACGAATTTCTTGAAATAGATTTAATAAAACCTTTTAAATTTCGAACACTAAGTGGCACAGGTTCTACATCCACTGGCCTTATTACACCATTTCCTAGGGAATTTAATATACCAGGGACATTGTCTTGGAAAGTAATAAATATATCAAACCGCAACTATGATGCTATTATAGGTCAAAACTTTCTCATACCCCTTAAAGCAAAAATTGACTTAGAGAATAGATTTGTGGACATTTTTGGGAAAAAGATCCTTTTTGAAGAACAATCTCCGTATCATATCAATACAATTCAGACGATTGAAGATACAGATTTCAGTAAAATTAATCAACTTAATTTAAATCATTTAAATCGGGATGAAAACTGTAAATTAAGAAAATTATTGGAAGAATTTCAAGATTTATTTTATAAAGACGGAGATAAACTAACGGCAACTCATGAAGTACAACATGAAATTCCAACATCTATAGACAAACCTCTTTATTCTAAAATATACCGATACCCACGAGTTCATGAAAATGAAATCCAAAAACAAATTAATGAAATGCTTTCGCAAAATATCATTAAAGAAAGTACTTCCCCGTACAATAGCCCTCTTTGGATTGTACCCAAGAAAATTGACAATTCTGGTATCAAAAAATGGAGGTTAGTCGTGGATTATAGGAAGCTCAACGAATACACCAAAACTGATAAATTTCCTATTCCTCATATGGAAGGAATTTTGGATAAACTGGGTAGAGCCAAATATTTTTCAACAGTCGACCTTGCAAAAGGGTTCCATCAAATTTTGGTGAAACAAAATGACAGAGAAAAAACTGCATTTTCTACTCCATTTGGACACTACGAATTTATTCGTATGCCATTTGGATTAAAAAATGCTCCATCTACTTTCCAAAGACTCATGAACTCCGTACTAAGGGACTATGTAAATAAAATTTGTATTGTTTATTTGGATGATATTTTAATATTTAGCACATCTTTAGATGAGCATTTAATTAACTTGAAAAAAATATTCAAGCGGCTTCGGGAAGCCAAATTAAAAATCCAAATAGATAAATGCAATTTTTTACAAAACCAAACGGAATTTTTAGGTCATATTCTTACACCTAAAGGTGTCAAACCAAACCCAAGAAAAGTGGAAATAATTCAGAAGTTGAAGCTTCCAAACACACAAAAAAGGATAAAAATCATTCCTAGGGATGACGGGATTTTACAGGAAATTTATAAAAGATTATGCAAAAATTGCATATCCTATGACAAAATATTTGAAAAAAAATTCAAAAGTAAATTCAAATGATCCCAATTTTATTGCTGCTTTTGAGCAATTGAAAGATATTCTGGTAAATCCACCCATCTTAAGATATCCAAACTTTAATAAAAAATTTAAACTCATAACTGATGCTAGTAACTTTGCATTGGGTGCTGTTCTAACCCAAGAGGGTCATCCAATATGCTATGCCTCCAGAACACTAAATGTACATGAAAGAAATTATTCTACAATCGAAAAAGAACTATTAGCCATTGTTTGGAGCACACAATATTTCCGACCATATCTCTACGGAGTAGAGTTTGATCTTAGCACAGATCATCAACCACTCAAGTGGTTACAAGCTAAGAATAACGGTAGAGATATAAACCCTAGACTGCAGCGTTGGCTTGTCATTTTAATGGACTATAACGCTAAAATAGATTATATTAAAGGTAAAGAAAATCACATAGCTGATTTCTTAAGCCGTATCGATGAAACCGAACCTTTAGTGGAAACTATAAACACTGAGGAGAATTTATTACAAGACGAAAACCTAAATGACAATATCCATATTCTCGATACAGTTGTCAATCGCTTCAAATTTCAAATAATAATTACGGAGAAGAAAGATATAGAATCTATAAATGTTTTCGGGAAAACCAGAGTATATATAGACAATGAAGATTTGGGCTCGCAAAATATAGGAGGTAAGCTTGCAGCCTACAATCTAAAAGGCCAAGTCGGTATTTATTCTTTTGTAGATGAAAGCAAATTTTCTGAATATCAAAGTGCTATCAAAGAATATTATCAAAACCGAATAGATGTTAAATTCCACAAATGCACCTATTTTGCCACTGATGTTGAAAATATAGAGGAGTTGAAAAAGCAAATAGCGTTATATCACAAAAAAGAAACAGGTCACTCAGGAATTATTCCAACATATGAAGGAATTAAACACCGAATCTATAACCCAGAACTTAAAACTACAGTTCATAAAGTTATAAATAATTGCGATCACTGCACATCCGCTAAATACGATAGAAATCCTATAAAACCGAATCTTCAGCATACTGAAACCCCATCTATGCCAAATGAAATAATTCATGTTGACACATATGTCAATAGCAAGCAATCTTTTATAATTTTTATAGACAAATTCTCGAAATTCGCAGTACACTTCCACCTTCCAGATAGGAATAACCAAACTATTATTCAGAAAATCAGAGAATTCTTAGCTATAAAAGGAAACATAAAGAAACTTGTTTTTGATAACGAATTTAATACAGTAAATGTCCGAAGGTTTTTAGAGGAGACAAATATTGAATACCATGCAACTAAACCTAATAGCCATACCGGAAACTCGGACATTGAAAGATTAAATAATACAATATCAGAGAAAATAAGGGTACTTAATCTTGAGGAAAACTTACCAATAATTATTCAAATGGCGAAATCAATAAAATTCTATAACAATACCTATCATTCAACTATTAAATGTACTCCGTTAGAAGCTGAACAGCAAAAAGTTGATCACAATACAATAAAAAATCGTATCGAATCAAAAAAACGTCAGATATTATGCAAGGAAAATAATAAACGTGACAATTATGTAGAACAAAGACAAGAAGGTTATATAAAAAATTATAGGAGTGTACGACATAAAGAACAACCCAAATTTATTAAAAGAAATTTAGAAAATGTACATCCTACCAACATTAAACGTCCATTGAAATTTGCAGATTGCCATAATAATATTGGTGACACTCATTAATATATATCCCGGCTGCGGAACGCTCCAGGTCAAACCTCTTAATCAGAACCAAGGATTTGCTGTTATAAACGTTAAGTCTGTAGAAATAATAAATGAGACTGTAACTATATTACACTTGATAGATCCTCAGGAGATATATGCCGTAATAGAAGATATTGAAAGTTACATAAACAACATACAAATTATAAATAAAGGATTAATAGCAAAAGAAATTCAGGTATTGAAATTATTGAATATAATATAATAATATAATATAAAATATTGAATTGCATTTGGTACTATGGACGATGAAGATAGAAACATAATAACTGAACATTTAAATATAGTGACCCAAAATAGTCATAATGCCATAAATGCAATAAACAAACAAATTTTGATAAATGAACATTTCTCAGACAACATTAAATTATTAAAATCTACAATTTTTAATGACAGAAACAAGACGATTCAAGCTATTAAAGAATTGCAATCACAGAACGAATATATTGCCCAACATTTTCATTTTTCGGACATAATGTTCAAACTAAAATTCATAGAGAACAGAATCAACCAAATACAAGACAACATTGCTTCTGCCAAACATAATATACTTCACCCTAGTATTCTAACATCAGACGAAATCGAAACATTTAACATAGATTTTTACAAATTAAAATTAGTACAACAAGGTGTTATGTATTACAATAATAATATACTGGTATTTGCCATCAAAATACCTACTAACTTTGAAACAACTAATGTAAAATTAATATTACCTATACCAAATACAAATTTTTTAGAAATCGAAGAAGAACAACAATACTTTGTAAAAATAAGCAATATAAATTATTTATATAAAGAACATACAACCCTACAAAAATTAATTAAAAGTCCAAATTGTATTTTTCATAATAATTGTAAACTTAAAATTAATAAAGAACAATCAGTAACTTATGTTGATGAAGAAACCATAATAATTAAAAATGCAAAAAACAATTCTTTAATACACAATTGTGATGACAGAAAACTAATAAATGTCAATGGAAACAACTTAATAGAATTTTATAATTGTTCAATAAAAATATTAAATAGTGAATACTCAAACAAAAAAATGTACACCTATGATAAATTTGCATATGATAACGATGAAACATTGTACAATTTCACAAAAAAACATGAAATTAACTTTAATCAACTAAAAATAACCCAAGTAGAAAACATCAAAATGATTGAAGAATTGAAGTCAACCAGAAATATCTCATATGGCATAAATGCAACGTTAATCATAATTATGGTAGTCACATTGACTGTTATATTTATAATTGTAAGGAAAAATAATATACGAATCAAAATTCAAAAAAATATTCAACACAAAGCAGTTGAAGAAATTGCGGAAAGATACGACAATATTTAATTACCTAATTCAGGAGAATTTTTCTACCAGGGATGGAGGAGTTACACACAATCAAGTAGACAAAGTATGTGTTTGTACAAAAGTATGTGTTTGTACAAACACATACTTTGTTGCCTGTCTGTCTGTCACAGCAAACCCAAAGGTTTCGTATTGCCATCAAAACCATGGGAATGCTTTCCAACTCATTAGAGATAAGTTTATGCTGAATTGCAGAATAGCTGCAATTCATATTTTGTTAAAGTAGACTAAGAACAAAGAGAATGAAATAAATAAAGAATAGTTTTTAAACTGAATTCAACGTCGCAAGTACGTAATTCGCGTGACAAACTTAGGAAATTGATGAAATATTTCATTTTTTATAGCACATACATTTAAAATTCGTTCGCACGAATTGTGAATTTGTAGTTGATTTTTATAACGAAGCACAATTTCACTTGAGCTGTTTAATTAAAACTCAACTCTATTATTCAAAACGAGTAAAGAAATCTGAAGTCGGGTTAGACCAACTTCGAAATACCCTTTACCTTCCCTGTGCGTGCGAGTTCAATAATGCAGATGTTTTCTTCATAAATCATCATTAGGAGCATATTTACGGTAATTCTCGATAGGGTACCTTGAGTTGATTATAATAGAGAGAGGCGTGTCCTTTATCTGATCCATCCCATTTCTGGTGCATGGCTTTGTAGTGTCAATATATAGGGTCCGCCAAATAACTTTTTTTTTTAAACAGGGCGCAAAACATCGAGTGTAGCTTCGGCTGTGTGGCACGTAGCGCCGTCCTTTTGAAACCAAATGTTGCCAATATCCTCCTCTTCACTTTTTGTGACCAAAAATTCGTTCAACATGGCCCGATAACGATCGCCATTGACTGTAACGGCCACTTCTTGGTCATTTTCGAAGAAAAATGGCCCAAATATGCCTCTGGACGAAAATCCGCACCAAACAGTGACCATCGGCTTTTCAATGTATGCGTGCGGGTTTTCTGTGCCCCAAATGCGACAATTTTGCTTGTTTACATACCCGCCAAGATCAAAATGAGCTTCATCTGAAAAGATGATTTTTTTGGCAAAATCGGCATCTTCTGTAAGTCGATCGCAGGCCCACTTACCGAAGCGAAAACGCATTGGATGGTCAGTTGGCTTCAACTCCTGAACCAATTGTACTTTGTATGGCGTCATACCAAGGTCTTTATGCAAAATTCGTCTCAATGATGTCTCCGAAATGTTCAATTGTTGAGAACGACGGTGAATTGATGTTGATGGCGCTTCACGCACACTTTCTGCCACAGCAGCAATATTCTCGGGTGTACGCCCTGTTTTTGGCTTTTCACGCTTTGGTTTATCGATGCGGATGCCAGTTTCTTTCACTTTTTTCACAAGATAACGAACATACGGAGCTGACGGTGCTTCTCTTCTTCCAAAATCCGTACGCAATTTTCGCACACATTCTGCAACATTACCATGATTTTCAAAGTAATGTCGCAATATTTCCCAGCGTTGTTCAAGCGTATACACAACCATATTCGTTCAGCGGAAGGATAAAACTAATTATCTGTCAAATCAGACATGAGCTAAGTGTTTCCATTCACGAAATAAGCACTAGTTGACAAAAAAAAACGTTAGATGGCGTTACCTACTAATATAAAATTGCGCCCAAAAATATTTTGTATTCGTAAGTTATAAAAATATGTCAATAGTGGAAGTGGCTGTCAAAATAACACGCCCATTTTATGTGTGGTTTATAATGCAATCTTTCTTTGAAATTTCGCTGATAAATTTTCTATAAGCTAAAATATGACAGTTCTGTCTCACATTTTTCACACAAAATGCGATTCATGCCAACCTGTCTCTCTTTCACACTTATTTTTTTATATATGTTCTTCTCACTCGCACAATGGAGTGACGTCATAGTTTCCATTGCATGACGTCATAGAGAGGTTGTAAGCTTTACGGTAAGCTTTTTGTTTGTTCTGTGTAATGACATTTATGTATGAAAAGTGGTGAATAATGTGGTGGTTAAAAAAAAGTTTGGTGAACAAATTTTTGATATGAAACCGTGGGCGCAGTAAAAATTAAAAAATGCACTTCCTGTTTGGATAAGAATATGTGATTAAAAAATTGCATAAAAAGCGAACTGATGATGGAAGATTGCCACTTCTAACTTCAACCATTAATTTAAAAGGTAAATTTATTGTTTAAATAAAAATGAAGCAAAATAAAATAATATTGATAGATGTGCACGGATTTTCTATTGATACAAAATGAAAGAGTTATAAGTCCAGCTAAAGCTAAGCCATACTTCATTATAATATTCGATGATGTAATTTATGATAAAAACGAGTAAAGAAGTCTGAAGTCGGGTTAGACCGACTTCGAAATACCCTTTACCTTTCATTGTGCGAGCGAGTTAAACGATTGGGATGTTTTCTTCATAAATCATAATTACGAGAATATCTATGGTAATTTTCGGTTGGGTACCTTGAATTGATTATATCGACACCATTTCTTGAATATGGCTTTGTAATGTAAATATAACAACTAATATAAAATTTAATCCAAAAATTTTGTATAGGTCGTAAGTTATAACAATAAGTTAATAGTGGGCATGGCTGTAAACATAACACGCCTATTTTTTGTGTGGTGTTTAATGTTAGTACCCACAACCTTCCTGTAATTTCGTTCACAAATCTTTAATAGGAACCTAGTAATGAGTTCGGTTAATTGTGAGCGTGGCAGTAAAAATAATCTGGAATATATGGAATGAATCGTAGTACAGACCCAATGTATAGAGTTACTAATTTGTATTTATATAGTGTGACTAGAACAATATATATATATATATATATATATATATATATATATATATATATATATATATATATAGATATATATATATATATATATATAGATATATATATATATATATATATATATATATAGATATATATATATATATATATATATATATATATAGATATATATATATATATATATAGATATATATATATATATATAGATATATATATATATATATAGATATATATATATATATATATAGATATATATATATATATATATATATATATATATATATATATATATATATATATATATAAAATGAAGCAAAATAAAATAATATTGATAGATGTGCACGGATTTTATATTGATACAAAATGAAAGAGTTATAAGTCCAGCTAAAGCTAAGCCATACTTCATTATAATATTCGATGATGTAATTTATGATAAAAACGAGTAAAGAAGTCTGAAGTCGGGTTAGACCGACTTCGAAATACCCTTTACCTTTCATTGTGCGAGCGAGTTAAACGATTGGGATGTTTTCTTCATAAATCATAATTACGAGAATATCTATGGTAATTTTCGGTTGGGCACCTTGAATTGATTATATCGACACCATTTCTTGAATATGGCTTTGTAATGTAAATATAACAACTAATATAAAATTTAATCCAAAAATTTTGTATAGGTCGTAAGTTATAACAATAAGTTAATAGTGGGCATGGCTGTAAACATAACACGCCTATTTTTTGTGTGGTGTTAAATGTTAGTACCCACAACCTTCCTGTAATTTCGTTCACAAATCTTTAATAGGAACCTAGTAATGAGTTCGGTTAATTGTGAGCGTGGCAGTAAAAATAATCTGGAATATATGGAATGAATCGTAGTACAGACCCAATGTATAGAGTTACTAATTTGTATTTATATAGTGTGACTAGAACAATATATATATATATATATATATATATATATATATATATATATATATATATATATATAGATATATATATATATATATAGATATATATATATATATATATATATATATAGATATATATATATATATATAGATATATATATATATATATATAGATATATATATATATATATAGATATATATATATATATATAGATATATATATATATATATATATATAGATATATATATATATATATATATATATATATATATATATATATATATATATGTATATATATATATATATATATATATATATATATATATATATATATATATATATATATATATATATATATATATATATATATATATATATATATATATATATATATATATATATATATATATATATATATATATATATATATATATATATATATATATATATATATATATATATATATATATATATATATATATATATATATATATATATATATATATATATATATATATATATATATATATATATATATATATATATATATATATATATATATATATATATGTCCATACCTACCACGCCTCCTTCTTCAAATTGCACCCGCTCTCAAAAGCACAAAATTGGTATACCCTATTTACCTTTTTTAAAGGTAAAGGGTATAACCAATAATATAAGAGATTATTTCTGTATGGGCAGATATAAGAATATAATACTTACTGCTTACGAGTATAATAAATTAATTTACATTGATTTTACTGTTTTGGAATTATCAAAAAGGAAAATGTATAATTTTCATTATGATTACATGAAACCTAAATATCAGGAAAATATCAATCTAAAATATATGGATACTGACTCATTTATTTACGATTCAAATTTAGATTTATTATTTCAGGGAGTACTAGCACCGCGGCCCATAAGGACTTAATGTGCCTACTAACCCCAATGTTTCACTCTAACTTTTTATGAATTGGAGCATTTTGAAAGGTTGAAGTTTCCAAATGAGGGTCTGTGAAGAACTCCCCCAAAAATTTTTGTATTTTACTTCTGATGGTTGGACACTCACATAAAATATGTCCTAATGTTTCAGAGCTGTGTCCACAGAATCTTATTAAGATGATTCCCTAGGGAGCAGTGTCCTGTCAAATACCCCGCTTTCACGAAGCCGTCCGCCCTTTCATTCCCAGCGTGTCCTTCATGTCCAGGCACCCAACAAAGTGTGACATTGTTGTCTTTGCCTAGTTCATTGAGGATTTTATGATATTCTTCAGCCAATCTGGACGTATAGTAGAACGATCTCAGTGTCTTAAGGGCAGCTTGGATATCTCATATAAGCTTGCTGTTTAGTCTTCTCGGACATTCTCGGATACATGCTTCTCAACATATTGTCAGAAAACCGTGTTAGGGGTCATTCAGAAATGGATCAAGTACTTTCATATGCCTCCAAAGAGCTCCATCTTTTATGTTGGAGATGTCTTAAAAGCGTATCCCCTCACCACAGGCCTATCTCTTAATTGTTATGGTTATCCGGGGATATATAATTCAAATTAATTACAATATAGACTTGACAAAACACTTGACAGACATATCGGCAGCTATAGTTCTAGAAAAACTGAATATCATTTCCAAATTAATATTGATCCAAAACGAGTTACAAGAAATAACAACAAACAAATTATACATTTATATTCTGACGAACACATATATGAATTTTTGCTTATTATAATGAGACGAGAATTATATTTAGTATTCAAGTTCCAACAATACAATTGGAAATCAATGATTTTTTCATGTCATACCATTACCAATTAATGGCACAAAACAAATAAGTACAAATCATTATAATGATAAAAATATTCAATATATGAGCAAAGCATGCCCCAAGGTAGAAGGAATGCTCTATTGCATCAAGTTGTAGAAACAGGAGAATACCAAGGACTTTGGACGTTTACTATCCAATGAAAATGCAAGCTGCGATATCAACGACGTGGGGCAAATACAAATAATCTATCAACCAGCACCAAATTTTATAATCTTCTTAAATGTATCAAAAACACTAATAAACTCCACTTGCAGAAAACCTCAACAAAATCTAGATGGCACCCTACTAATACACTACAAAAGCGGCGAAATCGAAATAAACGACATCACCTACAGCGACAACCCGAACATCTTTTGGGACGAAGTTCACATTGTTCTCCACAAGTTGGAGTAGAATCCAAAACTACAGTTGATGTTCCAAGTCTACACAAGCTAAGCCAATACCAATTTGACATCAAAAGGAAATCATGGTTTTACACAACAGCAATAACTAACAACTCGCATACACATATACTAGCATCACCATAGTTATCACATCGTCAATATGAGCATCATTTTCCCTGGTGTTGAAATACAAAACTACAAAATCATCCAGAACTACAACCCTGGAAAGATCCAGATTAGCACTCCAGCCCCATCGGAATCCTTGCGGCACTTTTTGATCGAATTGATATTGACAGCAATGCACTCGCAAAATGAAATTACACTTGCACTTGCACTGGCTTAAATTAAGTTAGAATTAAATTAAGACAATAAATAAAATAAATAGCATTAAAATAATGTGATATATGTGAGAAAAACAGAAGAAGAAGAATAGACAGTTCAAATTACAATTGAGAATAGTTTAGCTGGCAAGCAGTTATAGAGTAGAGAAAGAAATTGATCAAAGCAGGAGAAAATACAAAAACTTGAACAGACAATCAGTTACACATTCCAAAATAACACTAATATTGACCTGAAAAATATCTCATGACCAAAAGCTTGAAGCGGCTCCCCGAGGAGGATTGGCGTTAATGAAAAAAATCCGCTAGAATTACGATAATGAAATTCGTGAACAATCAACACTAGACCTCTAGCAGATTGAGTGAACCTTAGTTTCTCATAGAGATATAAAGGGGACTTAAAGTGCATCAACTTCCACAAAAAACCTCTCAAGTTGCTGTTGAATAGTCAAATCAATTAAACTCCAACTTGCAACTTTTCGAAGAACTGTGCGATGGCAAAAGTTTTGCAGCAATACAAATTGATTGTTTGGGATGAATAAAGTGTTTGGAGGAATTAGATCGAACGCTGCAAGATCAACGAAAATATCAAAACCAGTTTGGGAATGCGATGATTCTGTTGGCAAGTGATTTTCGTACTTATCGAACAGTCATTCCACGGTCAACGCCAGCCATCCGACTGAGTGAATGTTTGAAATCGTCTATTTTGTAGAATCACGTGAAGACACAGAAATTAAGTATGAACATGCGTGGCAAGTTTGCAGAACGGTCAATCTGGTGTAGTATTTTCAAAAAAATGCTGGTGATTGGTAATGGCGAAATTCCCGTTGACATTTCGATTAACTGTTCTGTCGATTTTTGCCAGTTCACCGAATCAAGAACCAAAGTCATCCGAAAATCAATTTTGACTGGGCGATGGCTGATGGTGGTATAGTGGCTGCGAAAAACATTGATGTTGACGAATTGAATTTCAAGATTCAAAGTGAAATTGCTGGTGAATTGACGACAAACAAAACGGTGGATTCCGTTACTAACCAAGATGATGTCGTGAACTATCCAACATAAGATTTAAACTCGCTGGAATTGCCTAGATTGCCGCCTCACAATCTCCAATTGAAACTCCAATCGGTAATCATAATGTTGCGAAATATCAACCAACCATGTTTTGTAATGGCACCTGATTTACGGTGAAGAAATGGTTGAACAACGTAATCAAAGAAACAATTCTTAAAGGAAAGTAGAATGGAGGAGACGTTTTGATGCCACGCATCCCAATAATTTCGACCGACATGGCATTCGACTTAAAACGCTTGCAATTTACGGTGCGGCTTGCATCCGCAATGACAATAAACAAATCAGAAGGAAAGTCATTGAGTGTTTGTGGCATTAACATTAAAAGTGCATGCCTCTCGTATGGTCAATTGTATGTCGCCTGTTCCTTTGCCCGAAAAACATCAGCTTTATTTGTCTATGCATCAGCCAACAAAACAAAAATATGTCGTGTATAATAATCAATACAATAAGCAGCCCGCATAGTTCAAAGTCGATCACATTCCAGGCACATCACACATCTCAATGCGAATCGAATTCAACTATTTTATTGTAAAATGCGATAAATGACATTGAAGTTACTCACATCTATTTTCTCGAACACAATATTATGAAAGATATTAAATATATATATACTCGTATATATATATACTCGTATATATATATACTCGTATATACTAGCTAACCCGGCAACGTTGTATTGCCTATATTTTTTTTTTAATAAATGTTAAATAATAAAAAATGTTTGAAATTAATTTTAATGTATAAAAATTTTTATTGAAAACAAATAAAATAATAAATTATTGTAATGCTAACCTGTGCACGATATTTCTTGTTTCACCATTTTCGGCAGAAACAAATAAATCGGTGGGTTTACCAGGCTACATATAGCTGTCCATGGGAGAAGCACGAATTTTCTAAATCTAAGCCACAGCTTTGCATTGACTGGCCTTGTGCTTTGTTGATGGTCATGGCAAAAGCAAAACGAACCGGGAACTGCAGTCGTTTAAATTGTATTGGTGCATCTGTTGGAATCATGAGATTTCGTAACACATTGACGGAAGACCTGGTAAATCCAAAGAATTTAGAAATTCTATTGGGAAATTGACGGCTTCATTTTCATCCACCACTGTATCAATTGATTTAAATGAAAATAATTCACTTTCCAACATGTTTTGGATTTGTATATTTCAACATTTTTAGCAGCTAATATCGCACGTTCGATCAACCATTTATGATTACTGATGTTTGCTCGAAGATAAGGAAAAACATTTTCAAGTAATGAATCTCTTGAATCCATAATATTGCAAAAATCATCTGGAAGTCTTACTGTTTGTTTTATTGGGTCTATAGCAATTTTTCCATCACCAATATCAAGCAATTGTTTAGAAAAGCGTACAGCAGTTGGATCATTTTGAATTTGGACACGCATATTGGTTGTTAATTTCATTTTATGAACGCTGCGCCACAATGATGATGATTTTAAACATGCATTGATCTCATCTGCATAGGTCGATCGTGGTAGTGTTTGAGGGAAATCTCCAGACAACAAAATGAGAGCACCACCGAAAAGTCTATCATTACCTTTCAAATCTTGCAATGTACGATTTAGTGCTTCCAATGAATATTTGTGTGCCATTGTACACTCATCCCAGATAATGATGTGGCAACTTGATAGTACTTTACCCATACTGGAATGCTTTTTAGTGTTGCATACAGAATTTTCATTCGTTTGCATATTTAATGGCAATTTCAGTGCAGAATGTGCTGTTCTGCCTCCGTCTAATAATGTCGCAGCAATTCCAGATGATGCGATGGCCAAAGCAATTTTACTTTCAGAACGTATGTGTGCTAATAGAATCGAAATTAAAAACGTCTTTCCAGTTCCGCCTGGTGCATCCAGAAATAAGAAACCACCTTCTTCAGCAGCGACTGCATGCATAATTGTAGTGAAAATTCTTTTTTGCTCTGGTAACAATTTTGGTTCATTTGCTTGAACATATTCAACCAACTGATAAATATTTTCTGATTCTTCACGTTGCATATCTCTGTTAAACAAATCACTTGCTGGTCGATCGGGGGATGGCATTCCCAATTTCATGAGTGATTCATTCGAAATATTCATGCATAAATCTTCCAGCTTGATCAAAGCTTCATTATATATTTCTGGCGTGAAATCTAAACTAAGATCTGCACGAATTGTACGAAGCGCATGAAGTATATCTTCACTCATTGCATCCTTATATTTTTCCCATAATTCAGTTGGATTTGTTGGATAACATGTTGTTAATAAAGTGGCAAACAATATTCGTATTTGGCGTGGCGTTGAACTGGCAGCAGCATCGGCAAGAGTTAAATCCCAATGCAAATCTCCTTCTAATAATCCAAATGCTCGGCATGAATCATGATACGTTGTATGTAGTTGACCGTTTACAGTTTTCAAATATGCGAACGATGTTGGTCAAGGAATATTAATTAACAACAATCGTAAAAAAAAGCTGTTTGGGATGAACTGTGTATAGTCGGCCTAATGCATTAGTACAAAATATTCCTGGATAATCGGCAACAGCTTTTCCTCTTTTACGGGGTTCCCATGTTTTTCTCGACTTATTCCACGTGAAATAGGTTGGTACTTCAGCATAGAGCAATGTTCCCGCAAATCGACCATAATCATTTTGTTGTTGGCATAAACGAAAAAAATCAGTCAATGTTGTCTTTGGTTGAATAACTGCTCGTTCTGCTGCATTTTGTTCAGTAAAATATACTCGTTGGCCGCTTTCGAGGTGAATAGCCAAATTAACGACAACTGGATCTCTTTCATGAATAGGGAAAGAAAGAATTCGCCATACAGCTTCATTGCTGCTGATGTATCTGCCCAGTTGGTAGCGTGCAACTTCATCAATTTCATTCACACTTTCTACAGCGAAAACGGCCATGTCGCTACCTTTATCTAAATATTTACAGATGTATTTAATTGACTTAACTGAACTGCAATATTCAACATTAATAGGAGCTTTATATGTTTTGGATAACAGGTGGGGAGTATGGTACAACCCATTTATTAACAATTTCTATATCATTTCTGGCAGTCATCATAAACGAATATCCACCATCTTCAGTCGATCGTCTACGATACAAAGGATATCCATCATTTCCAGTGATTGTATATGTATAGTGTTTGTACGAAATGTATGAAAAAAAAACTTTTGTGGCGCCACCTGGCGGATGAAATATATACTATAACCTCACAGGCCACGACACAAATATGTGTTGTAAATTTTGTTATGATATCTTTTATGGTTCCGGAGATCCTTCGAGACGTATCTACGCACGAACGATTTTGTATATATATATATATATATATATATATATATATATATATATATATATATATATATATATAAATATATATATATATATATATATATATATATATATATATATATATATTTATATATATATATATATATATATATATATATGTATATATATATATATATATATATATATATATATATATATATATATATATATATATATTTATATATATATATATATATATATATATATATATATATATATATATATATATATATGTATATATATATATATATATATATATATATATATATATATATATATATATATATATATATATATATATATATATATATGTATGTATATATATATATATACGAGGTGTGATGAAAAAATAAAGTATTTATTTATTCATCAACAACTATCTTGTCCCCTTCAAAGTAGTTCCCCTCAGATATAATACACTTATGCCAGCGTTTTTTCCAATCCTCGAAACACTTCTGAAACGCTTTTTTGGTATCGCCAACAGCTCCTGTTTCGATTTTTCTTTTATCTCTTCAATCGTAGCAAAACGCTTTCCTTTCATCGGTGTCTTCAGTTTTGGAAAGAGGAAAAAGTCAGCGGGGGCCAAGTCCGGTGAATACGGTGGTTGAGGCATGATAACGGTTTTTTTTTTTGGCCAAAAACAGCTCCTGAGCGATGTCCATGCGACGTTGTTTTTGCTCAAAATTTAGCAATTTTCAACAATCTTCGCTGCCGCACGTTTCATGCCTAAAACATCCGTAAAAATTGCTTGGCATGAGCCGAACGATATGCCAACATCATCAGCAACCTCTCTGATAGTGATTCGACGATTATCCAAAATCATTTTCTTCACTGCGTCAATGTTTTCATCGGTTGTTGACTTGCTCGGGCGACCAGGACGAGCATCGTCATTGACATCTTCTCGGCCTTCCTTAATCCGTTTATACCACAATTGAACTTGTGATCTGCTCAGAGTAGACTCGCCAAAGGCCACAGTCAACATTTCAAATGTCCTTGCGCATTTAATTTCATTTTTTACACAAAACTGAATACAGTTCCTTTGATCCATTTTTTTCGAATAGTAAAAAATCGAAGAGCACACCAAAACACGACTAACCTTTTTATCTGTCAAAAAAAATGCGAACATCGAACATACGTAACTCACGAAAACATGAAAATAACGGTTGTCTTTTGATCACACTTCGTATATATATATATATATATATATACGAATATATATATATATATATATATATATATATATATATATATTTATATATATATATATATATATATATATATATATATATATATATATATATATATATATATATATATATATATATATATATATATATATATATATATATATATATATATATATATATATATATATATATATATATATATATATATATATATATATATATATATATATATATATATATATATATATATATATATATATATATATATATATATATATATATATATATATATATATATATATATATATATATATATATATATATATATATATATATATATATATATATATATATATATATATATATATATATATATATATATATATATATATATATATATATATATATATATATATATATATATATATATATATATATATATATATATATATATATATATATATATATATATATATATATATATATATATATATATATATATATATATATATATATATATATATATATATATATATATATATATATATATATATATATATATATATATATATATATATATATATATATATATATATATATATATATATATATACGAGGTGTGATCAAAAGAC
Source organism: Clusia tigrina (assembly GCA_920105625.2). Taxonomy (NCBI): domain Eukaryota; kingdom Metazoa; phylum Arthropoda; class Insecta; order Diptera; family Clusiidae; genus Clusia; species Clusia tigrina. Next base: position 145,435,909 of record OV050030.1, on the reverse strand, counting down.
AACCGTTATTTTCATCTTTTCGTGAGTTACGTATGTTCGATGTTCGCATTTTTTTTTTTTTTATGTTGGTTCACATGTCTGTCTATATAAAGGGTCCGCCAAATAACTTTTTTTTTTTAAATTCTATAAAAAAAAAAAAACTACTGGATATTTTATCAAATTTCTTTTTTTATTTGAAAGTACAATCCTTCCGGTTAATAATGAAAAATAATTTCATTCAAATAGCTGCCTCGGCTGGCCATGCAATAGCCTACACGATCGGTCCAATTTTTAAGCACATTATCGATTGTGTGCAGCTGTATTTCACCAATGGCTTCACGAATATTGTCCTTTAAAGCGTCAATTGTCTCTGGCTTGTCGGCGTAACACTTATCTTTGAGGGCACCCCACAAATAATAGTCCAACGGTGTCAAATCGTAGCTCCGAGGTGGCCAAACGACATCAGCTCTGCGGCTGATAATGCGATCTTCAAAAACAGGGCGCAAAACATCGAGTGTAGCTTCGGCTGTGTGGCACGTAGCGCCGTCCTGTTGAAACCAAATGTTGCCAATATCCTCCTCTTCAATTTTTGTGAACAAAAATTCGTTCAACATGGCCCGATAACGATCGCCATTGACTGTAACGGCCACTCCTTGCTCATTTTCGAAGAAAAATGGCCCAATTATGCCTCTGGACCAAAATCCGCACCAAACAGTGACTCGTTTTGGGTGCATCGGCTTTTCAATGTATGCGTGCGGGCTTTCTGTGCCCCGAAATGCGACAATTTTGCTTGTTTACATACCCGCCAAGATCAAAATGAGCTTCATCTGAAAAGATGATTTTTTTGGCAAAATCGGCATCTTCTGTAAGTCGATCGCATGCCCACTTAGCGAAGCGAAAACGCATTGGATGGTCAGTTGGCTTCAACTCCTGAACGAATTGGACTTTGTATGGCGTCATACCAAGGTCTTTATGCAAAATTCGTCTCAATGATGTCTCCGAAATGTTCAATTGTTGAGAACGACGGTGAATTGATGTTGATGGCGCTTTACGCACACTTTCTGCCACAGCAGCAATATTCTCGGGTGTACGCACTGTTTTTGGCTTTTCACGCTTTGGTTTATCGATGAGGATGCCAGTTTCTTTCACTTTTTTTACAAGATAACGAACATACGGAGCTGACGGTCCTTCTCTTCTTCCAAAATCCGTACGCAATTTTCGCACACATTCTGCAACATTAACATGATTTTCAAAGTAATGTCGCAATATTTCCCAGCGTTGTTCAAGCGTATACACAACCATATTCGTTCAGCGGAAGGATAAAATTAATTATCTGTCAAATCAGACATGAGCTAAGTGTTACCATTCACGAAATAAGCACTAGTTGACAAGAAAAACGTTAGATCCCGGACCCGTTATATATATATATATATATATATATATATATATATATATATATATATATATATATATATATATATATATATATATATATATATATATATATATATATATATATATATATATATATATAATATATAAAGTGTTTTTCAAAAGAAACGCTACAAAAGTAAATTGATAGTGACAGCAAACGACGCCATATTTTTTCATTATGCAAAGATATACGAGCCAAAAACGAGTCGAAATTATTAAAATTTACTACCGAAATTCGGAGTCAGTCGCCTCAACTTTAAGAGCGCTACGTCCAATTTATGATGAGGCTCATTTCTGGCTGAATGGCTTCGTCAGTAAGCAAAATATGCGTTATTGGTTAGACAGCAATCCACACGTACTCCATGAGTCATCATTGCATCCGGAAAAAATTACGGTTTGGTGCGGTTTATGGGCCGGCGGCGTCATTGGGCCGTACTTCTTCCGTGATGATCAAGACCGGCACATTACTGTGAATGCGAATCGCTACCGTTCAATGATAACAGAAAATTTTTGGCCCCAATTGGATAATATGGACTTGGGGGACATGTGGTTCCAACAGGACGGCGCCACAAGCCACACAGCGAATGCCACAATCAATTTACTGCAAACCAAGTTTGGTGAACGTGTTATCTCACGAAATGGCCCAGTCGATTGGCCGCCTCGGTCGTGCGATTTGTAGCCGTTAGATTATTTCATGTGGGGCTACGTCAAGTGTATGGTCTATGCCAACAAGCCAGCGACGATTGATAAACTTCGTACGAATATCGAACGTGAAATTGCAGCAGTATCGGCCGATTTATGCTTGAAAACCGTTGAAAATTGGGTTCAGCGTCTGGACATCTGCAAGCGTGCCCGTGGTGGCCATGCAAAAGAAATCGAGTTCCATACATAATGGCATCGAACGTTTTTTCACAGGAATAAAGAATTTCATTGATATCTAAAACCGGTTTTGTTTTATTTAAAAAAACTTTTGTAGCGCTCTTATTGAAAAACCCGATATATATATATATATATATATATATATATATATATATATATATATAAATATATATATATATGATTTAATATTTTTAGGGTACGGATTGTGCAAAATCGCAAAAAAAAAATTTTTTTATTGGAGTACAGATGGTGGGAATTTAAAAAAATAATATGTTCAGTTAAATTTAGCAAAATGGGCTAAAGCCAATTAATTATAACCAATAAAAGAGAATGGAATGTATGTATGTAGTCATATACGAACAAGTTAGAGGGTGTAGGAGAATTCAATCGTATATGGGAAATGCATACCAGGCTATAAGTAAATTTAAATAATATAATTTAATTGAATGCAATGAAAAATTTAGTCATGCAATGGACAATGTTTTCACATGAAGCGGTTTATCTTTTATATTTTCGCTTATGTCAGATGGAAAAATAGTTTTGCCCAGTATTGAGAGAGAAAAAAAAAGTTAATTTATAAAATAACCAGTTGAAGGCATGTAAATTATAATAGTAAATAATTCCTTTTTATTAAGCAATTATTGTAAAATGATTTCAAATTTCTTATGATTTAAAAAAAAAATTTGTATTACTTAATGTACAGTGTTGTAAATGAATATAACAATGTATATCCAATATACAAGGAAAAAATGAATATGTATAATTATTGAAATTTTATGTTTCTAAACAATTTTAGTTTGTTAACTAATTCACAACAGAATTGCGTATTAATACATTTGAAATATGCATAATTTATAAGTATAGATAATACATACAATTTATATTTACAGTAAGGAAAATTTAAAAAATTATTGAATGGTGAATGAAACAATTATAATTTATTTAAAATTATTTTTAAGTATTAAGGCTTTATTGTGCAGAATAGAATGATTATGCAACATGAATCTGAAAGGAGCTTACACCAGCATCGAAGACAGAATGTGAAGTTAACCAACTTCCGTGTGAACGATGGACGGCAGATGAAATGCAATAGCAGCGAATGAAAAAGTTGACAGAAGAAGACGATGAAGTAAAGGTAGAAGAAGGAGAAGAACAGCAACTCCAGTCTGGCAATAAGCTAAAAGCTCTATTAAAGTTAAAAAGTGTCAGAGGTTCTAACTCCCAATGAGCAAGATGATTGCGAACTGAGAAAATGAAAATGGTACCAGCAGTATAATTCCAAATTCCAAGAAAAAAAAAAACAGCGGTCTCAAATAAATTAAAGTTATATGATGCTGCTAAGGATGATTATTATCGTGGGGACCATAGTGATAACACTTGCTATTAATTTGTTGTGAGTTAGAATCAAGCTACCTACGCGTAGTTGACTCACAGCAACGGCTCCTATTAAATTCATTAAGAACGCACATATTTTTAGGGTGCAAATATTGAAAATGAACAGTAATTATTCATTAATTATGATGTAAACTTTTAGGGTGTCACAGTTCCGCAGTCAAGCTGACGAGGGGCATTTAGAATGCACCGACGACACTTTTACTTGCAGTAGGTCAGCGGGCTTGAGCAACTGACACCAAACAACAATTGCGTAACTGGAACACCAGAAAAGTGAAGACGTAGACTGTAATGTTTATTTGTAAATAGTATATAAGAACTAGCATTTTAAGAATAAAGCTCTCTTGTGTTTTAAAACTGAAAGGTGAAAAGTGTTTGTACTTTACGTTAGGGTTTTGATTTTGCAGCCACGCGCCCGGAAGAACTACGACAGGACGTCGCCCGCCAAGCAAGGACACGAGGACCCCAACATTTTGGCGCAGCCGGTAGGATCCAACGTCGAGTGCCAGGAAAAGAGCACTCCTACGCGGGAATCCACCAATAGGAAACCATAAGGATAACCATCCCAAAGGAGGGCGATGGAGGGAACGAAAATGGTGAGTATGTCTATGGTAGGACATTCTAGTATCTAAGTGAATTTTGTCGACGATTCTTCGGTGACCGTGTGGGCGCTTTTGCGCCGGTCATGCAGAAGAAGCAGCATTGGGGCTGATTAGCCGCTGCGGTTAGGTGATAATAGGTCGATTCGAAAGGAAAATTTTTACTTACGGTCAGGTCGTATAGGGTTGTTCCACTGAGATTAGGCTCATACTTTTTAATACATTTTGTTTCAGCATTCTCGGGGAATGTGGGACGTGTCTGTTTATTCACGGATTTTGCGTTATTGAATTGCGAACTTGTGTATACCGGTTGGTTTGGTTCGGAAAGAACGTGCCACGGTATAGGGTTCGTACGGTTATGATAGGGGATTTGTGTTTGCTTGTCGGTAGGGACATTTATATGATTCAATTTATATTGTTTTAAAATCAAAATAAAGATTGATTTAAATATTTGGCATTTTGAGTTTAGGGTATTAGGTGAAGAGGTGCAGACAACACGTGTTGTTGCATTAAAGTTTTTTGTAGTTCGGAAACTACGATTTGCGTAGCAATGTCGAAGAAAACATTTAAATGCTATTATTATGCGGCGCATACGTTACGGGTTTATTTTTAAATATGGATTCAAATTTCCGGGAATGAATCAAGACACTTTTGCCGGTAAATCAAATTTCGGTTTTTACAAACATATGGCCTTTTTCTATGGATTCTTGGGAGGATTAAAGATGGTGAGAGGGAATCAAGGAGTATCTGTGAGGAAGCCAAGGACCAATTTGCATTGATGGAAGGACTTAATGGACGCCGGTAGGTAGCGGAACTTTGTGATGGAAAACAAGTATAGCAGAATATGTATATAAAGATAGAATTTACGGTGGAATGTTTTTTTTTTAAATTGGCATTTATCAATAAGTAAGATGGAATAAAATATTGGGATAAGTTAATAACAAGTTTTATCAATTATTGGATTTTTATTTGTAATTGGGATACGACATCTGTTCTGGCATTTGGGATATGACGAAGGAAGCGCAAGGATTACTGCTGAGACAGGAACAAATTGGCGAAACGATTGAAAAGCTGGTCCGTAACTTTAAGAAAGACGGCAAGTTACGTAAGGACAACGTGTATTATCGCAAGCGAATAACACAGTTGCAAGATCTGGGGAGAGAGTTCAACAATAATCACGGACTGTTGTTACCTCACGCAGTTGAGTACGGCAAGGGAAAATATTTTGCGGAAAAATACGCAGACTACATAAATAGTCTGGTCAACGAATGGGCAGATACATTTAGTTCTGAATTAGAAGGACTAGGGCAACAAACAGTGAGTTTGGTTTCGCCAGACGAGGAAATAAGGAACAGATTAAAATCAATACAGTCAGAGGTGAAACTGTTTACTGGGAAAATAGTTGACCAGTTCGAAGCAAGTACAAGCAGGGAAGAAGCTCAGGAATTGTGGAAGCAGGCGAATGCCGGAGGAGCTGTGTCACCATTAGAAGTAGCGGATCAAGCCTTTACGGCAATCCAAAGAAGAACAGAAGAAAAGTTATTCAGTTTTCATAAGAAAACAGAAGATTTGAGAGCACAAAAAGAGTATCTTGAGAAGAAGGTAAAGGAACTTTCTCAGAGATTGTCGGAAACAGAGGAAGCAGCAACGCTGTTGGAAAAGGAGTGTGCAGGATTGAAAAGAGGACGGGCGACCAATAGCAACCCACATAGAAAGGAGAGATCAAAATCAGCATCGGCTGGATTCACACAGACAGTGTTGACATTGCCTCCTGAAGTTCGCTGGCCGGAGTATTTAACTCCGGAAGGGATAGGTCGTGTGGTAAAGCCTAGATTAGTATTGACTGGAGAAAGTGAAGCGGGATTTTTATTTGACGCGTCGGAAATCGGTGTCGAGCCATTTACTCCAGAACGTCCGGTAACTAATAAAAATAAGGGATATACGCCAAAAGAGCCAGAAGCAATAACGGTACAGGACAGGCCTAATACTGTGGACAGTATTTCGCCTGTACGAACAAACGATCGAAGACTAATTAGTTTGAGTCCGTCATTGGTCAATTACCTCTCAGATCCGGGAGAAGTGAATCTAGGAACGAACCACAAAGATAGCACTCAAGTTTTACCGGTCATAAGTAAAACAAATAGAAGTAAAATGGGCATTCTGGAAGTAGCTCATGCAGTGGAGAAGCTGGTGCCCATGTTCTCAGGGGTCGAGTTGTATGATCTGAGAACTGAGATACGGCGCTTCAAAGAAGGTTGTGAGTTGGCGCAACAGAGTCTTCCGGGAGCAGAAGGGGAACATTTGATAAGATGTATAAGACAAAGGACCACAGGTGATGCGTTTGATTTACTAGCGCATAGCTCAGTAAGCACCCTGCCGGAGTTGTACGCACTTCTAGATCGAACATATTTGAAACAAAAGTCGTACGACTGTCTTGTACGGGAAATACAGGAATCAACTCAGAAACCAGGGGAGGAATTGAGAGCCTGGGGACGAAGGATCCAATCTCTGGGGAACGCTGCTGAGACAGAAGCTAACAGGCAGTTTCCAGGAAATGTCGCAGCATACAAGGCTCAAGTAGAACGAGCCATGATTTCTGTATTTAAGGCAGGTCTGATAAATAGGGACTTGGCGAATTATACTCTTAATCTCACGCAGAGGAGTATGGCAGAATTAGTCGAAGCGGTTTCTTCCGCAGAAGAATCAATCCAACAGCGAGCGACAACAGGTGGAATCTGTTGGAATAATGCTCCTGCAGAGGTAGGACCGGTACAACAGCGGAACCCAAGGGGAATCGGCAGATTTTCCCTCCCGCAACAAAGAGAACAAGGTTGCCTAGTCGAGAGTTTCCAGCCGAGGAAACCCATTTGTTCATTCTGCCATAAGTCAGGCCATACAAGAGACGAATGCATTACACGCAAGAATACGCCCTATTGTATGGAGTGCCAAACATATGGTCATGAGGCAAGTAGGCAGTGTCAATTAGACAATAAATGGGATCAAAGTAGAAGGCAGCCAGCTACGAGGCGCCCAGATCCAACCTTAAGGGACAACAGGGGTAGTGGTCCTCGAGTCGGCTCAACGGAAGGGATTAACCAAGGAAGAAATCCTTTCAGCACTGGGAATGGTCAACAGCGGCCAAACTGGGATACTAGAGGAGAACAAAGGTTAGGCAACACCCAACAGGGGTTGAAATGCTTTTCATGTGGTCGGATGGGGCATCGAGCTGCGGAGTGCAGGGATAGGCAGTTCCAACAGAGGAACCAGGGAAACTTCCAGCGGCCCAGTCGAGGCCAGTAGACTGGAAAGCCAAAAGTAAGGAAGTAACAGTTAGGCCGAAGGTACGTGTGACTGGTAATGTAGGAAGTACAGTCCAGGAAAAGGAGGAGCAAGAGGCTCTCCAATACCACGCACCAAGAATTGTAAGAACAATGGTTCAAGTGACGGATGAGCAAGAGTCTCTCCGGGAGAAAATTTTTGATTGCGTATTGATTTGGGTAACCGTGATGATTCTAGCACTTAGATTAAGTTTCAATAAGATTAGAGAGTATAGGCCAATCGCCGCGTACGTAGTACGAGGATGTATAGTTAAGGTTTTAGCGGTAATTTTGAGAGAGTGTAGGATTGTAAGGGATAACTGTGGTGCTTGGAGGAGAAAATTGGAAGAGCTAGGAAGTAGATACGCGTCCATTTTGGAGTCAAAAGGGCGTTGTTTCGTTGTGAGCAGGGTAGGGGATGCTTTCATCGAGATACCTTGCAAGGAGGCAGCTAGTGGAAAGCTAGTGCTTTTGGTAGATTCAGGGGCGGATACTAGCCTCGTAAAATCTAGTGTTTTACGGAAAGGACTAGTTATTAACCCAAAAGATGTAAGAACGCTTAATGGAGCGTTCGGAGGTTGCATCAGAACACTGGGGTCATTTAAAATAGGGCACAGTAAAGTTAAGGAAATGAGTTTTAGAGTGCACGCAGTTGAATTGGATAGGGAAGGTATCCCGGCCGATGGGATAATTGGCCGCGATAATCTCTGGGGCCGCACCATACTGGATGCGCTGGAGAAACAGTTATCATTTTATGATGATAATAAGAATAGAATCCTTACTCTCCCATTGAAGTCATGGCAGGAAGGAACCGTGAATAGGGTTAAGAATTGTATGGAGGTAGTGAACGCAAGGTCAACCAGAGTAGTTTCTATTCGTGTAAACACGAAACTTAGGACTGTTGTTTTGCACAAGCAGCAACTAGCGGACGGCGTATATATGGGAGAGACCATAACGCACGTTAATAAGGGTAGAGTGTACGCTTGCGTGCTCAATGCATCGGAAAAGGACTACCTGATGGAGGAGGATTTTAGGCCCAAGTTCACTAGCTATGATAATTTTAAGGAACCGAATTATAGATCGGTGAATCAGATTAAGCAGGTAGATATAAGAAAAAGAATGGAGAGGGTGCTAGAATCACTAAAGTTAGACCCAAGCGCAAATTCAGAAGAGAAGGCATCAATAGAAGCCATTTGTATGTCATTCCATGACATATTTTTGCTGGAAGGGGACCAGTTAACGTATACACCAGAGGTAGAGCATGAAATACCTACTAGGGTGGATCAAGCGCCAATTAACCAGAAGCAATACAGATTGCCGCAAGCTCACAAAGATGAGGTAAATAGACAAGTGGAAGGAATGTTAAAGGATAACATTATTTCACCGAGTATCTCGCCTTGGAACTCACCAATAATTTTGGTACCAAAGAAGGGAGGTGCGCAGGGTCAGAAGAAGTGGAGAATGGTCGTCGATTTTAGGAAATTGAACGACGCCACTATCAAGCAGGTGTTCCCAATACCCAGGATAGAAGAGATACTAGATCAATTGGGACACAGTAGATATTTTTCTACACTTGATTTAGCGAGTGGCTACCACCAAGTCCTGGTGGATACCCAAGATAAGCAGAAAACCGCGTTCAGCACCGGTTTAGGCCATTACGAGTTCAATAGAATGCCGTTTGGATTAACAGGAGCACCGGCTACCTTCCAACGGCTAATGAACCATGTGCTAACAGGCTTACAAGGGTTAGATTGTTTTGTGTATCTCGATGATATTGTAATTTATGGGAAGAACTTGCAGCAGCACTCGCAACGCTTGCGCAAGGTGCTCCAGAAATTGCGAGAACACAACTTGAAATTGAACACGGAGAAGTGTCAATTCTTACGAAGAGAGGTGGTTTATTTAGGCCATCGTTGCTCAGAGGCAGGAGCACTGCCTGACCCGCAGAAGGTGGAATGCGTTAGAAATTTAGCGGTTCCAAGAAACAGAAAAGAAGTGCAAGCATTCCTAGGACTAGTGAACTATTATAGAAAGTTCGTGGAAGGACTAGCCGGAATTGCTTTGCCCATTAATAAGTTGCTACGAAAAGAAGCAAAGTTCGAATGGACAGAGAGATGTCAGCAAGCATTCGAGAGGCTAAAGGAGATAATTAGCTCGCCACCAATTTTGGCATACCCCGACTTTGAACAAACTTTTTTGTTGACCACTGATGCTAGCAATGAAGCATTAGGGGCAGTATTGTCACAAGGGGAAGTCGGGAATGACCGACCAATAGCATTCGCAAGCAGAGCGCTTAGCGATACGGAGAAAAGATACTCCACAATAGAGAAGGAATTCCTAGCCATAGTGTGGGCTACAAAGAATTTTAGGGCATATTTGTTAGGACGCCCATTCAAGATATACACTGATCACCAGCCGTTGAGAGGCATAGCCAACTTGAAAGACCAAACGTCTAGGCTAGCCAGGTTCAGACACAAATTGTCTGAGTATGATTTTGAAATCATATACAAACCTGGGAAGAAGAATCTGAATGCCGATGCACTCAGCAGAGTACCGCAGGCACAGAAAGTATCAGTAGTGCAAACAAGGTCCAAAGCACGGTCGGATAAGGAGAAGGCCGAGAGAATGCAGAAGGATAAAGTTGATGCTACAAGAGATGTTAGCAATGCGGGTTTCGATGCCAATGAGCAAGCAGCCAGTAATGTAGAATGGCTGGAGGATATAAAGGATATCCAGGCTGTATTAAAGGGTTTCCATGATTCACCTCTGGGTGGCCACCAGGGATTCTGGAAAACCCATGACAGAATTAGGCGAGTATACGGATGGAAGGGTATGCTCAAGGACATTAAGAAATATATAAAGAGTTGTCCAAAATGTCAGGCCAACAAAAGTTCAAGGCTGACAAAGATGCCAATGGTGTTAACTTACACACCTAAACAGCCATTTGATAAAGTTCATATGGATATTGTAGGTATTTTACCTGAGACAGTTTCGGGCAATAAATACATCTTGACGTTCCAAGATGATTTCTCAAAGTATATGGCGTGCGTGGCTATACCTGATGCGGAAGCAGGTACGGTAGCCAAAACATTCTTTGATGAAATTATAGCACGTTACAACATACCTAAGGTTTTGATAACCGACAATGGTTCAAATTTCGTATCAAAACTATTCTCAGAAACATGTAAAATGCTGGGAATCAAGAAGTTGCATATAACACCATATCATCCGCAGGCGAATGGCTCACTGGAACGTAGTCATCGACCTCTGGCCGAGTACTTGCGCAGTTTCGCCAAGGAAGACGGCTCGAATTGGGATCAATGGTTAACCACTGCAATGCATGTACACAACAATACTGTGCATGTATCAACAAAGCAAACTCCGTTTAGAACACTCTACGGGTTTGATTTCAACATGCCAGCGAATTTGAAGCGCAAATGTGCGCCTGTATACAATGCTGATAACCCGAATAAAGTGCAGAAGTATCAGTTACAACGAGCGCACGAAATGGTTAGAGAAAACCAGGAATGTGCTAAACGAGTGGCCAGGGAAGCCTATAACAAGGTACTAAACCCAGTAGTTTTTCATGTGGGTGATCAAGTACTAATGAAGAATCAGGCTAGGAGAAACAAATTCTCACCTGTGTGGATAGGTCCCTATGTAGTAGCAGAGATCAAAAGCCCAGTTACAACGGTCGTAACAATTAAGGGCAAAAATAAAAAGCTACATAATAATTTGTTGAAATTATTCCACATTAGACCACACAAATAAAGACATGTGTTAGCAGTGTCTTACAAGTGTAAACACAAAAATAACAACGTAAACATGTACGTGTGTGTATCAAATAACACACACAGCTCCGAGTTTCAAAGGCAAGGCCAGCAGAAGTGTGCCAATTAAACTCGAGCAAGTAAAGCTGACGCAATAAAATGTGATTATTATGCATTATGGCCGAACGAAGCGCAGCAGGGAAAAATGCATTGTTGTTTTCTTTTTAGAACGTTGAACCCACTTTAAAAAAAAAAAAAAATTATAAAAAATAAAGAATAAAATGAAATAATAAGACAGTCGTGGGTAAGTAATATAAAACAAAACTTCGAATATGTACATACATACATACGGCAGTGTATGCACTGAAATTCGATGCATGAGCATTAACGCCAGGCAACGGAACTGCTGGTGAAGTAAGTATATATATGAGCATGTATATATGTGTATAAGATAAAGAATGAATGTACCAATGTATATTTAGAGAAGTAAGTATTCTAGTTAGGAGGAATGGGTATGTGCGTATGTATATATTTGCAGATACTGCAGCAGGCTATATGTAGATATACTCGTACATAGGTTTTAACTGTTTATTGTTTAGGAAATTAGCGTATGAAAATTTGAAAAAATGTATAGGTTGATTGGGAAAATAACGTTAGTAATTAGTTCTAGGTAAATTAAAGCGCCTTGAATGTATGTATGTATTCATATACGGGCTAAGTACAGGATGGAAAATAGAATCATTAATGGATATATACATATCAGGCTAGAAGTACATTTAAATAAAAAGTAATTGTATGCAATGAAAGATATAGTCATGCGATGGACAAAGTTTTGACACAAACGGGATTATTTTGTATAATCTGGTTTTTGTCGGAGGGCCAATGAATTGGTTCAAAGTTGAAATGAGTGAAAACTCACGTGTTGAAAAAGAGCACGAAAAATTAATCAGAGCAAAACTGATGCCCTATATGGCTATGAAAACGCATAATCCAGTCCTCTTTTCCTCCAGGATACGGTAGCGAATCCGATAATGTAAGGGGAGAAGACGAGTGGACGGCAAATTGAATGATATAGCATTCAATTATGGAAAAAGCATGTTGTAGAAATATTGTTTTTTTTTATATAGCCAGGAATAGCGTATATTTAGGAAAAGTTATAAATTTAAAAAGATTATAATCTGTGTAAGAGTTCAGATTAAAATTAAAGGTAGTTGAAAATAATTAGAGTTACAAAAATTAATTGTTTAAAATCTAACTTTATAAATTAATTGTTTAAAATCTAACTTTATAATGAAATAAGCGTTCTAATAAAACAAAAAAAAAACAAAAATTATACTAATTTGGAAAATTATACCCAAGAGTATATATAGTACTTATAGTGTATTTATTTAAATATTATATAATTTTTAAATTCATTTATTAAGTTGACTTTGAAATGTTGGACAAAAATTAAACATAGAAGAAATATCAAACTAAAATGTATATTAGAAAATTAAGAAAATTATTATAGGTGTTCTCTAAATAGCTCTGATGATGTGAAGCGAAGCAGGAAGTTCCGGGAACAGCGGATATCGGAAGACGGTGCGGACTAAAGGACCAACATAGTATTCGGAAAGATGCGTTTTTGAAAAACAGAGATTTTTGGCAGTTATCTAAGGTTTGTGACCCCAAGGATGCCAACATATTAGATTGGGGATGAATGGCGACGGATGTAATTTTAATTTTGCGAAACGGCATATGGCCGCAGCATTTGAACGCGTTGTGGATGAGTTATTGACAAGCAACGAAAAATAAAAGTTTCCTTGAGGAGTCATTTTTTGAATTGGACAATTTTATAGTACAATGTCCACCCAGTGTATCACGATCTCAACAGAATCGATTTTGAATAAGTTGAAGATGGGTAAAAGCTTAAGGAGGGTGACTGAAACCACCACCAAATATAATAAGCAGAGGAAATTTGGCTCACGGAAGTTAATTGCTTCATTGAAGTATATGTCCAATCTAGAGTATGAACATATGATATGTGATTTACATATGAAATATGAGTTAATACAAGAGGACACAGAGACTGGTAACCGACCAGAGTACACAAATTACATAATTGAACGTGTATCTCAGAAAAATACCGATTGTCTTCATATCAAAGCCAAACGATGTCAAATACCATTATGAGGAAGCTCAAGAGAAATACTTCCGCCATAAAACGTATTGCTGCAAAGTAAGACGGAGTATTGTAATCTCTCATGTATTCCAAATGTTTTTTACAAGTTGAATACTATAAGCAGAGGCAGTACCACTTACAGCCGTGGGGCACACTATATAAATGGAAAGAAGAAGGCCACTAAAAGCAAAGTTTTAATGGAAAACCAGATCGCCAACCTATAACATCTTTGTACGTACTGATCCAGAAAGAAGGGAGGGGTATGCAGAGTTCATCGAGGGATTTCACTCCGTCAACGGCAGCCGTCAACCGGATCAGCAGTTAGCAGAAGTATAACGTAAGATTTTAGATATAAATATCGGAATAGAATATAAGATCTTAAGTATAGGATTAAATTGTATTATCGCTAGTTGTTGAAAATTGTATATACGCCAATGAGAAAAGAGTCAATTAAAGACCAGATTATAAAAAGGGGAATATAAAAAAAAGAATGATACATAAAAATAAGAAAAAACAAAAACAAAGTAAAAAAAAAAAAAAACTACAAAAGAAAATAAAAGCTGGAGAAATAAAATATGGAAAAGAAAAGAATAAAAACCGTGATAGAACCCAAATAAGGCGATTTCAAAAAAAAAAAATAAATAAATAAATAAATAAAAACAAATTATATGTAATATAGAGTTAAATGGATGCACATATTTGTTTGCAGTGCAAGAAAAATATTGTAGAGATTTAATGGAAGTTAGTTGCACTAACTTCTTTTAGAAAGAGGGGAGGGATGTTGTGAGTTAGAATCAAGCTACCTACGCGTAGTTGACTCACAGCAACGGCTCCTATTAAATTCATTAAGAACGCACATATTTTTAGGGTGCAAATATTGAAAATGAACAGTAATTATTCATTAATTATGATGTAAACTTTTAGGGTGTCACAGTTCCGCAGTCAAGCTGACGAGGGGCATTTAGAATGCACCGACGACACTTTTACTTGCAGTAGGTCAGCGGGCTTGAGCAACTGACACCAAACAACAATTGCGTAACTGGAACACCAGAAAAGTGAAGACGTAGACTGTAATGTTTATTTGTAAATAGTATATAAGAACTAGCATTTTAAGAATAAAGCTCTCTTGTGTTTTAAAACTGAAAGGTGAAAAGTGTTTGTACTTTACGTTAGGGTTTTGATTTTGCAGCCACGCGCCCGGAAGAACTACGACAGGACGTCGCCCGCCAAGCAAGGACACGAGGACCCCAACAAATTGCATAGCTGACAAAACGGCATGAAAAAATCAACATTTGTGTTTTCAGTATAGAAAATCCAGCGAATCTGCCGTTATTTACATATGTCAGTGTGTATTTTTCTGATGAGGAAGCGATATTGATAGCCAAAATCCGCGGTTACTCCGTAATCACAGTAGGAGACAGCTACAACAACAATCGCAACCTCAACTTTCATTATTCATATAGCGTCGCAAACAGAATAATGGAATTGGCGCATACTTCATTGTAACTACGAAAAGATCCAGCATTACGTAACCAAGCTTCATCGGCTAACTTCCTAACGATTTTTCCTATAAGAAGATCTCCGCAGACACTTACTAAGAGAAGATTTGTTTGGATTTCATCAGAAGCGCAACTACTCGCGTAAACTTGCATCATCTTTATACGTGCCGTTCCAGAAAGAATGGAGGGGTATGCAGAGTTCGTCGAGGGACTTCACTCCAACAATGACGTGCGCCAACAGAACCAGCAGGCAGCAGAGGTCGCAGTATAGAGTAGCGTAGCATAAGTTAAATTTGTAATTTGTTTGTAATCTTGTTTGTATATACGCCAAAAAAGTAATTAAGGACCAAAAGGATTAAAAACGAGAAAAGAAGTCTGAAGTCGGGTTACACCGACTTCGAAATACCCTTTACCTTTCCTTGTGCGTGCGAGTTCAACAATGGGTATGTTTTCTTTATAAATCATCATTAGCGGCATATCTACGGTAATTTTCTGTAGGGTACCTTGAATTGATTATATCGACCCATTTCTAGTGTATGGCTTTGTAGTGTCAATATAACCACTAATATAAAATTTAGTCCAAAAATATTGTATAGGTCGTAAGTTATAATAATATGTCAATAGTGGGCGTGGCTATCAAAATAATACACACATTTTTTTTTTGTAGTGTTTAATTTTAATACCGCAACCTTTTTGAGAAATTTCGTTGTTAAATCTTTAATAGGAACCTAGTAATGATTTTTGGTTAATTGTTGGCGTGGGAGTAGTAATATTCTGCCCATATTTGGAATGCATACTAGCACAGACCCAATGTATACATCTACCAGTTTGTATTCATATATCATCACTAGAAGCATAGATAGGGTAATTGTTTTTAGGTGGGGTCTCAAAAGTTCATTCTATAGGATCTTGTATATATGGTTTTGTAGGGTCCATATACGCACTAATATAATCTTTCGTCCAAAAATATTGTATATGTCATAAGTTATAATAAATGGCTCTAACAATAACACGTCCATTTCGTTGATAAATCTTTAATAGGAACTTAGTAATTATTTTTGGTTAATTGTGGGCGTGGAAGGAGCACTACGATCTGCATATTTTGCACACACACTATTATGGACTCTGTATATATTTCTTCCAATTGTTATTCGATGGCATCAATACGAGGATAGATAGACTAATTTCATTTTAGACCCGAAAGTTTCTTATATCAAAAGTAGGCGTGTCTCTTCCCTGATCAACCCCATTGCAGACAGCTTTATAATGCCGACATATTCCTTCTCGCAAAATTTTCTTCATAAATTTCCACCAGATCTTAAGTAATGAATATTTGTTAATTGTGGGCGTGGCAGTTAATATATACCACCCACTTTTTGTATAGTGTTTAGTAGGACTCACATCTCTATAACTGGCAAATTGCGTCCCTATTCCATCAGTTGGACCGAAGCTATAGTCATTTTAAAAAAGGTGAGAAAAGTTCAAAAAAATTAGTATACCCTTTTTACCTTTTTTAAATGTAAATGATTTAAAAGGAAATAAAAAAAGAACACAAATATAAAAAAACAAATACAAAAAAAAAAGAAATAATATAAAAAAGAAAAGAATGCAAAAAATATAAAACATGTAAAAAGAAAATAGACAAAAAGAAAAAACCCAAAATATGACGATTTTAAAAAAATGTATGTATTATAGGATTTATTAAATGCACAAATTGTTTATGGTGAAAGAAAAATGTTGTAAACTATTCACTAGAAGGTTCTGCGCGTGTAGTTGACTCACAGTAAGTGTAAGTATTATAAAAAAATAGTGATTTATGAATAATAATTATGTGTTACAGTTCCGCAATCGAGTTGACGATGAGCAATAGCGTTTAGAACGCACCTGCGGAATTTTATATTCAGTCGGTCAGTTGATTAACCAACTGGCACTAATTGCGTAGCTGGAATGCCAGGAAGGTGCTTACCTATACTATAAGCATTAATTGTAAAATAGTGTATGCTTATGATTTTATCCAATAAATCTCTCTTGTGTTTTCAACATAAATCAAGGGTATATTTTATTTGGCAGCTTTGAGCGCCTTTAATAGACATCAGTTTGCTTGATCACGCCAGCGCCTATTACCGGCAGCAAAAGGCGCATAAGAAGACGAGCGACGGAAGGACCCCTACAGAAAGGGCCCTCAACACTTAGAGCGCAAAAGCACAGCATAAAGGCCATGATAAAAGGGGGCATGGCAGCTGTAGTAGCCAAAGCCAAGGAACGGGACCGATATGCCAAGGTCAAAGCCGACCAAGCAGTGGCCCAACCAGGCTGCAGCAAACGTTGCCGATCAGCAAGCAACTCACCGATTGATGTAGTGCAAAGAAACAGCGCCAACCGAAATCTGATGTCTCGTCGCACGACGAACTTCTAAATCGGCCGATCATACAGAACAATCTACGACATAATTCTCTCACGGTTATCAGGAAGGACAGAGTGATGCACAAAAACTCTCCTACAGAGATACAGTTAGTGCATGTTTCATCTATACCAAGAGCGCCCGGAGGAAAAGCTAAATGCGAAGCAGATTGAACATGATGGAAAGAAGAGTCTGCTGGAAGAGGATCTCAGCAGTAGCCTCGGGTATTTAAGCTGTATGACTAGGAATGAATAGCTGTCTCTGACTTGTTACAACAACGAGACGAAGGTCTGGCTTGAAGGGACTTTGAAGAACCTCAAACCATTTCCGGGTGCGACCATCAAGATGTCTGAGGGTCCTAATATGCCCCAAACTTTTATATGCGTAACGTACTTGCCTTAGCGGACGGGGTTACTAAAATTTAATAATGTTGTTAGGAATCTTGATGAATTAGAAATTGCAAATGAAATAACTACCACTGCAATAATAAACTCGTACCACCAATCGGGCTCAGAGAAAATTAAGACAGGCAATAGGATTAGCCCTTGGTGGGAGAAAAATTTATAAAAACTGCGTAAAGAGACTAGAGTACTCTGTAATAAAGATAAAAGAAACGAGGACTGGGTAAAATATAATGAATCCCACACCAATTAAAAAAATGACGATATATACCCAAGGCGGGTGGAAAGAATCCGAGCCTGCTTGAGTCATATAGGCCGATACGCTTAACCCCATTTCTTCTCAAAACTATATAGACAGTAATTGACAGGCATACACAGATACATCTTCATAAAAACCAATATGCCTACATATCTGGCAGATCAACTACGCATGATCATTTAAATCTCTCCTAGAAGATTTAGCACTCACTGGAGAGAAAAGAGTATGCTGGGGGCTGCCTTCTAGACATTGAGTGTGCCTTCGATAATACCGACTTCTCTCACATAAATAGAACCATCAGAAGCAAAGGGGTTGATCTGACTGCAGATGGATAAACAACGTTCTTAAACGAAGGAACATTAGTTTCTCTCTAGGGACTGCAAATTTACTAATTCGCGCAGCAAAAGGATGTCCTCAAGGAGGAGTTTTATCTCCACTACTATTATCCATGGCTGTTGATGAATTAAAATTTGAAGACACTGTTGAATGAATATAATATTTTATACTAAATGTATTTGATCATAATATAAGTGAAACCCTGTACATATAAATACATAAAGTGACAGTATGAATATAATGTCAAGTAATAAACCTTCTTCTTCTGTATTGTGCAGCTAGCAAAGCAACACGCGTTTCATTTACACGACTTTATAACCTGCACAAAATACTATACAGCAGACACTACTGATATCTATTCCAGACTGCACTGACCCTCATAGAAAGTTGGTGTAGGAAGGTCGGACTAAATGCAGCCCCAAAAAAACCTCCATTGCGATATTCTCAAGGAAATGATGAAAGGGCAATTTTAGAAAACCTTCCATTCTTGGTGTGACTATACATTTCTCAAGTGAGGTAAGATACCTAGGTATTCTGATTGACAAGAAACTACTTTGGAATAGCCATCTCAATATGACTATAAATAAGGCTAGAGTGACAATTTGGACCAGCAAAAATTTAGTGGGAAAGAACTGGGGATTAAATCCAAAAATGTCATTGTGGTTATATACTCGTACAGCAATTACAAGAACGATAATTGCATATGCTGCGCCTGTGTTGTGCAGCAAGCTAAGTAAAGCTAGACAACAAGCAAAGATCACCAGAGTACAACGACTCGTTTGTGTCTACGCAACAGGAGCCATGAGGTCAACACCAACCGCTGCCCTTGAGGTTCTGTTAAATCTACCGACAATTCAGTTGTTCATCAAGAAAGAAGCACTGCAATGCGGCCAAGCTCATCTTAGAGGACGAAAAAGAAGCGTTACGGCACATGCAAACTCTGTGCAAAGATGAGCCCCTACTTCTTAAAAATAACTTCACACTAAGCAACTTCTGTCAGACCAAATTTAAAGTCCAACAAAATTTCAAGGTTTCACTCTCAAATAGGGTAAATTGGGAACATAGCAGACCAAAGCTCGCATATAAATCTCATGTCTGGTACACAAATAGATAGCTCAAAACCGGAAGAAGGAGTTGGAACTAGGATCTTTGGGAACACCCTAGAAGGCGTATATTTAGCAGTATCGGCCCAGAAAACTCGGTTTTTCAGGCCGAGATTGATGTAATACAATTGTGTTTTAAGAGAGGAACTTCGAAATTAAACCGAAATTAATTTGGGACTGCCTAGTACTTCTCAAAAAAACTTGCTTCACATAACAGAGCTCATCTCTTATATGGGTACGTGGCCACAGTCCTTATATAGGGAACGAAGAGGCAGATAAGCTCGCTAGGAAATGTGCCAGGCTTCCAGTAGTTTTACTGGACCGGAACCATTCTGTGCGTTGCCTTGGAGTTCAACCAAACTTAAAATAAAGCAATGGCCTGAAGGAGAATCGCACCAACATTGGACGGAAACTAAAGATATTAGGGTGGTTTAAACCTTCATGCCCAAATATCAACAGAACCACAGAGATGCTCAGCAGTGCAAGCATTCGCATAGTGACAGGATTTTTGGCAGGTCATTCCAGAGCATTGAAACACTTACATAAAATGCGAATCAAACATACTGAATATTGTAGATTGTGTGACGAGGACGAGGAAACAGCAGAGTATTTGCTATGCCACTGTAACGGTATAATATGGACTCGACTACGATACTTAGGTTCTCACTGCATAGAACCGCCAGAAATCGCGGACAAATCTCCCAAGAAGATCTTTGAATTCTTAACTAGACTCTCAAGAGGATTTGTAACTTATTGAGTGTATAACAATAAGGCCTTTGAGGCCGCAGTGACTATGTGACTAGATCCAGTTCTTCTTTAATCTAATCTAATCGTCCACCTTTAATATTCCTATTGTGCACCACTAAGAAATTTTTTTTTATAAATCTAGTATATATCTCGAGTTATGCATATATTGCAAATAGATGAAGATATGAAACCAAATGCAAGTTTGGGATATGTTCACTTAAACGGAAGTCACACTTACACGATGTAATATATATGTGCCAGGATTGAAATAACGCTAATAACGATAGAGCCGATCACGCACCTTGGCCGTCTAACTCTATCATTGACACACATAGACGTAAAATGTACCGAAACAATGCTGAAAGCATAACAGATTCATGGGATACACAATAATAAATAAAGTCTACAATAATCTAATTCCAAGAACATATTTTGAAAAAAACAGGTATCTTTCCGAAGAAAGCTTCGCCAAAACCTTGCTCTTTATATATTGCTTCTTATCCGAAAATTGTTATACCTTAGCAATTATTGTACTTTGGCTATTAATAAAATAATTTTCATTTCATTGTAAAACTACTGTCGTATCTTTAAATGAAACCCAAAAACAAAAAAACTCTATTTAAAATGTATAAAATATAAATAAAAATTTTTTCCCGAAAACCATGATTTTTTAGTTACTGAAACTTTTTAATATACTAGTGGTATACTAATAAAAAAATACAGTATATATAAACTATTGTGATTAAGTTTTTACGAACTTGTAAAGCATGAGCCGCTTTGCATTTTAATATAGCTGGTCGATTTTTCATCACATATACACTTTCTGGTTCCATCAGAAATATAGGAAGTGAATTTCCAATTTCCGCTGTGCTTAGTTTTCCACCATCGAATCCTTCGAAAACTTCATAAGATTGTCTTCCTTCGTAGCTAACATCCTTAAATTTGCGATCATCTTTATTTTTGGTAGCATTAGTCTCTGCCATTCTGTAAACAATATTTGTAGATTCGATTCCTGATCTATCCGCAGAATGTCTATATTCTTCTGGTAATTGAATTTTTGTACGTCCTTCTTGGAATGCTATATCAGATTCAGGTAAAGCATCGAAACTCTCGTTATATAAGTACACAGTATTAAACGGTGTTAATGTACTTGAAAGTCCGCGGTTGCTTTCTTCAAAATTACTGTTTTCTATATTCGAACGTAATTGTTTATATAACTGTTCAAAAGCTACTGAAACTTGTCTTAATTGGTCGTTTCCTTTAGCCAATGATGGCATCTCAATAGTTTGCGGTACACATATTACATTGATATCCGTTAAAATCGAATACAAGACAATTAGAAAAATATAACTTATGTTTGTATATCTCATAATTGAAGTTTGTGTACTAGTAAAAATGTCGAATAATTTGTTATATTAAATAATGGAGAGTTCGGTGTGATTAACACAACATAAATTAGAAGATAGTATATAAGTAAAGTAAATGGTTTATATAGCTGCACAATCCTTTATATTTCACTTCCAAATGCACCTAAAATAAAAAGATATATATGTAAAAATTTTTAAAATAAAATTAAAATGGAAAATAAATATTTAATATTTGAATTACAATTAATTCAATATATTACACAAAACTATAATATTGATTTCCAAAAGAAAATATATTTATAATTATTTTATAATACTGTGGTGTAGACAGACGTCACGTCTTGCCAAAATTTATATTGCACTGCCAAAAAGATGCCCTTAGTTCAACATGTGATTTCCAGAGAAGCTTACTGTTAAGGACCACCCCTAGATATTTAACACTCTGGATAACTCAATAGTCACCCCTTAAGTGTTGGCTGAACAAAACCTTTGACCTTCCTCCTGCTAGTAAAAATAACTAAATTTATTTTAACTGGGTTTACCAAAAGTTTGCCTTACACCATTTTTGAATCTTATTCAGAGTACGAGTATACTGCACTTTCCTGCGGATCTGCATACGAAAGCTTCCTACTGTTGTAAGCAAAGAGTCTATGACCATGTAGAAGAGCAACCGACGATACCAAAAGATCCTGTCAATACAATAACCCTATTTGCTAGCATTGAACGAATCCAATTAACCACCAATCCAATCTTTCCTGTCCATTTAGCAGAAAAGACATCATACTAGTTCGCACTTTTGTGATATATGAAACTCTGATAAATCTCTAACCATGAAGTGAAACATCTATTCAATGTAGTAATCATCAACTCTACCAGGTGTATAAGCTTAAATCCGCTGTTTTTTTGTAAACAAAAAAAAAACATTTTTTTTTATAGAAAGCAAAAAAGTAATTTATTCAAAGTATTTGCCCTCGCTAGCTATACATTTTTCCCATCTCTCGGGCAATTTGTGTATACCACGCCAAAAGAATTTTTCACTGTCTCCAAGTAGTTTTGGACCATTTTTGACTTGTGCGATGGGGCATTGTCGTGGAGAAAAATCAGCTTCTCATGTCTGTTCATAACCTGGCCTTTTTTCACGCAAAGCACGGCGCAATTTGATTAGTTGTTGGTGGTAGCGATGAGGTTTGACAGTTTCACCAGGTTTCAACAGTTCATAGTAGACGACACCTTGCTGATCCCACCAAACGCACAGCATCGTCTTGCGTCCAAATCGATTTGGTCTTGGGCAGAAGTTGATGGTTGGCCGGGATCGACCCATGATTTTCTTCGTTTAGGATTCTCAAAGTATATCCACTTTTCATCGCCAGTAACCACAAGATGCAGGAACGACTTTCATTTTTGTCTAGCAAAGCAATATTTCATATGTGTTTTGGCGGCGTTCCATCTGCCTATCGTTCAATTCATGGGGTACCCATTTTCCGATTTTTTGAACCTTTCCCATTGCATGTAAACGCATGGAAATGACTGGTTGAGTAGCACCTAACTGCTCGGCAAACACTTTTTGCGATTGGGTATCGTCCTCATCCGAAAGAGCCTGTAATTCATGGTCCTCCACTTTTCTGGGTCGATTTCACGCTTCTTGTCACTCAGGTCAAAATGGCCGTCTTTAAACCGACGAAACCAGTCTCTACAAGTTGTTTCCGATAACGCACTGTCACTATAGGCCTCCACAAGCATTGGATGCGATTCTGCAGACGATTTCTTCATATTAAAGCAAAAAAGTAGAGCTCTTTTTGTGGCACAAAATTAGACATGATTACGCAAGGGAAAATGTATGTTGTTATAGGAAATCATTGATGGTGTGCAATGGTTGATGTAAACAGGTGTCGAACTCACACAAAAAAAAGTATGCCGTTTCTATGGTGGCTAAATATGGCCACTAACGCCATTTATGAGCAAACAGCGGATTTAAGCTTATACACCTGGTATATACTGCTTCAGCTAGATTGGATAAATGCCATCTAAACCGCGCTATTTCAAGTTGTCGCCCCGAGAAGCAGTCACTCTATGCAGTTCGTCGGCATTGGCGACTGTAATCTAATTTCCAGGGAAGTGGGACTTCCATAATAAACAAACGGTCTCACTACAGCTTCGGTAAAAGTACCATCAAGTTCCTAAGCGACCCCAAATTTAGAGAGGGATCTTTCTAAAGGTCCTTAACTAATCTAGGCGTGTCACCCAGTGATTCGATATTGCTTCAAAAATCTTTAAAGGAAGACCTCTTCGATGTCCGAATGGTTTTCTTAAATTTCCTGTACGTTATCCAATATCGGTCAAAATCCTCCTCAAGATTTGCCATGATGGCCTTCTTAAGGATTTTTTATCGCTTCCTTCAATTCATGCAGCCCTTGGTTCCACGAGGCTACCGGAGTCTGGTTGAGAGGATGACGAGACGAACAGGCAGGAGCAAAACTGCGATCGAGCGATGAGTTGAGTTTCTCAATCTCCGCCTCGACGTCTCGCTCGTTGCTTAATTTTATTGGCATTTCAAGGTTTCCCCGCAATTCACTCCTAAATTTATTTCAGTTCGTTATCATCCTGTTCCTAGTAGAAAAATGGCTGTCAAATCCTCTCAGAACACCTGATATCAATATACATATGGTCCAATAATAAATCTTCATTCAGGACCCTCCAGTTTACAAACGACCATACCACCCAATTGTTAGATAGAGTAATGGATATTACTTCCTGCCTCCTAGTATTGGCACATGCTTTGAATATTAAGAGCGGAGGAAAAGACAAAGTCGAAAAGCAGGAGCCCACGCTCATTGCATTTATCACTTCCCCAGATGGTATGCTGGGCATTTGCATCACAACAAACTATAAGCACCAGATGTCGTTACTCACAGAACACCAGCAAGTCCGCCATAAATGCTTTTGTAACTCATTCTTGCGGTTACCAGGTCTTGGCTACAAAATTGATTTAACCTGGTTACTTCTAGCTGAGAAGATACCCTAAGACTGGTTCTTGGCCTACTGGAACTCACTTCATATAGTACCCTTACCCCCTTCAAACCCCCAAAACAAAATAGACGTCCTTTATAGACCCATGGTTACTGAATAGCATTTATATAGGGGATTGTCTACAACCGGGAAAGCCGTCTACTTATGAGAGCAGTAGCGACTTTTGAATGCTGCAAGTTAATCTGTGTTATGACGACACCAGTAGACGCACAGAGATTCTTTCTTCTTTACAAAAAACAGATTTAGGCGGCTGTCATACCTCGAACCCAGAACATCGACAGACTTTTGGTCCAATCGGACAACAAGAGACGAACCTTCTTTGCTTTCGCGTTTCTTACCCCTTGTGTGGGACAGATTATGCCAGTCTGTTCTGTCAATGTCCGTACACGTAGGAACACATATTTTGCATTCAAGGTCTGAATCCATCCGATTTCCTTACGAGGGGATTTTTTTCTCCGCCCATATACATAGCAGAGAGTTGTACCCAAAGCAGGGCTCTTATCTACTTCTGTACGGATCAATTTGAAGTTAGCCACAGATGAACACTTCACCCGTAAGGTAAACGCTTAAGTCCTTGAAACACCAAACAGAAACACCCCCAACTGATAGACCTGAAACAGGAGTATAACTGGGAATAAAAATAAAAGCTATGAAAGAAGAGATAAATTATGTCAATATAAAAAGAAGATCGGGCATTTATCAAATAAATGGGAAAATTATAAGAGAATTGCGAGAAATTGCTGTCAAACATGTATTAAACATAATTAATGGCACTAGCTTCTGTGCCCAAACCTGGAAAGACCCTTCACTCGTTAGCTCTTATAGACTTATTAGCCTGTTACCTCTGCTTTCCAAGATGTTTAAGAAACTCTTGATCAAATAACTTTGGCCTATATTGAGCTCAAGGAACGTAATAACCGTTCATCGGATTGGCTTCAGAGAGAAACACAGCACAGTAGAACAAGTGTACAGAATTGTTTCCGAAATGCTGAAAACATTTGAAAATAAAAACTTCTGCTTTGCAATATTCTTATATGATGCCCAAGCAAAACAAACATATTGGCCACAAGCACACATGAATAATAGAAAATTTATTATTATACACAATACTTATAAATTCAATGAATAGCCTATCAGAGCTGTTGTACCACAGGGTAGTGATTTCACCGATATTCTATACTTGATCTACGTTTCAGACCTGCCAACGGATTGCCGATTACTTTTGCTCTACAAAGCAATTCTTAAGCCAATCTGGAAGTATGGGATCCAGTTATTTGGCACTGCATCACCCTCGAATACATATAGGGTACAAAGAGTTCAATCGAAGCTATTAAGAAGAATTACAGCGGTGACATGGTTTATTAAAAACTGGAACATTTACAAAGACCTGGAAGTCAACAGTAGTAGAAGAAAGCAAGTTGGAAACTCACCCAAACAGTTTAGCAAGAGCAGTACTGCAACGTAACTATACAAAAGATAAAGATACATAAGATGTTAAAATAACAAAATAAAAGTTTTAAATTCCTACAAAAACAACATTAAGGCAAGGATATGTGTATTATTTTATTAAGGTTTAAGTAAATATTGTTAGCTTCTAAGTTTATAGTAAAATTCAAGAAATCAAATTTTTTTTCTGGAGGAGTAGAAATCTTCAAAAAGACACGAGGGATTACGTACCACTCAAGACTGAGATTTTACTCACTAAAACCCCTTGCCTAACTGAACAGTTACGCTAAGTAAATGATTTAGGAAGGGTAATAAATATCCATAAAGGATCTACTCACGGTTTGTATGAAAAAATGTTATTTTTCATTTTGACATATGTTTGGATTCATTCACACAAATCACCTCCGAAATTAAATTAAAATCGTAACACGCTCTACGAAACGGCGCAAAATCTAAATAGTTTCGATTGTAAGGATACACAGGAGGGAAACTCCTTGTTCTTCTTGCAGGAGCATTATGTTGAGAATGATGAGACAAAAACTACTTCTTATTTTGCCACTCAATAGTCTGGACACAAAACATGCTTTAATCATTGTTCTACGGGTTTTAAGAAAGAGGATACGAATAAGTGTAAGACTACTCACATAAGAGGGAAGTTGCAAATTCGACTTCCATGTAAAAGGACGTAGGCAAAACAATCAAAAAAGCTTTTGAAGTGATTCAATAGCATCAGATTAACAGGCATATCTAGGACACCTAACAACTCTTGCGTATTCTTCTTATGATACCAAAGAAGTGGATAGAAGTTTGATAATAAAAGAGTCTCTGAACTCCTTTGCCCAACGTTTTATGACGCCTAGAGTCAGAGAAGCTTTGTTAACTACAGTTGCAACGTGTTTACTAAATGTAAGTTTTTCGTCAAAAGTCACACCTAAGTCGAACATATGATCAACGTATAACAATGGTTGATCAACAATGAAGTAAGTATGTTGCAATGGGATATGCGCGAAAAGAAGCAGGAAATTCATCAGATAAGAATCTTTTAAATATGACCTGTTGGGTACGTTCTGACAAATATAATCTTACCCATTTTAAAAGTAATGGTGGGAAACCAAACCTGAGAAGTTTAAAGAGGATAAATATATGGTTTACTACATAAAATCCCTTACTAAAGTCAGCATAAATAATCGTTGCTCGTTCATTGCTTCTAACTCTTCGCCAAACTAATTCTCCCCAAGTCAATTACAAATACTCATTTTCAGTTTCTTACAATATATACTCTAATTCATTTCTGTTTATGTTAGGAGCTTGTTCCCTTCTCTCCATATTTTCTTTCGAACCAATTATCAGAATTCTCTGCTTTCCACTGCATGCATAAGTATGTCCGCGTGTGTGGAGATTTTTTGATGTATGGTTACACGTGTCTTATTTACATACGTACATAGTCAGTTTACCCTTGTATTTGTCGTTCATTGTTAAATGTACCATGCTGACTGGCACATATGCTTGACCATGCAATTTCACTTACCCTCACAACAAACTATTAGTATTATAGTTTTATTTTTGATTTGTGTAATTTTTATTTTACATGATAGCTGCTTTAACTTGATTTCCACAGACGCGAGCGACTATAGATTGGGCGCGGTGCTCACCCTAGAAATCGAAAAGTGTAACGCGTGATAGTATATTCCAGCCGCTATTTAAACAATGCAGAGCGGAATTATTCCCCAACAGAATAGGAAGTAGAACCATGATGCTCCAACAGCAGGATATTTAGGCATCCGGAAAATAATAGCCTGGATTGCGAAACAGGATACTTAGGCATGCGGAAAACTATACCCTGGATTGTGAACCAAAATCTTAAGGGGGCAACACAGGACCAGAGGAGGTATTACAATTTGCAACACTGAGCGTGGAAACCCGTCATTGGTCAATTAATGTTGGTTAAGCAACACCATCTATCCAAAGCCACATAACACTTTGCCGCTAAACTGGCACCACGATACGACGGGCCTTTTCTAATCACTAACTTCGTTTCGCCAGTCATCGTGGAGTTGAGTCGCAGGGGAAGCAAACGGGAAAAGACTGCCCATGTCGGCGAATTTAAACCTTACTTTGCACCTGATAACAGTGAAGGCTACATCATCCGACCGACTTGAAGAAGCTAAATAATTAAGAAAACGCAGGATTGAGAAAACCGATTACACGTTTAGTACCATCAGACCGATATCCTTGATTTACAACAGTACACAAGTGAATAACAACAAAATTTTCCATTTAGTCAACAAGCAAAGAAAGAAGACACAAAGAAGGCAAAATACGATGCGCTGCAAGTAAGCCACGTCGCGCGTATAACCGTGAAGGAAAACGAAGTCCAAACTGACGACCGGGAGCGGGAGGAATCGCCATCAGGAAGTCCGACACTGCTCACCTACTGGTAGACTGTCTCTTCAACGATGTCCTGATAGAATTCTACATGAGGTGGTGGCAGAAAAACCTTGAGCCCAGCCGGATGCAGGAGAGGGTACACATATTCAGTACACATTTCTCACCAAACTCACCAGGCAACCGGGAACAGCAGCCAACAGGCATGCGGGCTTAAATCGATGGACTAAGGGGGAAATATCTTCAATAAGGATTTCATTTTGATATCCATAAACCAGAGCAATCACTGGTACTTAGTCATCGTCTGTTCCCCCGGATCCATAATCACTGGAACGAGGCACGCACGAATACCAGGTGGAAGTGTTGCGGGGATACTTATATGAGGAATACCAAGCTACACTCGGGGAGACGCCACCAAGAATGCTACCCATTTACCCTCATACCAGTTAAAAACGCCTCAACAAGAAAATGGCACAGATGTTCCTGAGGCAACCCATTCCAGAAGACTCATGGGAAGCAATCGACCTGACTGCATGGTTCAGCCCCCAGGTTGCCACACACAAACGTAAGGAAATGAGACACTTGATTAAAGAGCAAGCCGCAGCCTAGAAAACCTGAGATATACTTCCAACTGCACGTATTTTCTTATTGTTACTGATAAGACTTATGCGCTACTGATGTATGGTTGACAGTGTGAGTTTGACTCACAACATCTTTCCCCTCTTTCTAGATTGGTAGTAGAGCTAAATCTTAGTTAATAATTCTTCTTATTCTCTAGTGATATACCTTCACCAAAAACAATTTGTGCATCCTTACTATACAATACATTTTTTTTATTATCTATCTTTGCTATGTTTTGGGTGCTTGTTGTTTGGTTTATTTTATCTTTTATTATTGCTTTTTCTCATTTTTTTGTTTTTTTTTTTATCATTATTATATTTGTTCATATTGGTCCTTATATTTTTCCTTACTTTTTTTATTATCTATTATTTTTTTTATTTTTATTGTATATTTATTTTATTTAATTTTTTTTGTTATTAGACTCTTGTGGTTATTATTCTTTTTTGTCTTTCGGTTTTCTTTTTTTATTTTTCTTTTGTAATTTATTCTTTTAATTAATTCTGACAACATTTTTGTTTTACGACTTATTCCTATAGTTTATTCTTACAATACTACTGCTCTTCCTTCTACTGGTGCGGTGCATTGCCTCGGTGAATTCTGAATTCCCCTCCGCTCATTCTGGAACTTACGTATAAAATTGTAGGCCGGCGTCTTTGATGTCGTGGAGATCCTTCAATTGTAGAAAATATTGATAAGATAGCCGATGAAGTTTGGGTACGTAATCTGTTCGTAGTCAGAATGAAGTTTTCACCAAGAGATTATTCAGTTTGCGACTTGAAATTGATGTTGAAAATTGAAGCTGTGATCGTTGTTGTAGGAACTTTCGATTTTAGATAACATTGTCGATTCCTGTTCAGAAAGTGTGCACACTGGCGTATGAAATAATGGATTTTCGTTGCTGAAAAAAAAAATGTTGATGTTTTCGTATATTTTTCTCAGCTATGCAATCAATATCCCTTATCATCATCGTTGTTACCATATTAATAATTATCCTCATAGCTTAGTTTCGTGTCTCCTACTTGATAAGTATTCGCCTGGTACTATCTTCATTTTCCTATAAGAACCTCTTCCACCCTTTTATCTCGAAAATTTACTTTTACTTAACTTTCAGCAATTTGGCCGTTTGGTCAGTTTCATGCACGTGTTAGACATCGTTTTATCGTTCCTGTCTTTGTTGAACTTCTCCTTCTTCTACCCTTACTTCATCGTCTTCTTCAACTAACTTTTCTGTTCGCTGAATTAAATTTTGGCGGTGCTATAGCATCCAATCTACCTTTCACCGATCTCAGGGACGTTGGTATACCTCACGCTCTGGCCTCGACGCTGGAGTACGCTCTTTTTACGTGCATATTGCATAAGGATGATCCACCAGGATATTCTTCTATGCCCAATGCTGCCTTAAAACTTAAAAATATATGTAACTGTATATATCAGACTTCATTCTTACCGAATTTTCATTTATTATAAAAAAAAATTAGTGTCTGTAATCATAATTACTTTATAAACTACCTTCGTTTTTAATTTTATTTTTATATCAATTTTTATTTTATAATTTTTTTAGAAATTTTAAATTTTTCTTAATTGTAAAAATAAATGTAATATGTATTTTATTTTTCATTCCAAAATTCTAATACATCGAATTGTCTTATTATTATTTATTTTTTCTTTATTTATGTGAGTAAGTTGATAGTCGTAAATTCTGTGAATATGAAGATTATTTTTGTAACGAATTTATTGACAAAACAAGTTGCAACAGTAGTTGCAATTGCGTATGTGTGGTTATGCCACCGTAATAGTTTTTCAGAAGAAGAAGAATTATTGAAACATTTTTGGCAGATCTTATAGCTATTTCGGATAAGCCACTTGTCCTCATCAGATATCTTTCAATGAAAGGCAATTTTTTCCCAAGCATTTTTTATTATGTCTCAGAAATCAACAGCACACCAATTGCGAACCCTCCCAGAAATCGAACCTGGGCCTACAGCTGTTGTAATCTGTCCATCCAGACAATTACGCTAACCGCAGGTGGTGAACTGACTGATCAAATTCTGTCCATGTACTGTCTCATTCCACCACATTCTAATCAACTCTGTCTCATTATTACCCCTCCATTGTTCAGTTAGGTCTCTCTCTCTGTTTTTTATTACATTTCAGTTGTGTCATAACAAAAGCAATGTACTATATACGAGGTGTGATCAAAAAATAACCGTAATTGTGTGATCAAAAAATAAAGTATTTATTTATTCATCAACAACTATCTTGTCCCCTTCAAAGTAGTTCCCCTCAGATATAATACACTTATGCCAGCG
Source organism: Clusia tigrina (assembly GCA_920105625.2). NCBI lineage: Eukaryota > Metazoa > Arthropoda > Insecta > Diptera > Clusiidae > Clusia > Clusia tigrina. The sequence continues at coordinate 145,404,477 of OV050030.1, read as the reverse complement.
TTTTTTCCAATCCTCGAAACACTTCTGAAACGCTTTTTTTGGTATCGCCAACAGCTCCTGTTTCGATTTTTCTTTTATCTCCTCAATCGTAGCAAAACGCTTTCCTTTCATCGGTGTCTTCAGTTTTGGAAAGAGGAAAAAGTCAGCGGGGGCCAAGTCCGGTGAATACGGTGGTTGAGGCATGATAACGATTTTGTTTTTGACCAAAAACAGCTCCTGAGCGATGTCCATGCGACGTTGTTTTTGCTCAAAATTTTGCAATTTTGGAACAATCTTCGCTGCCGCACGTTTCATGCCTAAAACATCCGTAAAATTTGCTTGGCATGAGCCGAACGATATGCCAACATCATCAGCAACCTCTCTGATAGTGATTCGACGATTATCCAAAATCATTTTCTTCACTGCGTCAATGTTTTCATCGGTTGTTGACGTACTCGGGCGACCAGGACGAGCATTCCTTAAACCGGTTATACCACAATTGAACTTGTGTTCTGCTCATAGTAGACTCGCCAAAGGCCACAGTCAACATTTCAAATGTCCTTGCGCATTTAATTTCATTTTTTACACAAAACTGAATACAGTTTCTTTGATCCATTTTTTCGAATAGTACAAAATCGAAGAGCACACCAAATCACGACTAACCTTTTTATCTGTCAAAAACAAACTGACAATCCAAAATGGTTGGTATTGCCAACATATATAACAGACATGTGTACCAACATAACAGAAAAAAATGCGAACATCGAACATACGTAGCTCACGAAAAGATGAAAATAACGGTTATTTTTTGATCACACCTCGTATGTATATATTCGGAGCTCTATTCAATGTTTCGGTGGCGCGACGGTAAGTGATGACAGCAACTCAACAACAAAGAAGTTCACGTTGTATAAGAGCTTAGTTTCCTCTTCGGTAGGTGAGGTTTTTCTGGAGACTGCTGTCAAACAGCGCTATTTTAGATTCCGCGTCGCAAAAAAATCTGATGTGCGATTACATGTAGCAGAGGGGATTTAACATTCCTGCGCGAGTGGACGTCTTGTTATGCGTTGAAATCTTTTTAGAAGTGCTGTCTGTGGGGCAAATAAAGCTAAGCGATGGTTTCTCAAGATTGCAGAATACGACATTGGTATGGGGTGTATCAGGCGGAACGAAAAAGCATGAAGATCATCATGCGACAGCCCGAAGTTTAGTGAGCCCAAAGACGAGAGACAAGATGAGCTTTATAGTTTGGTAGAGCTTCTTTGGCAGGTGTAGCAAATTTCTAATAAATCAAATTTTCTTACGATAGTGGTAAACTCGTCGTAAAATTTCCATTAAAACATAATGGCAACGAATTAGGCGAGTCTTTTTATGCAGCTGAATGGCTTTCTAGCGTTAGAGAGACGACTTGTAATATACGTTTAAGAACATGGTTAAAAGGTTTAGCTCAGTTATTCGCACTAGAGCTTGAGCGTATTAATTGTCGGCGAATATTCTCAGCCAAATGTTTTGAGAAATTAAAGGTCTAATACCTGATTCAAGTCTGATCTTTATTCACCCAGTCCTTGGCTTTTTATATAATTTTCTTCATACAAATTATGCTTAATTCTCTGTAGTTCAAAGGTCCGTGAGCGGTGGTTTGCTGACTTTGCTTGGACCCGATACATACACTAGGGTTTGTTGTTGTATGAATTTCTGCATGTAACGTGAGCTATCGCTTTATTGATTGTTGTGCACAGCGAGTGACCATCTGTACACTACACCATTAATCCTTCAGTGAAAAAAAATAATTTTTTTATGAATATAATTTTTTTTTTTTTGTGTGAATAGATTTATGATTATTGTGTCTCATATATTTATGATTATTTGTATTTCTTATGGTTATTGTGTGAAGACGGAAAATACTACAAGTTTTTTCCGCACATATACGCTCATATACAACATGCAACATCCCACAGCCTAACAAAGAGTAACCACCTCCCATGCTAAATGCAACAACAAAGACAGCATATAAGTATAATAAAACATTTACGCACAGACGATCGGACCAATAAGCGTAAACGTTTTAATGAACTCAGAAACGAAAAGTGTTATATTGAACACTACAGCGACCAAAGGCGGAACACGGAGAAAAACGAGAGAGAAACACGCACGAAACATTCAGCAGGCGGAGTACAAATACATATTTATAACAACAACAACAACAGTACAGCGACCGCAGGCGGAACACGGAGAAAGAGAAACACGCCAACCTATCGCAAGCGCAAACCAGTAAGCAGGCGGAGTGCAAATAAATATTTATTCAACGGAGAAACACGAAAGAGTACAACACACACGCTAACCGATCGCAAACGGAAAGCAGTAAGCAGGAGTAGTGCAAACAAATATTTGCAGCAACAACAACAATCAAAGGCGGAACACGGAGGAAAACTAGGGAGCACCACATACATGCGAACCAATCGTAAGCACAAAACAGTAAACTGCCGGAGTATAAATAAATATCTGCAATAACAACAAGACAAGAACAATCACACTACAAACAACGGGAGCGGTCAAGTCGCACTGACTGCAGGCAACAACTCTGCTGGACAACTAGAGGCTTTACCAAGAGGTGGTTGACCAGCAGAAGGTGAAGGTGATCAATGGACAACTGGACCAAAATAACAACAAGCACTGATCCCATGGCAAGCTTTCGCTTTATCAGCGGAGTGGCCCGGACAGTGGATCTCTTTGATCCAGCATCGTTCAGCAAGTATACAACGCACCAAGCTCCTAGAGACACCGGTAGTGGCTACGAATAGTATTGACAATAAATAAAACGCAGACAGAACCAGGAGTTTATGGTTTTGACCGACTCTCCCTGGGACACATATGCAACATAGACAGAGCCAAGAATATATGGTTTTGAACGACTCTCCCTGGGACACATCGGCAACACAAACAGAGCCAGGAGTTTATGGTTTTGACCAACTCTCCCTGGAAAACATACGCAACATAGACAGAGCCAGGAGTTTATGGTTTTGACCGACTCTCCCTGGAGACTAGCACAAACCATGGACACTACCACGAACATACAGACAGAGTAGGGAAGTAATCAAATATAATTATATATGTATAGGAAATAGCTGAAAATATTTCATAAAATAAATACAACAGCGATTAAATTTCTGTTAGCGACCCTGGAACCCGCTGAGTATTTACCCCAGCGAAATTGAGTCGTTACAATTGTTATTATTGTTTTTTTTTATTTTGGAATTTCCACCTAATATTTCTATTATGTTAAAAGGTCCTAAATATTGCTTATCTAATTTTTTCTAAATCCCCTATATTAAAGTTATTAGAATTACAATTTTTATCATACTGACTTTTTATTATTATTGTTCCAAGAGTAATTTCGCAGTCTCCCTGGCACTGTGGAGTCTCTATTTCCTTTCTTGTAAGCATTGAAGCGTGATTAGGGCTGAATGTGGCTGTGTTAAAATAGACAGAATAAAGCAGTATATTAATTCGAACGGTGTAAAGCCAGTGTCGACGTTTAGCTTAGTGTTATACGTGACGTATGCATTTGTCCCATACCACTACTTCAGTTGTAGTCAGTAGGTATTGATTAATAACCCTATAGCTCCGTTCTATACTGACTAACGTCTGGTGGTGATAAAGGGTCGATGTTTTGTGCTCAAATTTGAGTGTATTGCTCATTGTGTCGAATATCTTGTTTACGAATTCTGTGCCCATGTCAGTTTTAACTGTCTGAAAATTCCGAAATTGTAGCACAAAACGTTCTAATACAGTTCTCGCTACCTCTTTCGCAGTCTTATTGTACATTGAGAATGATGCAATGTACTTAGGTCAGTATATATTTATACCCATTTGATACTCTTACCGGTCCCACAGTGTCTACCTCTATAGTCTGAAAAGTGTCCGTGGGTGTATACGTAATGAACATTTGTTCTTTAATATGCTTTGATATTTTGGATTCCGCGCATTTCTGTCAATTCTGTACATATGTTTTGACCATTTTTGTCATGTTTTTCCATACGTACAGTTGTTTTAGTTTGAGAATGGTTCTGCTCATACCAGAATGTCCGGCTGTGACAATTGAATGGAAGTAATGAATTAAATTAATTTGTTCGATTTTCTCTGTCACTAGTCTAGGGAGTTTAAATACGAAAAAAGCAGGAGTTTGCCTTCGTTTGGCTATCTCATTTGCGCATACATATTCATATGAGGTCTTCACCTCTTGTTCTTGATACAAGTCGAATAAAGCATTATTTTTAGAAAGTACTGCCTTATCGATGCCATGGCGTATTAAAACTTGAGCTAGCTTTTCCATGACAGCCACGAGGGCTAAATCAGGATTATCGCTTAGCTCGACAATAACATATTTGTCGATTATAATTCTTGGCAAACTTTTATTCATATTTACTTCATTTTTTCTCTGGATAGTGTCCCTAATTATTTTAAATTGCAATTTTTTTAATTTATTGACTTCTGATACTGAAACGCAGTTCCACATTGAGGGTCGTGCACTACCCTGTTCTGCGTCCTCATTACTTTTGAGCTTATTACTCATGCTTCTTGGTATAGCCATTATTGTCGGTATCATTGCTTTTAGAGTGTCAGAATTTATTTCAATGCGCGATAAAGCATCGGCATTAGTATTTATTTTGCCTCTTTTGCCCTGCGACAGTACTGCCCCTAACGCAAAGTTGGATGCGTCTGTAGTGAACACAAATTGTTTATCAAAGGCTGGATACTGTAGTACTGGTGGATGCGTGATGCTATGCTTCAGTTGTTTAAAAAATCTATCAGAGTCCGCTATCTCTGCGAAATTCTTGATGAAAAGTCTGTAATAATTGCAGAAAGTTACAGACCGTTTGACTGCTTCCTTGTCCTTCGGAGTCGGATACATTTCAACTGCTTTAATTTTCTCTGGGTCAGCTGTCACTCCTTCTGGGGTGATTAGATGGCCCAGAAATATCACTTCTGGTTTCAAAAAGTTGCATTTTTGTGGGTTTAGTTTTAAATTGTATTGTCGCAAGCGTTAGAAAGCTTTACGAAGATTTTCGTTATGGTGATTGATTGATTTGCCAAATATTATTATGTCATCGACATAAAGAAAAGCATTGCTCTCTAGACCCGTCAGAGCAATTAGTAGCATACGCTGGAAGCTGTAGGACGAAATATTCAGTCCGAAGGGTAGTCGTTTAAAGTGATAATGACCGTCGCTCGTAGAGAAAGCAGCGAGTTCTTATGAATCTCTTGACAAAGGTATTTGATGAAAAGCACTGGTCATATCCAAAGTAGAAAAATTCTCGCCCCTTCCGATCTTATCAAGGACATCATCTAATCTTGATATCGGGAATTTATCATCGACGATTTTTTCATTTAGTTGGCGGAAGTCAACAACGAGTCTCCATTGTTTAGTATCATTGGAGCTCTTTTTTGAGACGACTAGCAGTGGTGAGTTATACGGACTAACAGAGAGCTCAATAATTTTTTGGTTTAACAGGTCTTGTAATTGTTCGTTGATAGTGTTTAGCTGGAAATGTGGCAGATTGGTTTGTGATCAGTGGTTTCTAAATGATGTTTGTAGAAGTACAAAATGTCAACTTTCATATAAAACACATCCTCGAAACTCCTTACATAGGCTCTCTAGTCTGCTTCGTGCGTCAGTGTCTCTGAGATCGAAACTCAACATAGGAAGTAACTTGCTCCATCTATCGATTACCCTAGCTTTTATATTGTGTACTATGTAACAGTTTTTTTTGAGGTATGCATTCAATTGAAAAATTCTGAAGGTGGACAGTTTTTTCCGTCTTATTTAGAATTCTGACGTGTTTTATTCCCTTGTCAGACAATATGGAGTTGGCGAGGAAAACTCCTTCTTGTAGCTCTTCACTACAAGTTATCATGTCCTCTTTGATATCGGTGCTAATGGGATAAATCATTTCGCAACGTGGAAGTATAGTGTCGTAATAGACTTTATTTGTAATGTCATATTGCTGCCATTTATAGTTGCAATGGAATGACGTCATTGTGTCATAGTCTATCTGCACTCGATGTTTTGTAAAGAAGTCATCCCCTAATACTCCGTCCACTTTACGTTATTTTCGCTGTCCCCATAGTAGTCAAGTCTAGCAGGTGCTATACATAGCAATGAACAACTATATCGGCTGTAAACATCTTCATCAAATAATTTGACTATTTTGATTAAAGATATTTCTGCGCGTGTGTCTACCAAAAATGTAATTTTGCAATTTTTATAATTTACAGTAATTAGCCGTCCTATCTGCTTATTTGTATTAATCGTATAAGTTCGTTTAACTCTGCCAATTGCTGTCCCCGTACTACTGTCGTTGTCTACATATTGTTGCAGTCGCGGTACTGCCCGTTTCCCTGCTGCCTTTTGCCGCAATGGCATGTGCCATTGTCCGTGTTTTCAGAACGCTGTTGAACTTCGGCACACATTATTCTATTATTGCGTCGGAAACTCTGTTGTTGCCTATAGTTATTCGAGTATTTGCTATTGTTCTTAGTGGATTGTTGGCCATTTTCATTTTGTCTGTTGCTATTGTTGTTGCTATAGTAGTTGTTGTTATGTCTGTTACTGTAATTGTTGCTGTTTGGCCTCATGTCCTTGTTTCCGGCCGTTGTTGTTACGGTTATTCTGCCGTTATTGCAACCACTATTGTAGTTTCTGTTTGGTGCATATATATTTCTTTCATCATCGTGTCTATTGTGAAATGCTAATACACGGGTTTCTAATGGTTTTTCGAATTCATCAGCAGTTCAACAGCGCTTTTGAATTGCTTAATGCGACTCGCTGCTAGAGTTGGGACTGTGTCATGATTGGTTAAGCCATATTTGAAGACGTTGAAGGCAATTGTGTCATTGTTAGTGATCACAGCCTTCTTCACCTCAGGCGTTGAGTCAATTGTTTGCAGTTTATTCAGTGTGTTAGCCAGTTCTTCTATCTGTTCCGCAAATTTTGCTATCGGCTTGCCGACTTGTTTTGTTCTGTGAAGCTCTTCAAACACGGCACTCACTGTCTTTTAGGTGCTGCGAGCTTTTTCAGCTTGACTAGCAGGGTTTCTATGTCCAAGTCTAGTTTAGTGTTTATCCTATCTGGAAAATTTGTGTTGAAATCTAACAAAAAGAACAGTGATTCGTTAGTGTCTGGTACGGCAGTTTGTATGAACCCACCAAAGCTAATGAACTTGGAGAGGTCTTCGGGTTTTCCAGAGTATTCATGTATAACCTTTAGGCACTCTACCACGTTAAAAGTAGACATGTCGGTAGGTGGGGTGGTGGGTATGTGGGTGCGATGTGGTCTTCGATTGACAGTGGTTTTGGGCCGGCTGTCGGACTTGGTTGTGGTATGTATATTGGAGTTGCTACTTTCTTAAGGGCCTTAGGCACATATTCTTGTGCTTTTGTTACTTCGAATAATGATTGTAGCTGTCGTGGGACAGGGATTCGTCATCCACCTTGGTATAGCGTTAATGCGTTGCTAGCCAAAGTGTATACTTTTTTGAAAAGTTCATCAAACTGATCTTGCCGCATCCTCAGAATTTTTGGTCCCAGGTTTGAATGTTTCAATTTATTTCGGCAGGATCGGATATCAGAAGTGCCAGTTTGGCAGGATCGCCATGTAATATACGTTTAACAAAATGGTTAAAAGGTTTAGCTCAAGTTATTCGCACTAGAGCTTGTGCGTATTAATAGTCGGCGAGTATTCTCAGCCAAATGTTTTGAGAAGTTAAAGGTCTAATTCCTAATTCAAGTCTGATCTTTATTCACCCAGTCATTGGCTTTTTATATCATTTTCTTCATACAAATTATGCTTATTTCTAACTTAATTATACTTTAATAATCAATTTTCAATACTTAATAAATATGTGACAATCCAGCATATGCACACATTACTGAGATTGCTAGTTCAGCAGTTCTCTGAAGTTCAATGGTCCGTGCGCGGTGGTTTGCTGACTTCGCTAGGACCCGGTACATACACAAGTGTTTGTTGTTGTATGAATTTCTGCATGTAACGTGAGCTAGCGCTTCATTGATTGTTGTGCACAGCGAGTCATTAATCTTTCAGAGAAAAAAATTTTTTTTTGTTATTAATATATTTCTTTTTTTGTGTGAATCCATTTATGATTATTGTGTCTTATGATTATTGTGTCTTGTATATTTATGATTATTTGTATTTCTTAAGGTTATTGTTATTACTGTTTTTGTTTATTTTGGAATTTACACCTAATATTTCTATTATCTTAAAAGGTCATAAATAAAGTTTTTATCATACTGAATTGTTATTTGTTATTATTGTTCTAAGAGTAATTTCGCAGTCTCCCTGGCATTGTGGAGTCTCTGTTTCATTTCTTGAAAGCATTCAGCGTGATTAGGGCTAAATGTGGCTGTGAAAAAATAGACAGAATAAAGCACCTTACTGTATATTAATTCAAACGGTGTAAAGCCAGTGTCGACGTTTAGCGTTATACGTGAGATATGCATTTGTTCCATGCCACTACTTCAGTGGTAGTCAGTAGGTATTGATTAAGAACCTATGGCTCCGTTCTATACTGACTAATGTCTGGTGGTGATAAAGGGTCGATGTTTTGTGCTCAAATTTGAGTGTATTGCTCATTGTGTCGAATATCTTGTTTACGAATTCTGTGCCCATGTTAGTTTTAACTGTCTGAAAATTCCCAAATTGTAGCACAAAACGTTCGAGTTAAGTTCTCGCTACCTCTTTCGTAGTCTTAGTGTACATTGGGAATGACGCAATGTACTTAGGTCAGTATATATTAATGCCTATTTGATACTCTTAGCGGTCCAATAGTGTCTACCTCTATGGTCTGAAAACTGTCCGTGGGTGTATCCGTAATGAACATTTGTTCTTTAATATGCTTTGATATTTTGGATTCCGCGCATTTCTGTCAATTCTGTACATATGTTTTGGCCATTTTTGTCATGTTTTTCCATACGTACAGTTGTTTTAGTTTGAGAATGGTTCTGCTCATACCAGAATGTCCGGCTGTGACAATTGAATGGAAGTAATGAATTAAATTAATTTGTTCGATTTTCTCTGTCACTAGTCTAGGGAGTTTAAATACGAGAAAAGCAGGAGTCTGCCTTCGTTTGGCTATCTCATTCGCGCATACATATTCATATGAGGTCTTCACCTCTTGTTCTTGATACAAGTCGAATAAAGCATTATTTTTAGAAAGTACTGCCTTATCGATGCCATGGCGTATTAAAACTTGAGCTAGCTTTTCCATGACAGCTACGAGGGCTAAACCAGGATTATCGCTTAGCTCGACAAGAACATATTTGTCGATTATAATTCTTGGCAAACTTTTATTCATATTTACTTCATTTTTTCTCTGGATAGTGTCCCTAATTATTTTAAATTGTAATTTTTTTAATTTATTGACTTCTGATACTGAAACGCAGTTCCACATTGAGGGTCGTGCACTACCCTGTTCTGCGTCCTCATTACTTTTGAGCTTATTACTCATGCTTCTTGGTATAGCCATTATTGTCGGTATCATTGCTTTTAGAGTGTCAGAATTTATTTCAATGCGCGATAAAGCATCGGCATTAGTATTTATTTTGCCTCTTTTGCCCTGCGACAGTACTGCCCCTAACGCAAAGTTGGATGCGTCTGTAGTGAACACAAATTGTTTATCAAAGGCTGGATACTGTAGTACTGGTGGATGCGTGATGCTATGCTTCAGTTGTTTAAAAAATCTATCAGAGTCCGCTATCTCTGCGAAATTCTTGATGAAAAGTCTGTAATAATTGCAGAAAGTTACAGACCGTTTGACTGCTTCCTTGTCCTTCGGAGTCGGATACATTTCAACTGCTTTAATTTTCTCTGGGTCAGCTGTCACTCCTTCTGGGGTGATTAGATGGCCCAGAAATATCACTTCTGGTTTCAAAAAGTTGCATTTTTGTGGGTTTAGTTTTAAATTGTATTGTCGCAAGCGTTAGAAAACTTTACGAAGATTTTCGTTATGGTGATTGATTGATTTGCCAAATATTATTATGTCATCGACATAAAGAAAAGCATTGCTCTCTAGACCCGTCAGAGCAATTATTAGCATACGCTGGAAGCTGTAGGACGAAATATTCAGTCCGAAGGGTAGTCGTTTAAAGTGATAATGACCGTCGCTCGTAGAGAAAGCAGCGAGTTCTTATGAATCTCTTGACAAAGGTATTTGATGAAAAGCACTGGTCATATCCAAAGTAGAAAAATTCTTGCCCCTTCCGATCTTATCAAGGACATCATCTAATCTTGATATCGGGAATTTATCATCGACGTTTTTTTTCATTTAGTTGGCGGAAGTCAACAACGAGTCTCCATTGTTTAGTATCATTGGAGCTCTTTTTTGAGACGACTAGCAGTGGTGAGTTATACGGACTAACAGAGAGCTCAACAATTTTTTGGTTTAACAGGTCTTGTAATTGTTCGTTGATAGTGTTTAGCTGGAAATGTGGCAGATTGGTTTGTGATCAGTGGTTTCTAAATGATGTTTGTAGAAGTACAAAATGTCAACTTTCATATGAAACACATCCTCGAAACTCCTTACATAGGCTCTCTAGTCTGCTTCGTGCGTCAGTGTCTCTGAGATCGAAACTCAACATAGGGAGTAACTTGCTCCATCTATCGGATACGCTAGCTTTTATATTGTGTACTATGTAACAGTTTTTTTTTGAGGTATGCATTCAATTGAAAAATTCTGAAGGTGGACAGTTTTTTCCGTCTTATTTAGAATTCTGACGTGTTTTATTCCCTTGTCAGACAATATGGAGTTGGCGAGGAAAACTCCTTCTTGTAGCTCTTCACTACAAGTTATCATGTCCTCTTTGATATCGGTGCTAATGGGATAAATCATTTCGCAACGTGGAGGTATAGTGTCGTAATAGACTTTATTTGTAATGTCATATTGCTGCCATTTATAGTTGCAATGGAATGACGTCATTGTGTCATAGTCTATCTGCACTCGATGTTTTGAAAAGAAGTCATCCCCTAATACTCCGTCCACTTTACGTTATTTTCGCTGTCCCCATAGTAGTCAAGTCTAGCAGGTGCTATACATAGCAATGAATAATTATATCGGCTGTAAACATCTTCATCAAATAATTTGACTATTTTGATTAAAGATATTTCTGCGCCTGTGTCTACCAAAAATGTAATTTTGCAATTTTTATAATTTACAGTAATTAGCCGTCCTACCTGCTTATTTGTATTAATCGTATAAGTTCGTTTAACTCTGCCAATTGCTGTCCCCGTACTACTGTCGTTGTCTACATATTGTTGCAGTCGCGGTACTCCCCGTTTCCCTGCTGCCTTTTGCCGCAATGGCATGTGCCATTGTCCGTGTTTTCAGAACGCTGTTGAACTTCGGCACACATTATTCTATTATTGCGTCGGAAACTCTGTTGTTGCCTATAGTTATTCGAGTATTTGCTATTGTTCTTAGTGGGTTGTTGGCCATTTTCATTTTGTCTGTTGCTATTGTTGTTGCTATAGTAGTTGTTGTTATGTCTGTTACTGTAATTGTTGCTGTTTGGCCTCATGTCCTTGTTTCCGGCCGTTGTTGTTACGGTTATTCTGCCGTTGTTGCAACCACTATTGTAGTTTCTGTTTGGTGCATATATATTTCTTTCATCATCGTGTCTATTGTGAAATGCTAATACACGGGTTTCTAATGGTTTTTCGAATTCATCAGCAGTTCAACAGCGCTTTTGAAGTGCTTAATGCGACTCGCTGCTAGAGTTTGGACTGTGTCATGATTGGTTAAGCCATATTTGAAGATGTTGAAGGCAATTGTGTCATTGTTAGTGATCACAGCCTTCTTCACCTCAGGCGTTGAGTCAATTGTTTGCAGTTTATTCAGTGTGTTAGCCAGTTCTTCTATCTGTTCCGCAAATTTTGCTATCGGCTTGTCGCCTTGTTTTGTTCTGTGAAGCTCTTCAAACACGGCACTCACTGTCTTTTAGGTGCTGCGAGCTTTTTCAGCTTGACTAGCAGGGTTTCTATGTCCAACTCTAGTTTAGTTTTTATCCTATCTGGAAAATTTGTGTTGAAATCTAACAAAAAGAACAGTGATTCGCTAGTGTCTGTTACGGCAGTTTGTATGAACCCACCAAAGCTAATGAACTTGGAGAGGTCTTCGGGTTTTCCAGAGTATGCATGTATAACCTTTAGGCACTCTACCACGTTAAAAGTAGACATGTCGGTAGGTGGGGTGGTGGGTATGTGGGTGCGATGTGGTCTTCGATTGACAGTGGTTTTGGGCCGGCTGTCGGACTTGGTTGTGGTATGTATATTGGAGTTGCTACTTTCTTAAGGGCCTTAGGCACATATTCTTGTGCTTTTGTTACTTCGAATAATGATTGTAGCTGTCGTGGGACAGGGATTCGTCATCCACCTTGGTATAGCGTTAATGCGTTGCTAGCCAAAGTGTATACTTTTTTGAAAAGTTCATCAAACTGATCTTGCCGCATCCTCAGAATTTTTGGTCCCAGGTTTGAATGTTTCAATTTATTTCGGCAGGATCGGATATCAGAAGTGCCAGTTTGGCAGGATCGCCATGTAATATACGTTTAACAAAATGGTTAAAAGGTTTAGCTCAAGTTATTCGCACTAGAGCTTGTGCGTATTAATAGTCGGCGAGTATTCTCAGCCAAATGTTTTGAGAAGTTAAAGGTCTAATTCCTAATTCAAGTCTGATCTTTATTCACCCAGTCATTGGCTTTTTATATCATTTTCTTCATACAAATTATGCTTATTTCTAACTTAATTATACTTTAATAATCAATTTTCAATACTTAATAAATATGTGACAATCCAGCATATGCACACATTACTGAGATTGCTAGTTCAGCAGTTCTCTGAAGTTCAATGGTCCGTGCGCGGTGGTTTGCTGACTTCGCTAGGACCCGGTACATACACAAGTGTTTGTTGTTGTATGAATTTCTGCATGTAACGTGAGCTAGCGCTTCATTGATTGTTGTGCACAGCGAGTCATTAATCTTTCAGAGAAAAAAATTTTTTTTTGTTATTAATATATTTCTTTTTTTGTGTGAATCCATTTATGATTATTGTGTTTTATATATTTATGATTATTTGTATTTCTTAAGGTTATTGTTATTACTGTTTTTGTTTATTTTGGAATTTACACCTAATATTTTTATTATCTTAAACGGTCCTAAATAAAGTTGCTAAAATAACAATTTTTATCATACTGAATTGTTATTTGTTATTATTGTTCTAAGAGTAATTTCGCAGTCTCCCTGGCATTGTGGAGTCTCTGTTTCATTTCTTGAAAGCATTCAGCGTGATTAGGGCTAAATGTGGCTGTGAAAAAATAGACAGAATAAAGCACCTTACTGTATATTAATTCAAACGGTGTAAAGCCAGTGTCGACGTTTAGCGTTATACGTGAGATATGCATTTGTTCCATGCCACTACTTCAGTGGTAGTCAGTAGGTATTGATTAAGAACCTATGGCTCCGTTCTATACTGACTAATGTCTGGTGGTGATAAAGGGTCGATGTTTTGTGCTCAAATTTGAGTGTATTGCTCATTGTGTCGAATATCTTGTTTACGAATTCTGTGCCCATGTTAGTTTTAACTGTCTGAAAATTCCCAAATTGTAGCACAAAACGTTCGAGTTAAGTTCTCGCTACCTCTTTCGTAGTCTTAGTGTACATTGGGAATGACGCAATGTACTTAGGTCAGTATATATTAATGCCTATTTGATACTCTTAGCGGTCCAATAGTGTCTACCTCTATGGTCTGAAAACTGTCCGTGGGTGTATCCGTAATGAACATTTGTTCTTTAATATGCTTTGATATTTTGGATTCCGCGCATTTCTGTCAATTCTGTACATATGTTTTGACCATTTTTGTCATGTTTTTCCATACGTACAGTTGTTTTAGTTTGAGAATGGTTCTGCTCATACCAGAATGTCCGGCTGTGACAATTGAATGGAAGTAATGAATTAAATTAATTTGTTCGATTTTCTCTGTCACTAGTCTAGGGAGTTTAAATACGAAAAAAGCAGGAGTTTGCCTTCGTTTGGCTATCTCATTTGCGCATACATATTCATATGAGGTCTTCACCTCTTGTTCTTGATACAAGTCGAATAAAGCATTATTTTTAGAAAGTACTGCCTTATCGATGCCATGGCGTATTAAAACTTGAGCTAGCTTTTCCATGACAGCCACGAGGGCTAAATCAGGATTATCGCTTAGCTCGACAAGAACATATTTGTCGATTATAATTCTTGGCAAACTTTTATTCATATTTACTTAAGATCATTGCTTTTAGAGTGTCAGAATTTATTTCAATGCGCGATAAAGCATCGGCATTAGTATTTATTTTGCCTTGCTTGTAAATAATATCGAAGTCATATTCCATAAGGTCAAGCCTTATTCGCGTCATTTTTGACGAGGGATTGATGTGTGAGAACAAGGACACTAGAGGCCTGTGATCTGTTACGACTGTAAACTTGGTTCCAAAAAGGTAAGGACAAAAGTGATTAAGTGCCCAATGAATTTGCAAGCAATTCCTTTCGATAACCGGCTTGTTTACTTCATGTTTATTTAAAGAACGACTTGCATATGCGATTAGTAAATCGTCGCCTATTTTGCCCTGCGACAGTACTGCTCCTAACGCAAAGTTGGATGCGTCTGTAGTGAACACAAATTGTTTATCAAAGGCTGGATACTGTAGTACTGGTGGATGCGTGATGCTATGCTTCAGTTGTTTCAAAAATCTATCAGAGTCCGCTATCTCTGCGAAATTCTTGATGAAAAGTCTGTAATAATTGCAGAAAGTTACAGACCGTTTGACTGCTTCCTTGTCCTTCGGAGTCGGATACATTTCAACTGCTTTAATTTTCTCTGGGTCAGCTGTCACTCCTTCTGGGGTGATTAGATGGCCCAGAAATATCACTTCTGGTTTCAAAAAGTTGCATTTTTGTGGGTTTAGTTTTAAATTGTATTGTCGCAAGCGTTAGAAAACTTTACGAAGATTTTCGTTATGGTGATTGATTGATTTGCCAAAAATTATTATGTCATCGACATAAAGAAAAGCATTGCTCTCTAGACCCGTCAGAGCAATTATTAGCATACGCTGGAAGCTGTAGGACGAAATATTCAGTCCGAAGGGTAGTCGTTTAAAGTGATAATGACCGTCGCTCGTAGAGAAAGCAGAGAGTTCTTATGAATCTCTTGACAAAGGTATTTGATGAAAAGCACAGGTCATATCCAAAGTAGAAAAATTCTTGCCCCTTCCGATCTTATCAAGGACATCATCTAATCTTGATATCGGGAATTTATCATCGACGATTTTTTTATTGAGTTGGCGGAAGTCAACAACGAGTCTCCATTGTTTAGTATCATTGGAGCTCTTTTTTGAGACGACTAGCAGTGGTGAGTTATACGGACTAACAGAGAGCTCAATCATTTTTTGGTTTAACAGGTCTTGTAATTGTTCGTTGATAGTGTTTAGCTGGAAATGTGGCAGATTGGTTTGTGATCAGTGGTTTCTAAATGATGTTTGTAGAAGTACAAAATGTCAACTTTCATATGAAACACATCCTCGAAACTCCTTACATAGGCTCTCTAGTCTGCTTCGTGCGTCAGTGTCTCTGAGATCGAAACTCAACATAGGGAGTAACTTGCTCCATCTATCGGATACGCTAGCTTTTATATTGTGTACTATGTAACAGTTTTTTTTTGAGGTATGCATTCAATTGAAAAATTCTGAAGGTGGACAGTTTTTTCCGTCTTATTTAGAATTCTGACGTGTTTTATTCCCTTGTCAGACAATATGGAGTTGGCGAGGAAAACTCCTTCTTGTAGCTCTTCACTACAAGTTATCATGTCCTCTTTGATATCGGTGCTAATGGGATAAATCATTTCGCAACGTGGAGGTATAGTGTCGTAATAGACTTTATTTGTAATGTCATATTGCTGCCATTTATAGTTGGAATGGAATGACGTCATTGTGTCATAGTCTATCTGCACTCGATGTTTTGTAAAGAAGTCATCCCCTAATACTCCGTCCACTTTACGTTATTTTCGCTGTCCCCATAGTAGTCAAGTCTAGCAGGTGCTATACATAGCAATGAATAATTATATCGGCTGCAAACATCTTCATCAAATAATTTGACTATTTTGATTAAAGATATTTCTGCGCCTGTGTCTTCCAAAAATGTAATTTTGCAATTTTTATAATTTACAGTAATTAGCCGTCCCATCTGCTTATTTGTATTAATCGTATAAGTTCGTTTAACTCTGCCAATTGCTGTCCCCGTACTACTGTCGTTGTCCACATATTGTTGCAGTCGCGGTACTGCCCGTTTCCCTGCTGCCTTTTGCCGCAATGGCATGTGCCATTGTCCGTGTTTTCAGAACGCTGTTGAACTTCGGCACACATTATTCTATTATTGCATCGGAAACTCTGTTGTTGCCTATAGTTATTCGAGTATTTGCTATTGTTCTTAGTGGATTGTTGGCCATTTTCATTTTGTCTGTTGCTATTGTTGTTGCTATAGTAGTTGTTGTTATGTCTGTTACTGTAATTGTTGCTGTTTGGCCTCATGTCCTTGTTTCCGGCCGTTGTTGTTACGGTTATTCTGCCGTTGTTGCAACCACTATTGTAGTTTCTGTTTGGTGCATATATATTTCTTTCATCATCGTGTCTATTGTGAAATGCTAATACACGGGTTTCTAATGGTTTTTCGAATTCATCAGCAGTTCAACAGCGCTTTTGAAGTGCTTAATGCGACTCGCTGCTAGAGTTTGGACTGTGTCATGATTGGTTAAGCCATATTTGAAGACGTTGAAGGCAATTGTGTCATTGTTAGTGATCACAGCCTTCTTCACCTCAGGCGTTGAGTCAATTGTTTGCAGTTTATTCAGTGTGTTAGACAGTTCTTCTATCTGTTCCGCAAATTTTGCTATCGGCTTGCCGCCTTGTTTTGTTCTGTGAAGCTCTTCAAACACGGCACTCACTGTCTTTTAGGTGCTGCGAGTTTTTTCAGCTTGACTAGCAGGGTTTAGTTTAGTTTTTATCCTATCTGGAAAATTTGTGTTGAAATCTAACAAAAAGAACAGTGATTCGCTAGTGTCTGTTACGGCAGTTTGTATGAACCCACCAAAGCTAATGAACTTGGAGAGGTCTTCGGGTTTTCCAGAGTATGCATGTATAACCTTTAGGCACTCTACCACGTTAAAAGTAGACATGTCGGTAGGTGGGGTGGTGGGTATGTGGGTGCGATGTGGTCTTCGATTGACAGTGGTTTTGGGCCGGCTGTCGGACTTGGTTGTGGTATGTATATTGGAGATGCTACTTTCTTAAGGGCCTTAGGCACATATTCTTGTGCTTTTGTTACTTCGAATAATGATTGTAGCTGTCGTGGGACAGGGATTCGTCATCCACCTTGGTATAGCGTTACTGCGTTGCTAGCCAAAGTGTATACTTTTTTGAAAAGTTCATCAAACTGATCTTGCCGCATCCTCAGAATTTTTGGTCCCAGGTTTGAATGTTTCAATTTATTTCGGCAGGATCGGATATCAGAAGTGCCAGTTTGGCAGGATCGCCATGTAATATACGTTTAACAAAATGGTTAAAAGGTTTAGCTCAAGTTATTCGCACTAGAGCTTGTGCGTATTAATAGTCGGCGAGTATTCTCAGCCAAATGTTTTGAGAAGTTAAAGGTCTAATTCCTAATTCAAGTCTGATCTTTATTCACCCAGTCATTGGCTTTTTATATCATTTTCTTCATACAAATTATGCTTATTTCTAACTTAATTATACTTTAATAATCAATTTTCAATACTTAATAAATATGTGACAATCCAGCATATGCACACATTACTGAGATTGCTAGTTCAGCAGTTCTCTGAAGTTCAATGGTCCGTGCGCGGTGGTTTGCTGACTTCGCTAGGACCCGGTACATACACAAGTGTTTGTTGTTGTATGAATTTCTGCATGTAACGTGAGCTAGCGCTTCATTGATTGTTGTGCACAGCGAGTCATTAATCTTTCAGAGAAAAAAATTTTTTTTTGTTATTAATATATTTCTTTTTTTGTGTGAATCCATTTATGATTATTGTGTCTTATGATTATTGTGTCTTGTATATTTATGATTATTTGTATTTCTTAAGGTTATTGTTATTACTGTTTTTGTTTATTTTGGAATTTACACCTAATATTTCTATTATCTTAAAAGGTCATAAATAAAGTTTTTATCATACTGAATTGTTATTTGTTATTATTGTTCTAAGAGTAATTTCGCAGTCTCCCTGGCATTGTGGAGTCTCTGTTTCATTTCTTGAAAGCATTCAGCGTGATTAGGGCTAAATGTGGCTGTGAAAAAATAGACAGAATAAAGCACCTTACTGTATATTAATTCAAACGGTGTAAAGCCAGTGTCGACGTTTAGCGTTATACGTGAGATATGCATTTGTTCCATGCCACTACTTCAGCGGTAGTCAGTAGGTATTGATTAAGAACCTATGGCTCCGTTCTATACTGACTAATGTCTGGTGGTGATAAAGGGTCGATGTTTTGTGCTCAAATTTGAGTGTATTGCTCATTGTGTCGAATATCTTGTTTACGAATTCTGTGCCCATGTTAGTTTTAACTGTCTGAAAATTCCCAAATTGTAGCACAAAACGTTCGAGTTAAGTTCTCGCTACCTCTTTCGTAGTCTTAGTGTACATTGGGAATGACGCAATGTACTTAGGTCAGTATATATTAATGCCTATTTGATACTCTTAGCGGTCCAATAGTGTCTACCTCTATGGTCTGAAAAGTGTCCGTGGGTGTATACGTAATGAACATTTGTTCTTTAATATGCTTTGATATTTTGGTTCCCGCGTATTTCTGACAATTCTGTACGTATGCTTTGACCATTATTGTCATGTTTTTCCATACGTACAGTTGCTTTAATTTGAGAATGGTTCTGCTCATACCAGAATGTATGTCTGTGGCAGTTGAATGGAAGTAATGAATTAAATTAATTTGTTCGATTTTTTCTGTTACTAGTCTAGGGAGTTTAAATACGAGAAAAGCAGGAGTTTGCCTTCGGTTGGCTATCTCATTTGCGCATACATATTCATATGAGGTCTTCACCTCTTGTTCTTGATACAAATCGAATAAAGCATTATTTTTAGAAAGTACTGCCTTATCGATGCCATGGCGTATTAAAACTTGATCTAGCTTCTTCACGACAGCCACGAGGGCTAAATTAGGATTATCGCTTAGCTCCACAAGAACATATTTGTCGACTATAATTCTTGGCAAACTTCTATTCATATTTACTACATTTTTTTCTCTGGATAGTGTCCCTAATTATTTTAAATTGTAATTGTTTTAATTTATTGACTTCTGATACTGAAACGCAATTCCACATTGAGGGTCGTGCACTACATTGTTCTGCGTCCTCATTACTTTTGAGCTTATTACTCATGCTTCTTGGTATAGCCATTATTGTCGGTATCATTGCTTTTAGAGTGTCAGAATTTATTTCCATCCGCGATAAAGCATCGGCATTAGTATTTATTTTGCCTTGCTTGTAAATAATATCGAAGTCATATTCCATAAGGTCAAGCCTTATTCGCGTCATTTTTGACGAGGGATTGATGTGTGAGAACAAGGACACTAGAGGCCTGTGATCTGTTACGACTGTAAACTTGGTTCCAAAAAGGTAAGGGCAAAAGTGACTAAGTGCCCAATGAATTTGCAAGCAATTCCTTTTCGATAACCGGCTTGTTTACTTCATGTTTATTTAAAGAACGACTTGCATATGCGATAGGTAAATCGTTGCCTATTTTGCCCAGCGACAGTACTGCTCCTAACGCAAAGTTAGATGCGTCTGTAGTGAACACAAATTGTTTATCAGAGGCTGGATACTGTAGTACTGGCCCGGAATGTCCCAGAAATATCACTTCTGGTTTCAAAAAGTTCCATTTTTGTGGGTTTAGTTTTAAATTGTATTGTCGCAAGCGTTGGAAAACTTTACGAAGATTTTCGTTATGGTGATTGATTGATTTGCCAAAAATTATTATGTCATCGACATAAAGAAAAGCATTGCTCTCTAGACCTGTCAGAGCAATTATTAGGATACGCTGGAAGCTGTTGGACGAAATCTTCAGTCCGAAGGGTAGTCGTTTAAAGTGATAATGAACGTCGCTCGTAGAGAAAGCAGAGAGTTCTTATGAATCTCTTGACAAAGGTATTTGATGAAAAGCACAGGTCATATCCAAAGTAGAAAAATTCTTGCCCCTTCCGATCTTATCAAGGACATCATCTAATCTTGATATCGGGAATTTATCATCGACGATTTTTTTATTGAGTTGGCGGAAGTCAACAACGAGTCTCCATTGTTTAGTATCATTGGAGCTCTTTTTTGAGACGACTAGCAGTGGTGAGTTATACGGACTAACAGAGAGCTCAATCATTTTTTGGTTTAACAGGTCTTGTAATTGTTCGTTGATAGTGTTTAGCTGGAAATGTGGCAGATTGGTTTGTGATCAGTGGTTTCTAAATGATGTTTGTAGAAGTACAAAATGTCAACTTTCATATGAAACACATCCTCGAAACTCCTTACATAGGCTCTCTAGTCTGCTTCGTGCGTCAGTGTCTCTGAGATCGAAACTCAACATAGGGAGTAACTTGCTCCATCTATCGGATACGCTAGCTTTTATATTGTGTACTATGTAACAGTTTTTTTTTGAGGTATGCATTCAATTGAAAAATTCTGAAGGTGGACAGTTTTTTCCGTCTTATTTAGAATTCTGACGTGTTTTATTCCCTTGTCAGACAATATGGAGTTGGCGAGGAAAACTCCTTCTTGTAGCTCTTCACTACAAGTTATCATGTCCTCTTTGATATCGGTGCTAATGGGATAAATCATTTCGCAACGTGGAGGTATAGTGTCGTAATAGACTTTATTTGTAATGTCATATTGCTGCCATTTATAGTTGCAATGGAATGACGTCATTGTGTCATAGTCTATCTGCACTCGATGTTTTGAAAAGAAGTCATCCCCTAATACTCCGTCCACTTTACGTTATTTTCGCTGTCCCCATAGTAGTCAAGTCTAGCAGGTGCTATACATAGCAATGAATAATTATATCGGCTGTAAACATCTTCATCAAATAATTTGACTATTTTGATTAAAGATATTTCTGCGCCTGTGTCTACCAAAAATGTAATTTTGCAATTTTTATAATTTACAGTAATTAGCCGTCCTACCTGCTTATTTGTATTAATCGTATAAGTTCGTTTAACTCTGCCAATTGCTGTCCCCGTACTACTGTCGTTGTCTACATATTGTTGCAGTCGCGGTACTCCCCGTTTCCCTGCTGCCTTTTGCCGCAATGGCATGTGCCATTGTCCGTGTTTTCAGAACGCTGTTGAACTTCGGCACACATTATTCTATTATTGCGTCGGAAACTCTGTTGTTGCCTATAGTTATTCGAGTATTTGCTATTGTTCTTAGTGGGTTGTTGGCTATTTTCATTTTGTCTGTTGCTAATGTTGTTGCTATAGTAGTTGTTGTTATGTCTGTTATTGTAATTGTTGCTGTTTGGTCTTATCTTCTTGTTTGCGGTCGTTGTTGTTACGGGTATTCTGCCGTTGTTGTAACCACTATTGTAGTTTCTGTTTCGTGCGTATCAATTTCGTTCGTCATCGTGTCTATTGTGAAATGCTAATACACGGGTTTCTAATGGTTTTTCGAATTCATCAGCAGTTCAACAGCGCTTTTGAATTGCTTAATGCGACTCGCTGCTGGAGTTTGGACTGTGTCATGATTGGTTAAGCCATATTTGAAGACGTTGAAGGCAATTGTGTCATTGTTAGTGATAACAGCCTTCTTCACCTCAGGCGTTGAGCCAATCGTTTGCAGTTTATTCGGTGTGTTAGCCAGTTCTTCTATCTGTTCCGCAAACTTTGATATCGGCTTGTCGCCTTGTTTTTTTCTGTGAAGCTCTTCAAACACGACATTCACTGTCTTTTAGATGCTGCAAGCTTTTTCAGCTTGACTAGCAGCGTTTCTATGCCCGTACCCCATCCAACTCTAGTTTAGTTTTTATCCTATCTGGAAGATTTGTGTTGAAAACTAACGAAAAGAATAGTATTTCGCTAGTGTCTGGTACGGCAGCTTGTATGAACCCAACAATGCTAATGAACTTGGAGAGGTCTTCGGGTTTTCCAGAGTATTCATTGTGACGACGGAAAATACTACAAGTATTTTCCGCACACAGAGTTCATACACAGCATGCAACATCCCACAGCCTAACAAAGAGTAACCACCTCCCATGCTAAATGCAACAACAAAGACAGCATACAAGTATAACAAAACATTTACGCACAGACGATCTGACCAATAAGCGTAAGGTTTTAATGAACTCAGAAACGTAAAGTGTTATACTGAACACTACAGCGACCAAAGGCGGAACACGGAGAAAAACGAGAGAGAAACACACACAAGCATTCAGCAGGCGGAGTACAAATAAATATTTATAACAACAACAACACTACAGGGTCCGAAGGCGGAACACGGAGAAACAGAAACACGCCAACCGATCGCAAGCGCAGAGCAGTAAACAGGCAGAGTACGAAGAAATGTTTCTACAACAACAGCAAAAACGACAACTAACAGCAGCGATCAGGCCACACTACTGCAAGCAACAACTATGATGGACAACTAGAGGTGGTTAACCAGCAGAATTTGAAGGTGGCCTAAGGACAACTGGACCACAATAACAACAAGCACTGATCCCATGGCAAGCTTTCGCTATATAAGCGGAGTGAACCAGACAGTGAGTCTCTTTGATCCAGCATTGTTCAGTAAGTACACAAAGCACCAAGCTCCTAGAGACGCACCAAGCTTCGTAGTTAGTAATACTATTTAACAATAAATAAACGCAGACAGAGCCAGGAGTTTATGGTTTTGACCGACTCTCCCTGGGACACTAGTACAAACCACGGACACTACCACGAGCACACAGAGTAGGGTAGTAATTAAATATAATAATATATATATATATGTATAGGAAATAAGTAGAAATTTTGAAAATAAATAAAAACACTTATTAAAACTAATACAACTGCAATACATTTCTGTAAGCGACCCTGGAACCCGCTGAGTTTTTACCCCAGCGAAAACGAGTCGTTACAGTGGCGCCCGAGCAGGGACTTTCAAAAGAAATTCAACGCATCAAATTTTAAACAGAAGTTCACTTATAGAACTCCTAGTAAATACATTCACAGAGCGATAAAGAACTGCGTCGATCTACGCAGTCATGCAGAAGAGTGCCGAATTAGCACTAGCTTAAAACACGCACACACCCATTGTTTTCATCATCATCTAAGACGAACACCGGATGGTGAAAACAAGTTGGTTGTACACGCTGCGCAAGGAGGAGCTGGTGATTTTCTCTGTGGAATTCGGCGTAGAAGCTACAGGAACCGTGGAAGATCTCCGTAAGCAACTATCAGAGTTCTTCACGGAGACAGAATTGACTGAAGAACAACAAAACCGCTTAGAAAAGCTAAAATCCAGGTACGTCAGGAGTACGTCACCCAAGCTGGCTAAGCCCATAGGAACCCGCGATACGCTGGGTGTGGACAGGCCAGGGATATTCACAGGCGAAATACCAGCGACATGGGAGACACAGTTTCGGAGGACATCACTGCATCGCGCTGTGTCACCAACGGCCATTGACCAGCCACACCAGGCACAGTACGCCGGCGTCATCGATCATGTGAGGAAATGGTCCATTAAATACGACGGTGGCCGCGACCCGCTGGCATTCCTTGAACGAGTGGAGGAGCTCTTGGAAGTATATGGGCTCAACAAGAATATGCTCCCACGTACCATGCCGGAACTGTTAAAAGAACGTGCGCTTCTATGGTATAGCAATAACAATCGTTCCTGGACAGCATGGAATTTATTCCGGAAGGATTTTCTTAAATTCTTCTTGCCTGCCAGATACCTGGAGAAGTTGGCGGATGAGATCCGACAGAGGCGGCAAAAACCACGGGAGAAATTCAAAGAGTATGTGTTGGAGATGCAAAATCTGATGCGGCAAGCGGGGTACACGGAATCACAGAAGCTAGAGCGCATTTTCCGGAATCGCTTGGAAGAGTACCAATGGTACGTGCGACGGAAGGATTTTGGAACGCTGGAAGAACTGGTGGTGATGGCCGAAGACTTGGAAGGCTTTCGTGGCGACCGGAACCCACACCGAATACCCCCTGTACAATCACGAGTCGAGCGTACGCCACCACGTGAGGCCCGCAATCGACAGGTAGCGCCGATTATTCACACAGGAGCGGAGGCACGCATCGATGTATGCACAGCTGGCAGACGCTGCGGACAGACGGGGCATTTGGCGCGACACTGCCGAAATGCTCAGGTTCTATTCTGCTGGGAGTGCGGCCAGAGGAACATAAGAACAGTGGAGTGCTGCAGAGTGCAAGGGGGAAACGAGCGGGGCTGCCGTCAAGAGCAAGGTCCACCACGAGAGGTACGGAACCGTCAGGTGACGCTAGAGAGCAGAGCGGCACCCATAGATCCCAGAACAGCCTGCAGGCGTTGTGGCCAAAATTGTCATATAGCTCGCCAATGTCGCAACGCGCAGATATTGTTTTGTTGGGAGTGCGGGCGTAGGGAAGTGAGGACGATCGAGTGCTGCAAGCAGAGAGCACCACCCAACCGAAGACTACAGTCAGAAGCACAACACAGATCAGAACAGCGGCAACAAACCTCACAATTGGAAAAAGCATTGCACTGTGTCGGGCAACGGATCTGCGCCACCGTTTCCATAGGCACAGAAACCATCACCGCGACACTGGACACAGGTGCAACTAACAGTTTTGGGAGCAGAGCACTGCTACGAAAGCTACGCGCTTCCACCAGTAAATTGGGAAAATCCCATACTAGAGTGCGCATGGCAGACGGCACTAGTAGGACAGTCAGAGAGACGTGTGTGACGAATGTAAGGCTTGGAGAGAAGGCATGCAATCTAGAGCTACTAGTCATGCCGGACTCCAGTGATGATCTGCTCCTGGGAATAGACTTCATGACAAGCCTGGGAACAACATTGAAATGCGGTGATAAGGAGATCACACTGGGACCTCATAACAGTTGCGTGCAGCCCCGAGAAATTGCAACGTGAACGACAATTCGTGTTGAGAATCTCCCACATTTCAATGCATCGCAGTCCAAGAAGCACACCAACGTCAGAAATTCCAAGCAACAGACGCACAGCAAAGAATACACAGAAAAGCAACGCATTCGAAAACACACACCACCAGGAACAAATATTACTCATGCAAACGAATTCACCTGCCACGGACTATGCCGAGCGAAAGCGGACAACGTATCCCACAAAGGCATAGAGAGAACTTCCCAGGAATCAACACATGGACCTCGGAAAAAGGACGCAAGCGCACCCCAGAGCAAGAAGGTCGCACACCGAAAGCGACCCACCATCAGAGCAATCAGCGTACCTACAAGGTCAGCACCAGTGGGAAATAGCCGAGACATACCATGTAGACACAACGACAGATCAAGGGACAACCAGGGTGCAATCGAGTGCACCAACAATAGCAAAAGTGACGACAAGAGAGACAAACGTAACTCCAAAAGCCACCACAGCAAACGAATTAAACAATGGAACGGGGCTACATGGAGAACGCCAACAGAGAAACGGATGCCAATCACAGGCGACTCAGCGATACGATTGAAGTCATACACATCCGACAGTGAAAAACCAGAGAAGACTAAACGTAAGCACACGGGGACACCGCCAACACTGAATGCCACATCCGGGGAAGACCTCCACTTCCACAACGTAGCCAAACTCAGCGGACCCAAGGCAGATGGCTTACCAGCGACACTAGTGGCAGATACGATAGCTACTCTGAAGGAAAGCCAAGCCAAGAGGAAACGCCTGCGCTTTCAACGACCTCCGTACCGAGTAGTACTATACCGCGGAGAAGCATCCATTCTCTTCCGTCCACAAAGTTGGGAGGAAGTGTGACGACGGAAAATACTACAAGTATTTTCCTCACACAGAGTTCATACACAGCATGCAACATCCCACAACCTAACAAAAAGTAACCACCTCCCATGCTAAATGCATCAACAAAGACAGCATACAAGTATAACAAAACATTTACGCACAGACGATCTGACCAATAAGCGTAAGGTTTTAATGAACTCAGAAACGTAAAGTGTTATACTGAACACTACATCGACCAAAGGCGGAACACGGAGAAAAACGAGAGAGAAACACACACAAGCGTTCAGCAGGCGGAGTAAAAATAAATATTTATAACAACAACAACACTACAGGGTCCGAAGGCGGAACACGGAGAAACAGAAAGACGCCAACCGATCGCAAGCGCAGAGCAGTAAACAGGCAGAGTACGAAGAAATGTTTCTACAACAACAGCAAAAACGACAACTAACAGCAGCGATCAGGCCACACTACTGCAAGCAATAACTATGATGGACAACTAGAGGTGGTTAACCAGCAGAATTTGAAGGTGGCCTAAGGACAACTGGACCACAATAACAACAAGCACTGATCCCATGGCAAGCTTTCGCTATATAAGCGGAGTGAACCAGACAGTGAGTCTCTTTGATCCAGCATCGTTCAGTAAGTACACAACGCACCAAGCTCCTAGAGACGCACCAAGCTTCGTAGTTAGTAATACTATTTAACAATAAATAAACGCAGACAGAGCCAGGAGTTTATGGTTTTGACCGACTCTCCCTGGGACACATACGCAAAACAGACAGAGCCAGGAGTTTATGGTTTTGACCGACTCTCCCTGGGACACATACGCAACGCAGACAGAGCCAGGAGTTTAGGCTTTTGACCGACTCTCCCTGGGACACTAGTACAAACCACGGACACTACCACGAGCACACAGAGTAGGGTAGTAATTAAATATAATAATATATATATATATATATATATATATATATATATATATATATATATATATATATATATATATATATATATATATATATATATATATATATATATATGTATAGGAAATAAGTAGAAATTTTGAAAATAAATAAAAACACTTATTAAAACTAATACAACTGCAATACATTTCTGTAAGCGACCCTGGAACCCGCTGAGTTTTTACCCCAGCGAAAACGAGTCGTTACAGTGGCGCCCGAGCAGGGACTTTCAAAAGAAATTCAACGCATCAAATTTTAAACAGAAGTTCACTTATAGAACTCCTAGTAAATACATTCACAGAGCGATAAAGAACTGCGTCGATCTACGCAGTCATGCAGAAGAGTGCCGAATTAGCACTAGCTTAAAACACGCACACACCCATTGTTTTCATCATCATCTAAGACGAACACCGGATGGTGAAAACAAGTTGGTTGTACACGCTGCGCCAGGAGGAGCTGGTGATTTTCTCTGTGGAATTCGGCGTAGAAGCTACAGGAACCGTGGAAGATCTCCGTAAGCAACTATCAGAGTTCTTCACGGAGACAGAATTGACTGAAGAACAACAAAACCGCTTAGAAAAGCTAAAAACCAGGTACGTCAGGAGTACGTCACCCAAGCTGGCTAAGCCCATAGGAACCCGCGATACGCTGGGTGTGGACAGGCCAGGGATATTCACAGGCGAAATACCAGCGACATGGGAGACAGAGTTTCGGAGGACATCACTGCATCGCGCTGTGTCACCAACGGCCATTGACCAGCCACACCAGGCACAGTACGCCGGCGTCATCGATCATGTGAGGAAATGGTCCATTAAATACGACGGTGGCCGCGACCCGCTGGCATTCCTTGAACGAGTGGAGGAGCTCTTGGAAGTATATGGGCTCAACAAGAATATGCTCCCACGTACCATGCCGGAACTGTTAAAAGAACGTGCGCTTCTATGGTATAGCAATAACAATCGTTCCTGGACAGCATGGAATTTATTCCGGAAGGATTTTCTTAAATTCTTCTTGCCTGCCAGATACCTGGAGAAGTTGGCGGATGAGATCCGACAGAGGCGGCAAAAACCACGGGAGAAATTCAAAGAGTATGTGTTGGAGATGCAAAATCTGATGCGGCAAGCGGGGTACACGGAATCACAGAAGCTAGAGCGCATTTTCCGGAATCGCTTGGAAGAGTACCAATGGTACGTGCGACGGAAGGATTTTGGAACGCTGGAAGAACTGGTGGAGATGGCCGAAGACTTGGAAGGCTTTCGTGGCGACCGGAACCCACACCGAATACCCCCTGTACAATCACGAGTCGAGCGTACGCCACCACGTGAGGCCCGCAATCGACAGGTAGCGCCGATTATTCACACAGGAGCGGAGGCACGCATCGATGTACGCACAGCTGGCAGACGCTGCGGACAGACGGGGCATTTGGCGCGACACTGCCGAAATGCTCAGGTTCTATTCTGCTGGGAGTGCGGCCAGAGGAACATAAGAACAGTGGAGTGCTGCAGAGTGCAAGGGGGAAACGAGCGGGGCTGCCGTCAAGAGCAAGGTCCACCACGAGAGGTACGGAACCGTCAGGTGACGCTAGAGAGCAGAGCGGCACCCATAGATCCCAGAACAGCCTGCAGGCGTTGTGGCCAAAATGGTCATATAGCTCGCCAATGTCGCAACGCGCAGATATTGTTTTGTTGGGAGTGCGGGCGTAGGGAAGTGAGGACGATCGAGTGCTGCAAGCAGAGAGCACCACCCAACCGAAGACTACAGTCAGAAGCACAGCACAGATCAGAACAGCGGCAACAAACCTCACAATTGGAAAAAGCATTGCACTGTGTCGGGCAACGAATCTGCGCCACCGTTTCCATAGGCACAGAAACCATCACCGCGACACTGGACACAGGTGCAACTAACAGTTTTGGGAGCAGAGCACTGGTACGAAAGCTACGCGCTTCCACCAGCAAATTGGGAAAATCCCATACTAGAGTGCGCATGGCAGACGGCACTAGTAGGACAGTCAGAGAGACGTGTGTGACGAATGTAAGGCTTGGAGAGAAGGCATGCAATCTAGACCTACTAGTCATGCCGGACTCCAGTGATGATCTGCTCCTGGGAATAGACTTCATGACAAGCCTGGGAACAACATTGAAATGAGGTGATAAGGAGATCACATTGGGACCTCATAACAGTTGCGTGCAGCCCCGAGAAATTGCAACGTGAACGACAATTCGTGTTGAGAATCTCCCACATTTCAATGCATCGCAGTCCAAGAAGCACACCAACGTCAGAAATTCCAAGCAACAGACGCACAGCAAAGAATACACAGAAAAGCAACGCATTCGAAAACACACACCACCAGGAACAAATATTACTCATGCAAACGAATTCACCTGCCACGGACTATGCCGAGCGAAAGCGGACAACGTATCCCACAAAGGCATAGAGAGAACTTCCCAGGAATCAACACATGGACCTCGGAAAAAGGACGCGAGCGCACCCCAGAGCAAGAAGGTCGCACACCGAAAGCGACCCATCATCAGAGCAATCAGCGTACCTACAAGGTCAGCACCAGTGGGAAATAGCCGAGACATACCATGTAGACACAACGACAGATCAAGGGACAACCAGGGTGCAATCGAGTGCACCAACAATAGCAAAAGTGACGACAAGAGAGACAAACGTAACTCCAAAAGCCACCACAGCAAACGAATTAAACAATGGAACGGGGCTACATGGAGAACGCCAACAGAGAAACGGATGCCAATCACAGGCGACTCAGCGATACGATTGAAGTCATACACATCCGACAGCGAAAAACCAGAGAAGACTAAACGTAAGCACACGGGGACACCGCCAACACTGAATGCCACATCCGGGGAAGACCTCCACTTCCACAACGTAGCCAAACTCAGCGGACCCAAGGCAGATGGCTTACCAGCGACACTAGTGGCAGATACGATAGCCACTCTGAAGGAAAGCCAAGCCAAGAGGAAACGCTTGCGCTTTCAACGACCTCCGTACCGAGTAGTACTATACCGCGGAGAAGCATCCATTCTCTTCCGTCCACAAAGTTGGGAGGAAGTGTGACGACGGAAAATACTACAAGTATTTTCCTCACACAGAGTTCATACACAGCATGCAACATCCCACAACCTAACAAAAAGTAACCACCTCCCATGCCAAATGCAACAACAAAGACAGCTTACAAGTATAACAAAACATTTACGCACAGACGATCTGACCAATAAGCGTAAGGTTTTAATGAACTCAGAAACGTAAAGTGTTATACTGAACACTACATCGACCAAAGGCGGAACACGGAGAAAAACGAGAGAGAAACACACACAAGCATTCAGCAGGCGGAGTAAAAATAAATATTTATAACAACAACAACACTACAGGGTCCGAAGGCGGAACACGGAGAAACAGAAAGACGCCAACCGATCGCAAGCGCAGAGCAGTAAACAGGCAGAGTACGAAGAAATGTTTCTACAACAACAGCAAAAACGACAACTAACAGCAGCGATCAGGCCACACTACTGCAAGCAACAACTATGATGGACAACTAGAGGTGGTTAACCAGCAGAATTTGAAGGTGGCCTAAGGACAACTGGACCACAATAACAACAAGCACTGATCCCATGGCAAGCTTTCGCTATATAAGCGGAGTGAACCAGACAGTGAGTCTCTTTGATCCAGCATCGTTCAGTAAGTACACAACGCACCAAGCTCCTAGAGACGCACCAAGCTTCGTAGTTAGTAATACTATTTAACAATAAATAAACGCAGACAGAGCCAGGAGTTTATGGTTTTGACCGACTCTCCCTGGGACACATACGCAAAACAGACAGAGCCAGGAGTTTATGGTTTTGACCGACTCTCCCTGGGACACATACGCAACGCAGACAGAGCCAGGAGTTTATGCTTTTGACCGACTCTCCCTGGGACACTAGTACAAACCACGGACACTACCACGAGCACACAGAGTAGGGTAGTAATTAAATATAATAATATATATATATATATATGTATAGGAAATAAGTAGAAATTTTGAAAATAAATAAAAACACTTATTAAAACTAATACAACTGCAATACATTTCTGTAAGCGACCCTGGAACCCGCTGAGTTTTTACCCCAGCGAAAACGAGTCGTTACAGTGGCGCCCGAGCTGGGACTTTCAAAAGAAATTCAACGCATCAAATTTTAAACAGAAGTTCACTTATAGAACTCCTAGTAAATACATTCACAGAGCGATAAAGAACTGCGTCGATCTACGCAGTCATGCAGAAGAGTGCCGAATTAGCACTAGCTTAAAACACGCACACACCCATTGTTTTCATCATCATCTAAGACGAACACCGGATGGTGAAAACAAGTTGGTTGTACACGCTGCGCAAGGAGGAGCTGGTGATTTTCTCTGTGGAATTCGGCGTAGAAGCTACAGGAACCGTGGAAGATCTCCGTAAGCAACTATCAGAGTTCTTCACGGAGACAGAATTGACTGAAGAACAACAAAACCGCTTAGAAAAGCTAAAATCCAGGTACGTCAGGAGTACGTCACCCAAGCTGGCTAAGCCCATAGGAACCCGCGATACGCTGGGTGTGGACAGGCCAGGGATATTCACAGGCGAAATACCAGCGATTTTGGAACGCTGGAAGAACTGGTGGAGATGGCCGAAGACTTGGAAGGCTTTCGTGGCGACCGGAACCCACACCGAATACCCCCTGTACAATCACGAGTCGAGCGTACGCCACCACGTGAGGCCCGCAATCGACAGGTAGCGCCGATTATTCACACAGGAGCGGAGGCACGCATCGATGTACGCACAGCTGGCAGACGCTGCGGACAGACGGGGCATTTGGCGCGACACTGCCGAAATGCTCAGGTTCTATTCTGCTAGGAGTGCGGCCAGAGGAACATAAGAACAGTGGAGTGCTGCAGAGTGCAAGGGGGAAACAAGCGGGGCTGCCGTCAAGAGCAAGGTCCACCACGAGAGGTACGGAACCGTCAGGTGACGCTAGAGAGCAGAGCGGCACCCATAGATCCCAGAACAGCCTGCAGGCGTTGTGGCCAAAATGGTCATATAGCTCGCCAATGTCGCAACGCGCAGATATTGTTTTGTTGGGAGTGCGGGCGTAGGGAAGTGAGGACGATCGAGTGCTGCAAGCAGAGAGCACCACCCAACCGAAGACTACAGTCAGAAGCACAGCACAGATCAGAACAGCGGCAACAAACCTCACAATTGGAAAAAGCATTGCACTGTGTCGGGCAACGAATCTGCGCCACCGTTTCCATAGGCACAGAAACCATCACCGCGACACTGGACACAGGTGCAACTAACAGTTTTGGGAGCAGAGCACTGGTACGAAAGCTACGCGCTTCCACCAGCAAATTGGGAAAATCCCATACTAGAGTGCGCATGGCAGACGGCACTAGTAGGACAGTCAGAGAGACGTGTATGACGAATGTAAGGCTTGGAGAGAAGGCATGCAATCTAGAGCTACTAGTCATGCCGGACTCCAGTGATGATCTGCTCCTGGGAATAGACTTCATGACAAGCCTGGGAACAACATTGAAATGCGGTGATAAGGAGATCACATTGGGACCTCATAACAGTTGCGTGCAGCCCCGAGAAATTGCAACGTGAACGACAATTCGTGTTGAGAATCTCCCACATTTCAATGCATCGCAGTCCAAGAAGCACACCAACGTCAGAAATTCCAAGCAACAGACGCACAGCAAAGAATACACAGAAAAGCAACGCATTCGAAAACACACACCACCAGGAACAAATATTACTCATGCAAACGAATTCACCTGCCACGGACTATGCCGAGCGAAAGCGGACAACGTATCCCACAAAGGCATAGAGAGAACTTCCCAGGAATCAACACATGGACCTCGGAAAAAGGACGCGAGCGCACCCCAGAGCAAGAAGGTCGCACACCGAAAGCGACCCATCATCAGAGCAATCAGCGTACCTACAAGGTCAGCACCAGTGGGAAATAGCCGAGACATACCATGTAGACACAACGACAGATCAAGGGACAACCAGGGTGCAATCGAGTGCACCAACAATAGCAAAAGTGACGACAAGAGAGACAAACGTAACTCCAAAAGCCACCACAGCAAACGAATTAAACAATGGAACGGGGCTACATGGAGAACGCCAACAGAGAAACGGATGCCAATCACAGGCGACTCAGCGATACGATTGAAGTCATACACATCCGACAGTGAAAAACCAGAGAAGACTAAACGTAAGCACACGGGGACACCGCCAACACTGAATGCCACATCCGGGGAAGACCTCCACTTCCACAACGTAGCCAAACTCAGCGGACCCAAGGCAGATGGCTTACCAGCGACACTAGTGGCAGATACGATAGCCACTCTGAAGGAAAGCCAAGCCAAGAGGAAACGCTTGCGCTTTCAACGACCTCCGTACCGAGTAGTACTATACCGCGGAGAAGCATCCATTCTCTTCCGTCCACAAAGTTGGGAGGAAGTGTGACGACGGAAAATACTACAAGTATTTTCCTCACACAGAGTTCATACACAGCATGCAACATCCCACAACCTAACAAAAAGTAACCACCTCCCATGCTAAATGCAACAACAAAGACAGCTTACAAGTATAACAAAACATTTACGCACAGACGATCTGACCAATAAGCGTAAGGTTTTAATGAACTCAGAAACGTAAAGTGTTATACTGAACACTACATCGACCAAAGGCGGAACACGGAGAAAAACGAGAGAGAAACACACACAAGCATTCAGCAGGCGGAGTACAAATAAATATTTATAACAACAACAACACTACAGGGTCCGAAGGCGGAACACGGAGAAACAGAAACACGCCAACCGATCGCAAGCGCAGAGCAGTAAACAGGCAGAGTACGAAGAAATGTTTCTACAACAACAGCAAAAACGACAACTAACAGCAGCGATCACGCCACACTACTGCAAGCAACAACTATGATGGACAACTAGAGGTGGTTAACCAGCAGAATTTGAAGGTGGCCTAAGGACAACTGGACCACAATAACAACAAGCACTGATCCCATGGCAAGCTTTCGCTATAAAAGCGGAGTGAACCAGACAGTGAGTCTCTTTGATCCAGCATCGTTCAGTAAGTACACAACGCACCAAGCTTCGTAGTTAGTAATACTATTTAACAATAAATAAACGCAGACAGAGCCAGGAGTTTATGGTTTTGACCGACTCTCCCTGGGACACATACGCAAAACAGACAGAGCCAGGAGTTTATGGTTTTGACCGATTCTCCCTGGGACACATACGCAACGCAGACAGAGCCAGGAGTTTATGCTTTTGACCGACTCTCCCTGGGACACTAGTACAAACCACGGACACTACCACGAGCACACAGAGTAGGGTAGTAATTAAATATAATAATATATATATATATATATATATATATATATATATATATATATATATATATATATATATATATGTATAGGAAATAAGTAGAAATTTTGAAAATAAATAAAAACACTTATTAAAACTAATACAACTGCAATACATTTCTGTAAGCGACCCTGGAACCCGCTGAGTTTTTACCCCAGCGAAAACGAGTCGTTACAGTGGCGCCCGAGCTGGGACTTTCAAAAGAAATTCAACGCATCAAATTTTAAACAGAAGTTCACTTATAGAACTCCTAGTAAATACATTCACAGAGCGATAAAGAACTGCGTCGATCTACGCAGTCATGCAGAAGAGTGCCGAATTAGCACTAGCTTAAAACACGCACACACCCATTGTTTTCATCATCATCTAAGACGAACACCGGATGGTGAAAACAAGTTGGTTGTACACGCTGCGCAAGGAGGAGCTGGTGATTTTCTCTGTGGAATTCGGCGTAGAAGCTACAGGAACCGTGGAAGATCTCCGTAAGCAACTATCAGAGTTCTTCACGGAGACAGAATTGACTGAAGAACAACAAAACCGCTTAGAAAAGCTAAAATCCAGGTACGTCAGGAGTACGTCACCCAAGCTGGCTAAGCCCATAGGAACCCGCGATACGCTGGGTGTGGACAGGCCAGGGATATTCACAGGCGAAATACCAGCGACATGGGAGACAGAGTTTCGGAGGACATCACTGCATCGCGCTGTGTCACCAACGGCCATTGACCAGCCACACCAGGCACAGTACGCCGGCGTCATCGATCATGTGAGGAAATGGTCCATTAAATACGACGGTGGCCGCGACCCGCTGGCATTCCTTGAACGAGTGGAGGAGCTCTTGGAAGTATATGGGCTCAACAAGAATATGCTCCCACGTACCATGCCGGAACTGTTAAAAGAACGTGCGCTTCTATGGTATAGCAATAACAATCGTTCCTGGACAGCATGGAATTTATTCCGGAAGGATTTTCTTAAATTCTTCTTGCCTGCCAGATACCTGGAGAAGTTGGCGGATGAGATCCGACAGAGGCGGCAAAAACCACGGGAGAAATTCAAAGAGTATGTGTTGGAGATGCAAAATCTGATGCGGCAAGCGGGGTACACGGAATCACAGAAGCTAGAGCGCATTTTCCGGAATCGCTTGGAAGAGTACCAATGATACGTGCGACGGAAGGATTTTGGAACGCTGGAAGAACTGGTGGAGATGGCCGAAGACTTGGAAGGCTTTCGTGGCGACCGGAACCCACACCGAATACCCCCTGTACAATCACGAGTCGAGCGTACGCCACCACGTGAGGCCCGCAATCGACAGGTAGCGCCGATTATTCACACAGGAGCGGAGGCACGCATCGATGTACGCACAGCTGGCAGACGCTGCGGACAGACGGGGCATTTGGCGCGACACTGCCGAAATGCTCAGGTTCTATTCTGCTAGGAGTGCGGCCAGAGGAACATAAGAACAGTGGAGTGCTGCAGAGTGCAAGGGGGAAACAAGCGGGGCTGCCGTCAAGAGCAAGGTCCACCACGAGAGGTACGGAACCGTCAGGTGACGCTAGAGAGCAGAGCGGCACCCATAGATCCCAGAACAGCCTGCAGGCGTTGTGGCCAAAATGGTCATATAGCTCGCCAATGTCGCAACGCGCAGATATTGTTTTGTTGGGAGTGCGGGCGTAGGGAAGTGAGGACGATCGAGTGCTGCAAGCAGAGAGCACCACCCAACCGAAGACTACAGTCAGAAGCACAACACAGATCAGAACAGCGGCAACAAACCTCACAATTGGAAAAAGCATTGCACTGTGTCGGGCAACGAATCTGCGCCACCGTTTCCATAGGCACAGAAACCATCACCGCGACACTGGACACAGGTGCAACTAACAGTTTTGGGAGCAGAGCACTGGTACGAAAGCTACGCGCTTCCACCAGCAAATTGGGAAAATCCCATACTAGAGTGCGCATGGCAGACGGCACTAGTAGGACAGTCAGAGAGACGTGTATGACGAATGTAAGGCTTGGAGAGAAGGCATGCAATCTAGAGCTACTAGTCATGCCGGACTCCAGTGATGATCTGCTCCTGGGAATAGACTTCATGACAAGCCTGGGAACAACATTGAAATGCGGTGATAAGGAGATCACATTGGGACCTCATAACAGTTGCGTGCAGCCCCGAGAAATTGCAACGTGAACGACAATTCGTGTTGAGAATCTCCCACATTTCAATGCATCGCAGTCCAAGAAGCACACCAACGTCAGAAATTCCAAGCAACAGACGCACAGCAAAGAATACACAGAAAAGCAACGCATTCGAAAACACACACCACCAGGAACAAATATTACTCATGCAAACGAATTCACCTGCCACGGACTATGCCGAGCGAAAGCGGACAACGTATCCCACAAAGGCATAGAGAGAACTTCCCAGGAATCAACACATGGACCTCGGAAAAAGGACGCGAGCGCACCCCAGAGCAAGAAGGTCGCACACCGAAAGCGACCCATCATCAGAGCAATCAGCGTACCTACAAGGTCAGCACCAGTGGGAAATAGCCGAGACATACCATGTAGACACAACGACAGATCAAGGGACAACCAGGGTGCAATCGAGTGCACCAACAATAGCAAAAGTGACGACAAGAGAGACAAACGTAACTCCAAAAGCCACCACAGCAAACGAATTAAACAATGGAACGGGGCTACATGGAGAACGCCAACAGAGAAACGGATGCCAATCACAGGCGACTCAGCGATACGATTGAAGTCATACACATCCGACAGTGAAAAACCAGAGAAGACTAAACGTAAGCACACGGGGACACCGCCAACACTGAATGCCACATCCGGGGAAGACCTCCACTTCCACAACGTAGCCAAACTCAGCGGACCCAAGGCAGATGGCTTACCAGCGACACTAGTGGCAGATACGATAGCCACTCTGAAGGAAAGCCAAGCTAAGAGGAAACGCTTGCGCTTTCAACGACCTCCGTACCGAGTAGTACTATACCGCGGAGAAGCATCCATTCTCTTCCGTCCACAAAGTTGGGAGGAAGTGTGACGACGGAAAATACTACAAGTATTTTCCTCACACAGAGTTCATACACAGCATGCAACATCCCACAACCTAACAAAAAGTAACCACCTCCCATGCTAAATGCAACAACAAAGACAGCTTACAAGTATAACAAAACATTTACGCACAGACGATCTGACCAATAAGCGTAAGGTTTTAATGAACTCAGAAACGTAAAGTGTTATACTGAACACTACATCGACCAAAGGCGGAACACGGAGAAAAACGAGAGAGAAACACACACAAGCATTCAGCAGGCGGAGTACAAATAAATATTTATAACAACAACAACACTACAGGGTCCGAAGGCGGAACACGGAGAAACAGAAACACGCCAACCGATCGCAAGCGCAGAGCAGTAAACAGGCAGAGTACGAAGAAATGTTTCTACAACAACAGCAAAAACGACAACTAACAGCAGCGATCAGGCCACACTACTGCAAGCAACAACTATGATGGACAACTAGAGGTGGTTAACCAGCAGAATTTGAAGGTGGCCTAAGGACAACTGGACCACAATAACAACAAGCACTGATCCCATGGCAAGCTTTCGCTATAAAAGCGGAGTGAACCAGACAGTGAGTCTCTTTGATCCAGCATCGTTCAGTAAGTACACAACGCACCAAGCTTCGTAGTTAGTAATACTATTTAACAATAAATAAACGCAGACAGAGCCAGGAGTTTATGGTTTTGACCGACTCTCCCTGGGACACATACGCAAAACAGACAGAGCCAGGAGTTTATGGTTTTGACCGATTCTCCCTGGGACACATACGCAACGCAGACAGAGCCAGGAGTTTATGCTTTTGACCGACTCTCCCTGGGACACTAGTACAAACCACGGACACTACCACGAGCACACAGAGTAGGGTAGTAATTAAATATAATAATATATATATATATATATATATATATATATATATATATATATATATATATATATATATATATATATAT
The DNA here is from genome assembly GCA_920105625.2 of Clusia tigrina. Classification (NCBI taxonomy): domain Eukaryota; kingdom Metazoa; phylum Arthropoda; class Insecta; order Diptera; family Clusiidae; genus Clusia; species Clusia tigrina. The sequence goes on along the minus strand of OV050030.1, from coordinate 145,366,022 downwards.
ATATATGTATAGGAAATAAGTAGAAATTTTGAAAATAAATAAAAACACTTATTAAAACTAATACAACTGCAATACATTTCTGTAAGCGACCCTGGAACCCGCTGAGTTTTTACCCCAGCGAAAACGAGTCGTTACAGTGGCGCCCGAGCTGGGACTTTCAAAAGAAATTCAACGCATCAAATTTTAAACAGAAGTTCACTTATAGAACTCCTAGTAAATACATTCACAGAGCGATAAAGAACTGCGTCGATCTACGCAGTCATGCAGAAGAGTGCCGAATTAGCACTAGCTTAAAACACGCACACACCCATTGTTTTCATCATCATCTAAGACGAACACCGGATGGTGAAAACAAGTTGGTTGTACACGCTGCGCAAGGAGGAGCTGGTGATTTTCTCTGTGGAATTCGGCGTAGAAGCTACAGGAACCGTGGAAGATCTCCGTAAGCAACTATCAGAGTTCTTCACGGAGACAGAATTGACTGAAGAACAACAAAACCGCTTAGAAAAGCTAAAATCCAGGTACGTCAGGAGTACGTCACCCAAGCTGGCTAAGCCCATAGGAACCCGCGATACGCTGGGTGTGGACAGGCCAGGGATATTCACAGGCGAAATACCAGCGACATGGGAGACAGAGTTTCGGAGGACATCACTGCATCGCGCTGTGTCACCAACGGCCATTGACCAGCCACACCAGGCACAGTACGCCGGCGTCATCGATCATGTGAGGAAATGGTCCATTAAATACGACGGTGGCCGCGACCCGCTGGCATTCCTTGAACGAGTGGAGGAGCTCTTGGAAGTATATGGGCTCAACAAGAATATGCTCCCACGTACCATGCCGGAACTGTTAAAAGAACGTGCGCTTCTATGGTATAGCAATAACAATCGTTCCTGGACAGCATGGAATTTATTCCGGAAGGATTTTCTTAAATTCTTCTTGCCTGCCAGATACCTGGAGAAGTTGGCGGATGAGATCCGACAGAGGCGGCAAAAACCACGGGAGAAATTCAAAGAGTATGTGTTGGAGATGCAAAATCTGATGCGGCAAGCGGGGTACACGGAATCACAGAAGCTAGAGCGCATTTTCCGGAATCGCTTGGAAGAGTACCAATGGTACGTGCGACGGAAGGATTTTGGAACGCTGGAAGAACTGGTGGAGATGGCCGAAGACTTGGAAGGCTTTCGTGGCGACCGGAACCCACACCGAATACCCCCTGTACAATCACGAGTCGAGCGTACGCCACCACGTGAGGCCCGCAATCGACAGGTAGCGCCGATTATTCACACAGGAGCGGAGGCACGCATCGATGTACGCACAGCTGGCAGACGCTGCGGACAGACGGGGCATTTGGCGCGACACTGCCGAAATGCTCAGGTTCTATTCTGCTAGGAGTGCGGCCAGAGGAACATAAGAACAGTGGAGTGCTGCAGAGTGCAAGGGGGAAACAAGCGGGGCTGCCGTCAAGAGCAAGGTCCACCACGAGAGGTACGGAACCGTCAGGTGACGCTAGAGAGCAGAGCGGCACCCATAGATCCCAGAACAGCCTGCAGGCGTTGTGGCCAAAATGGTCATATAGCTCGCCAATGTCGCAACGCGCAGATATTGTTTTGTTGGGAGTGCGGGCGTAGAGAAGTGAGGACGATCGAGTGCTGCAAGCAGAGAGCACCACCCAACCGAAGACTACAGTCAGAAGCACAGCACAGATCAGAACAGCGGCAACAAACCTCACAATTGGAAAAAGCATTGCACTGTGTCGGGCAACGAATCTGCGCCACCGTTTCCATAGGCACAGAAACCATCACCGCCACTGGACACAGGTGCAACTAACAGTTTTGGGAGCAGAGCACTGGTACGAAAGCTACGCGCTTCCACCAGCAAATTGGGAAAATCCCATACTAGAGTGCGCATGGCAGACGGCACTAGTAGGACAGTCAGAGAGACGTGTATGACGAATGTAAGGCTTGGAGAGAAGGCATGCAATCTAGAGCTACTAGTCATGCCGGACTCCAGTGATGATCTGCTCCTGGGAATAGACTTCATGACAAGCCTGGGAACAACACTGAAATGCGGTGATAAGGAGATCACATTGGGACCTCATAACAGTTGCGTGCAGCCCCGAGAAATTGCAACGTGAACGACAATTCGTGTTGAGAATCTCCCACATTTCAATGCATCGCAGTCCAAGAAGCACACCAACGTCAGAAATTCCAAGCAACAGACGCACAGCAAAGAATACACAGAAAAGCAACGCATTCGAAAACACACACCACCAGGAACAAATATTACTCATGCAAACGAATTCACCTGCCACGGACTATGCCGAGCGAAAGCGGACAACGTATCCCACAAAGGCATAGAGAGAACTTCCCAGGAATCAACACATGGACCTCGGAAAAAGGACGCGAGCGCACCCCAGAGCAAGAAGGTCGCACACCGAAAGCGACCCACCATCAGAGCAATCAGCGTACCTACAAGGTCAGCACCAGTGGGAAATAGCCGAGACATACCATGTAGACACAACGACAGATCAAGGGACAACCAGGGTGCAATCGAGTGCACCAACAATAGCAAAAGTGACGACAAGAGAGACAAACGTAACTCCAAAAGCCACCACAGCAAACGAATTAAACAATGGAACGGGGCTACATGGAGAACGCCAACAGAGAAACGGATGCCAATCACAGGCGACTCAGCGATACGATTGAAGTCATACACATCCGACAGTGAAAAACCAGAGAAGACTAAACGTAAGCACACGGGGACACCGCCAACACTGAATGCCACATCCGGGGAAGACCTCCACTTCCACAACGTAGCCAAACTCAGCGGACCCAAGGCAGATGGCTTACCAGCGACACTAGTGGCAGATACGATAGCCACTCTGAAGGAAAGCCAAGCCAAGAGGAAACGCTTGCGCTTTCAACGACCTCCGTACCGAGTAGTACTATACCGCGGAGAAGCATCCATTCTCTTCCGTCCACAAAGTTGGGAGGAAGTGTGACGACGGAAAATACTACAAGTATTTTCCTCACACAGAGTTCATACACAGCATGCAACATCCCACAACCTAACAAAAAGTAACCACCTCCCATGCTAAATGCAACAACAAAGACAGCTTACAAGTATAACAAAACATTTACGCACAGACGATCTGACCAATAAGCGTAAGGTTTTAATGAACTCAGAAACGTAAAGTGTTATACTGAACACTACATCGACCAAAGGCGGAACACGGAGAAAAACGAGAGAGAAACACACACAAGCATTCAGCAGGCGGAGTACAAATAAATATTTATAACAACAACAACACTACAGGGTCCGAAGGCGGAACACGGAGAAACAGAAACACGCCAACCGATCGCAAGCGCAGAGCAGTAAACAGGCAGAGTACGAAGAAATGTTTCTACAACAACAGCAAAAACGACAACTAACAGCAGCGATCAGGCCACACTACTGCAAGCAACAACTATGATGGACAACTAGAGGTGGTTAACCAGCAGAATTTGAAGGTGGCCTAAGGACAACTGGACCACAATAACAACAAGCACTGATCCCATGGCAAGCTTTCGCTATATAAGCGGAGTGAACCAGACAGTGAGTCTCTTTGATCCAGCATCGTTCAGTAAGTACACAACGCACCAAGCTCCTAGAGACGCACCAAGCTTCGTAGTTAGTAATACTATTTAACAATAAATAAACGCAGACAGAGCCAGGAGTTTATGGTTTTGACCGACTCTCCCTGGGACACATACGCAACGCAGACAGAGCCAGGAGTTTATGCTTTTGACCGACTCTCCCTGGGACACTAGTACAAACCACGGACACTACCACGAGCACACAGAGTAGGGTAGTAATTAAATATAATAATATATATATATATATATATATATATATATATATATATATATGTATAGGAAATAAGTATAAATTTTGAAAATAAATAAAAACACTTATTAGAACTAATGCAACTGCAATACATTTCTGTAAGCGACCCTGGAACCCGCTGAGTTTTTACCCCAGCGAAAACGAGTCGTTACAGTGGCGCCCGAGCAGGGACTTTCAAAAGAAATTCAACGCATCAAATTTTAAACAGAAGTTCACTTATAGAACTCCTAGTAAATACATTCACAGAGCGATAAAGAACTGCGTCGATCTACGCAGTCATGCAGAAGAGTGCCGAATTAGCACTAGCTTAAAACACGCACACACCCATTGTTTTCATCATCATCGAAGACGAACACCGGATGGTGAAAACAAGTTGGTTGTACACGCTGCGCAAGGAGGAGCTGGTGATTTTCTCTGTGGAATTCGCGTAGAAGCTACAGGAACCGTGGAAGATCTCCGTAAGCAACTATCAGAGTTCTTCACGGAGACAGAATTGACTGAAGAACAACAAAACCGCTTAGAAAAGCTAAAATCCAGGTACGTCAGGAGTACGTCACCCAAGCTGGCTAAGCCCATAGGAACCCGCGATACGCTGGGTGTGGACAGGCCAGGGATATTCACAGGCGAAATACCAGCGACATGGGAGACAGAGTTTCGGAGGACATCACTGCATCGCGCTGTGTCACCAACGGCCATTGACCAGCCACACCAGGCACAGTACGCCGGCGTCATCGATCATGTGAGGAAATGGTCCATTAAATACGACGGTGGCCGCGACCCGCTGGCATTCCTTGAACGAGTGGAGGAGCTCTTGGAAGTATATGGGCTCAACAAGAATATGCTCCCACGTACCATGCCGGAACTGTTAAAAGAACGTGCGCTTCTATGGTATAGCAATAACAATCATTCCTGGACAGCATGGAATTTATTCCGGAAGGATTTTCTTAAATTCTTCTTGCCTGCCAGATACCTGGAGAAGTTGGCGGATGAGATCCGACAGAGGCGGCAAAAACCACGGGAGAAATTCAAAGAGTATGTGTTGGAGATGCAAAATCTGATGCGGCAAGCGGGGTACACGGAATCACAGAAGCTAGAGCGCATTTTCCGGAATCGCTTGGAAGAGTACCAATGGTACGTGCGACGGAAGGATTTTGGAACGCTGGAAGAACTGGTGGAGATGGCCGAAGACTTGGAAGGCTTTCGTGGCGACCGGAACCCACACCGAATACCCCCTGTACAATCACGAGTCGAGCGTACGCCACCACGTGAGGCCCGCAATCGACAGGTAGCGCCGATTATTCACACAGGAGCGGAGGCACGCATCGATGTACCCACAGCTGGCAGACGCTGCGGACAGACGGGGCATTTGGCGCGACACTGCCGAAAGGCTCAGGTTCTATTCTGCTGGGAGTGCGGCCAGAGGAACATAAGAACAGTGGAGTGCTGCAGAGTGCAAGGGGGAAACGAGCGGGGCTGCCGTCAAGAGCAAGGTCCACCACGAGAGGTACGGAACCGTCAGGTGACGCTAGAGAGCAGAGCGGCACCCATAGATCCCAGAACAGCCTGCAGCCGTTGTGGCCAAAATGGTCATATAGCTCGCCAATGTCGCAACGCGCAGATATTGTTTTGTTGGGAGTGCGGGCGTAGGGAAGTGAGGACGATCGAGTGCTGCAAGCAGAGAGCACCACCCAACCGAAGACTACAGTCAGAAGCACAGCACAGATCAGAACAGCGGCAACAAACCTCACAATTGGAAAAAGCATTGCACTGTGTCGGGCAACGAATCTGCGCCACCGTTTCCATAAGCACAGAAACCATCACCGCGACACTGGACACAGGTGCAACTAACAGTTTTGGGAGCAGAGCACTGGTACGAAAGCTACGCGCTTCCACCAGCAAATTGGGAAAATCCCATACTAGATTGCGCATGGCAGACGGCACTAGTAGGACAGTCAGAGAGACGTGTGTGACGAATGTAAGGCTTGGAGAGAAGGCATGCAATCTAGAGCTACTAGTCATGCCGGACTCCAGTGATGATCTGCTCCTGGGAATAGACTTCATGACAAGCCTGGGAACAACATTGAAATGCGGTGATAAGGAGATCACATTGGGACCTCATAACAGTTGCGTGCAGCCCCGAGAAATTGCAACGTGAACGACAATTCGTGTTGAGAATCTCCCACATTTCAATGCATCGCAGTCCAAGAAGCACACCAACGTCAGAAATTCCAAGCAACAGACGCACAGCAAAGAATACACAGAAAAGCAACGCATTCGAAAACACACACCACCAGGAACAAATATTACTCATGCAAACGAATTCACCTGCCACGGACTATGCCGAGCGAAAGCGGACAACGTATCCCACAAAGGCATAGAGAGAACTTCCCAGGAATCAACACATGGACCTCGGAAAAAGGACGCGAGCGCACCCCAGAGCAAGAAGGTCGCACACCGAAAGCGACCCATCATCAGAGCAATCAGCGTACCTACAAGGTCAGCACCAGTGGGAAATAGCCGAGACATACCATGTAGACACAACGACAGATCAAGGGACAACCAGGGTGCAATCGAGTGCACCAACAATAGCAAAAGTGACGACAAGAGAGACAAACGTAACTCCAAAAGCCACCACAGCAAACGAATTAAACAATGGAACGGGGCTACATGGAGAACGCCAACAGAGAAACGGATGCCAATCACAGGCGACTCAGCGATACGATTGAAGTCATACACATCCGACAGTGAAAAACCAGAGAAGACTAAACGTAAGCACACGGGGACACCGCCAACACTGAATGCCACATCCGGGGAAGACCTCCACTTCCACAACGTAGCCAAACTCAGCGGACCCAAGGCAGATGGCTTACCAGCGACACTAGTGGCAGGTACGATAGCCACTCTGAAGGAAAGCCAAGCCAAGAGGAAACGCTTGCGCTTTCAACGACCTCCGTACCGAGTAGTACTATACCGCGGAGAAGCATCCATTCTCTTCCGTCCACAAAGTTGGGAGGAAGTGTGACGACGGAAAATACTACAAGTATTTTCCTCACACAGAGTTCATACACAGCATGCAACATCCCACAACCTAACAAAAAGTAACCACCTCCCATGCTAAATGCAACAACAAAGACAACTTACAAGTATAACAAAACATTTACGCACAGACGATCTGACCAATAAGCGTAAGGTTTTAATGAACTCAGAAACGTAAAGTGTTATACTGAACACTACATCGACCAAAGGCGGAACACGGAGAAAAACGAGAGAGAAACACACACAAGCATTCAGCAGGCGGAGTAAAAATAAATATTTATAACAACAACAACACTACAGGGTCCGAAGGCGGAACACGGAGAAACAGAAAGACGCCAACCGATCGCAAGCGCAGAGCAGTAAACAGGCAGAGTACGAAGAAATGTTTCTACAACAACAGCAAAAACGACAACTAACAGCAGCGATCAGGCCACACTACTGCAAGCAACAACTATGATGGACAACTAGAGGTGGTTAACCAGCAGAATTTGAAGGTGGCCTAAGGACAACTGGACCACAATAACAACAAGCACTGATCCCATGGCAAGCTTTCGCTATATAAGCGGAGTGAACCAGACAGTGAGTCTCTTTGATCCAGCATCGTTCAGTAAGTACACAACGCACCAAGCTCCTAGAGACGCACCAAGCTTCGTAGTTAGTAATACTATTTAACAATAAATAAACGCAGACAGAGCCAGGAGTTTATGGTTTTGACCGACTCTCCCTGGGACACATACGCAAAACAGACAGAGCCAGGAGTTTATGGTTTTGACCGACTCTCCCTGGGACACATACGCAACGCAGACAGAGCCAGGAGTTTATGGTTTTGACCGACTCTCCCTGGGACACTAGTACAAACCACGGACACTACCACGAGCACACAGAGTAGGGTAGTAATTAAATATAATATATATATATATATATATATATATATATATATATATATATATATATATATATATATATATATATATATATATATATATATATATATATATATATATATGTATAGGAAATAAGTAGAAATTTTGAAAATAAATAAAAACACTTATTAAAACTAATACAACTGCAATACATTTCTGTAAGCGACCCTGGAACCCGCTGAGTTTTTACCCCAGCGAAAACGAGTCGTTACAGTGGCGCCCGAGCAGGGACTTTCAAAAGAAATTCAACGCATCAAATTTTAAACAGAAGTTCACTTATAGAACTCCTAGTAAATACATTCACAGAGCGATAAAGAACTGCGTCGATCTACGCAGTCATGCAGAAGAGTGCCGAATTAGCACTAGCTTAAAACACGCACACACCCATTGTTTTCATCATCATCTAAGACGAACACCGGATGGTGAAAACAAGTTGGTTGTACACGCTGCGCAAGGAGGAGCTGGTGATTTTCTCTGTGGAATTCGGCGTAGAAGCTACAGGAACCGTGGAAGATCTCCGTAAGCAACTATCAGAGTTCTTCACGGAGACAGAATTGACTGAAGAACAACAAAACCGCTTAGAAAAGCTAAAATCCAGGTACGTCAGGAGTACGTCACCCAAGCTGGCTAAGCCCATAGGAACCCGCGATACGCTGGGTGTGGACAGGCCAGGGATATTCACAGGCGAAATACCAGCGACATGGGAGACAGAGTTTCGGAGGACATCACTGCATCGCGCTGTGTCACCAACGGCCATTGACCAGCCACACCAGGCAGAGTACGCCGGCGTCATCGATCATGTGAGGAAATGGTCCATTAAATACGACGGTGGCCGCGACCCGCTGGCATTCCTTGAACGAGTGGAGGAGCTCTTGGAAGTATATGGGCTCAACAAGAATATGCTCCCACGTACCATGCCGGAACTGTTAAAAGAACGTGCGCTTCTATGGTATAGCAATAACAATCGTTCCTGGACAGCATGGAATTTATTCCGGAAGGATTTTCTTAAATTCTTCTTGCCTGCCAGATACCTGGAGAAGTTGGCGGATGAGATCCGACAGAGGCGGCAAAAACCACGGGAGAAATTCAAAGAGTATGTGCTGGAGATGCAAAATCTGATGCGGCAAGCGGGGTACACGGAATCACAGAAGCTAGAGCGCATTTTCCGGAATCGCTTGGAAGAGTACCAATGGTACGTGCGACGGAAGGATTTTGGAACGCTGGAAGAACTGGTGGAGATGGCCGAAGACTTGGAAGGCTTTCGTGGCGACCGGAACCCACACCGAATACCCCCTGTACAATCACGAGTCGAGCGTACGCCACCACGTGAGGCCCGCAATCGACAGGTAGCGCCGATTATTCACACAGGAGCGGAGGCACGCATCGATGTACCCACAGCTGGCAGACGCTGCGGACAGACGGGGCATTTGGCGCGACACTGCCGAAAGGCTCAGGTTCTATTCTGCTGGGAGTGCGGCCAGAGGAACATAAGAACAGTGGAGTGCTGCAGAGTGCAAGGGGGAAACGAGCGGGGCTGCCGTCAAGAGCAAGGTCCACCACGAGAGGTACGGAACCGTCAGGTGACGCTAGAGAGCAGAGCGGCACCCATAGATCCCAGAACAGCCTGCAGCCGTTGTGGCCAAAATGGTCATATAGCTCGCCAATGTCGCAACGCGCAGATATTGTTTTGTTGGGAGTGCGGGCGTAGGGAAGTGAGGACGATCGAGTGCTGCAAGCAGAGAGCACCACCCAACCGAAGACTACAGTCAGAAGCACAGCACAGATCAGAACAGCGGCAACAAACCTCACAATTGGAAAAAGCATTGCACTGTGTCGGGCAACGAATCTGCGCCACCGTTTCCATAAGCACAGAAACCATCACCGCGACACTGGACACAGGTGCAACTAACAGTTTTGGGAGCAGAGCACTGCTACGAAAGCTACGCGCTTCCACCAGCAAATTGGGAAAATCCCATACTAGATTGCGCATGGCAGACGGCACTAGTAGGACAGTCAGAGAGACGTGTGTGACGAATGTAAGGCTTGGAGAGAAGGCATGCAATCTAGAGCTACTAGTCATGCCGGACTCCAGTGATGATCTGCTCCTGGGAATAGACTTCATGACAAGCCTGGGAACAACATTGAAATGCGGTGATAAGGAGATCACATTGGGACCTCATAACAGTTGCGTGCAGCCCCGAGAAATTCCAACGTGAACGACAATTCGTGTTGAGAATCTCCCACATTTCAATGCATCGCAGTCCAAGAAGCACACCAACGTCAGAAATTCCAAGCAACAGACGCACAGCAAAGAATACACAGAAAAGCAACGCATTCGAAAACACACACCACCAGGAACAAATATTACTCATGCAAACGAATTCACCTGCCACGGACTATGCCGAGCGAAAGCGGACAACGTATCCCACAAAGGCATAGAGAGAACTTCCCAGGAATCAACACATGGACCTCGGAAAAAGGACGCGAGCGCACCCCAGAGCAAGAAGGTCGCACACCGAAAGCGACCCACCATCAGAGCAATCAGCGTACCTACAAGGTCAGCACCAGTGGGAAATAGCCGAGACATACCATGTAGACACAACGACAGATCAAGGGACAACCAGGGTGCAATCGAGTGCACCAACAATAGCAAAAGTGACGACAAGAGAGACAAACGTAACTCCAAAAGCCACCACAGCAAACGAATTAAACAATGGAACGGGGCTACATGGAGAACGCCAACAGAGAAACGGATGCCAATCACAGGCGACTCAGCGATACGATTGAAGTCATACACATCCGACAGTGAAAAACCAGAGAAGACTAAACGTAAGCACACGGGGACACCGCCAACACTGAATGCCACATCCGGGGAAGACCTCCACTTCCACAACGTAGCCAAACTCAGCGGACCCAAGGCAGATGGCTTACCAGCGACACTAGTGGCAGATACGATAGCCACTCTGAAGGAAAGCCAAGCCAAGAGGAAACGCCTGCGCTTTCAACGACCTCCGTACCGAGTAGTACTATACCGCGGAGAGGCATCCATTCTCTTCCGTCCACAAAGTTGGGAGGAAGTGTGACGACGGAAAATACTACAAGTATTTTCCTCACACAGAGTTCATACACAGCATGCAACATCCCACAACCTAACAAAAAGTAACCACCTCCCATGCTAAATGCAACAACAAAGACAGCATACAAGTATAACAAAACATTTACGCACAGACGATCTGACCAATAAGCGTAAGGTTTTAATGAACTCAGAAACGTAAAGTGTTATACTGAACACTACATCGACCAAAGGCGGAACACGGAGAAAAACGAGAGAGAAACACACACAAGCATTCAGCAGGCGGAGTAAAAATAAATATTTATAACAACAACAACACTACAGGGTCCGAAGGCGGAACACGGAGAAACAGAAAGACGCCAACCGATCGCAAGCGCAGAGCAGTAAACAGGCAGAGTACGAAGAAATGTTTCTACAACAACAGCAAAAACGACAACTAACAGCAGCGATCAGGCCACACTACTGCAAGCAACAACTATGATGGACAACTAGAGGTGGTTAACCAGCAGAATTTGAAGGTGGCCTAAGGACAACTGGACCACAATAACAACAAGCACTGATCCCATGGCAAGCTTTCGCTATATAAGCGGAGTGAACCAGACAGTGAGTCTCTTTGATCCAGCATCGTTCAGTAAGTACACAACGCACCAAGCTCCTAGAGACGCACCAAGCTTCGTAGTTAGTAATACTATTTAACAATAAATAAACGCAGACAGAGCCAGGAGTTTATGGTTTTGACCGACTCTCCCTGGGACACATACGCAAAACAGACAGAGCCAGGAGTTTATGGTTTTGACCGACTCTCCCTGGGACACATACGCAACGCAGACAGAGCCAGGAGTTTATGGTTTTGACCGACTCTCCCTGGGACACTAGTACAAACCACGGACACTACCACGAGCACACAGAGTAGGGTAGTAATTAAATATAATAATATATATATATATATATATATATATATATATATATATATATATATATATATATATATATATATATATATATATATATATATATATATATATATATATATATATATATATGTATAGGAAATAAGTAGAAATTTTGAAAATAAATAAAAACACTTATTAAAACTAATACAACTGCAATACATTTCTGTAAGCGACCCTGGAACCCGCTGAGTTTTTACCCCAGCGAAAACGAGTCGTTACAGTGGCGCCCGAGCAGGGACTTTCAAAAGAAATTCAACGCATCAAATTTTAAACAGAAGTTCACTTATAGAACTCCTAGTAAATACATTCACAGAGCGATAAAGAACTGCGTCGATCTACGCAGTCATGCAGAAGAGTGCCGAATTAGCACTAGCTTAAAACACGCACACACCCATTGTTTTCATCATCATCTAAGACGAACACAGGATGGTGAAAACAAGTTGGTTGTACACGCTGCGCAAGGAGGAGCTGGTGATTTTCTCTGTGGAATTCGGCGTAGAAGCTACAGGAACCGTGGAAGATCTCCGTAAGCAACTATCAGAGTTCTTCACGGAGACAGAATTGACTGAAGAACAACAAAACCGCTTAGAAAAGCTAAAATCCAGGTACGTCAGGAGTACGTCACCCAAGCTGGCTAAGCCCATAGGAACCCGCGATACGCTGGGTGTGGACAGGCCAGGGATATTCACAGGCGAAATACCAGCGACATGGGAGACACAGTTTCGGAGGACATCACTGCATCGCGCTGTGTCACCAACGGCCATTGACCAGCCACACCAGGCACAGTACGCCGGCGTCATCGATCATGTGAGGAAATGGTCCATTAAATACGACGGTGGCCGCGACCCGCTGGCATTCCTTGAACGAGTGGAGGAGCTCTTGGAAGTATATGGGCTCAACAAGAATATGCTCCCACGTACCATGCCGGAACTGTTAAAAGAACGTGCGCTTCTATGGTATAGCAATAACAATCGTTCCTGGACAGCATGGAATTTATTCCGGAAGGATTTTCTTAAATTCTTCTTGCCTGCCAGATACCTGGAGAAGTTGGCGGATGAGATCCGACAGAGGCGGCAAAAACCACGGGAGAAATTCAAAGAGTATGTGCTGGAGATGCAAAATCTGATGCGGCAAGCGGGGTACACGGAATCACAGAAGCTAGAGCGCATTTTCCGGAATCGCTTGGAAGAGTACCAATGGTACGTGCGACGGAAGGATTTTGGAACGCTGGAAGAACTGGTGGAGATGGCCGAAGACTTGGAAGGCTTTCGTGGCGACCGGAACCCACACCGAATACCCCCTGTACAATCACGAGTCGAGCGTACGCCACCACGTGAGGCCCGCAATCGACAGGTAGCGCCGATTATTCACACAGGAGCGGAGGCACGCATCGATGTACGCACAGCTGGCAGACGCTGCGGACAGACGGGGCATTTGGCGCGACACTGCCGAAATGCTCAGGTTCTATTCTGCTAGGAGTGCGGCCAGAAGATCATAAGAACAGTGGAGTGCTGCAGAGTGCAAGGGGGAAACGAGCGGGGCTGCCGTCAAGAGCAAGGTCCACCACGAGAGGTACGGAACCGTCAGGTGACGCTAGAGAGCAGAGCGGCACCCATAGATCCCAGAACAGCCTGCAGGCGTTGTGGCCAAAATGGTCATATAGCTCGCCAATGTCGCAACGCGCAGATATTGTTTTGTTGGGAGTGCGGGCGTAGGGAAGTGAGGACGATCGAGTGCTACAAGCAGAGAGCACCACCCAACCGAAGACTACAGTCAGAAGCACAGCACAGATCAGAACAGCGGCAACAAACCTCACAATTGGAAAAAGCATTGCACTGTGTCGGGCAACGAATCTGCGCCACCGTTTCCATAGGCACAGAAACCATCACCGCGACACTGGACACAGGTGCAACTAACAGTTTTGGGAGCAGAGCACTGGTACGAAAGCTACGCGCTTCCACCAGCAAATTGGGACAATCCCATACTAGAGTGCGCATGGCAGACGGCACTAGTAGGACAGTCAGAGAGACGTGTGTGACGAATGTAAGGCTTGGAGAGAAGGCATGCAATCTAGAGCTACTAGTCATGCCGGACTCCAGTGATGATCTGCTCCTGGGAATAGACTTCATGACAAGCCTGGGAACAACATTGAAATGCGGTGATAAGGAGATCACATTGGGACCTCATAACAGTTGCGTGCAGCCCCGAGAAATTGCAACGTGAACGACAATTCGTGTTGAGAATCTCCCACATTTCAATGCATCGCAGTCCAAGAAGCACACCAACGTCAGAAATTCCAAGCAACAGACGCACAGCAAAGAATACACAGAAAAGCAACGCATTCGAAAACACACACCACCAGGAACAAATATTACTCATGCAAACGAATTCACCTGCCACGGACTATGCCGAGCGAAAGCGGACAACGTATCCCACAAAGGCATAGAGAGAACTTCCCAGGAATCAACACATGGACCTCGGAAAAAGGACGCGAGCGCACCCCAGAGCAAGAAGGTCGCACACCGAAAGCGACCCATCATCAGAGCAATCAGCGTACCTACAAGGTCAGCACCAGTGGGAAATAGCCGAGACATACCATGTAGACACAACGACAGATCAAGGGACAACCAGGGTGCAATCGAGTGCACCAACAATAGCAAAAGTGACGACAAGAGAGACAAACGTAACTCCAAAAGCCACCACAGCAAACGAATTAAACAATGGAACGGGGCTACATGGAGAACGCCAACAGAGAAACGGATGCCAATCACAGGCGACTCAGCGATACGATTGAAGTCATACACATCCGACAGTGAAAAACCAGAGAAGACTAAACGTAAGCACACGGGGACACCGCCAACACTGAATGCCACATCCGGGGAAGACCTCCACTTCCACAACGTAGCCAAACTCAGCGGACCCAAGGCAGATGGCTTACCAGCGACACTAGTGGCAGATACGATAGCCACTCTGAAGGAAAGCCAAGCCAAGAGGAAACGCTTGCGCTTTCAACGACCTCCGTACCGAGTAGTACTATACCGCGGAGAAGCATCCATTCTCTTCCGTCCACAAAGTTGGGAGGAAGTGTGACGACGGAAAATACTACAAGTATTTTCCTCACACAGAGTTCATACACAGCATGCAACATCCCACAACCTAACAAAAAGTAACCACCTCCCATGCTAAATGCAACAACAAAGACAGCTTACAAGTATAACAAAACATTTACGCACAGACGATCTGACCAATAAGCGTAAGGTTTTAATGAACTCAGAAACGTAAAGTGTTATACTGAACACTACATCGACCAAAGGCGGAACACGGAGAAAAACGAGAGAGAAACACACACAAGCATTCAGCAGGCGGAGTACAAATAAATATTTATAACAACAACAACACTACAGGGTCCGAAGGCGGAACACGGAGAAACAGAAACACGCCAACCGATCGCAAGCGCAGAGCAGTAAACAGGCAGAGTACGAAGAAATGTTTCTACAACAACAGCAAAAACGACAACTAACAGCAGCGATCAGGCCACACTACTGCAAGCAACAACTATGATGGACAACTAGAGGTGGTTAACCAGCAGAATTTGAAGGTGGCCTAAGGACAACTGGACCACAATAACAACAAGCACTGATCCCATGGCAAGCTTTCGCTATAAAAGCGGAGTGAACCAGACAGTGAGTCTCTTTGATCCAGCATCGTTCAGTAAGTACACAACGCACCAAGCTTCGTAGTTAGTAATACTATTTAACAATAAATAAACGCAGACAGAGCCAGGAGTTTATGGTTTTGACCGACTCTCCCTGGGACACATACGCAAAACAGACAGAGCCAGGAGTTTATGGTTTTGACCGACTCTCCCTGGGACACATACGCAACGCAGACAGAGCCAGGAGTTTATGGTTTTGACCGACTCTCCCTGGGACACTAGTACAAACCACGGACACTACCACGAGCACACAAAGTAGGGTAGTAATTAAATATAATAATATATATATATATATATATATATATATATATATATATATATATATATATATATATATATATATATATATATATATATATATATATATATATATATATATATATATATGTATAGGAAATAAGTAGAAATTTTGAAAAAAAATAAAAACACTTATTAAAACTAATACAACTGCAATAAATTTCTGTAAGCGACCCTTGAACCCGCTGAGTTTTTACCCCAGCGAAAACGAGTCGTTACATCATGCATAACCTTTAGGCACTCTAACACGTTAAAAGTACACATGTCGGTAGGTTGGGTGGTGGGCATGTGGTTGCGTCTCCTGTATTCTTCGATTGACAGTAGTTTTGGGCCGGCTGTCGGACTTGGTTGTGGTATGTATATTGGAGCTGCTACTTTCTTAAGGGCCTTAGGCACATATTCTTATGCTTTTGTTGCTTCGAATAATGATTGAAGCTGTCGTGGGACAGGGATTCGTCCTTCACATTGGTATAGCGTTAATACGTTGCTAGCCAAAGCGTGTACTTTTTTGAAAAGTTCATCAATCTGATCTTGCCGCATCCTCAGAATTTTTGGTCCCAGGTTTGAATATTTGCGTAATCGTGGACATCAATTTAATTCGGCAGGATCGGATATCAGAAGTGCCAGTTTGGCAGGATCGCCATGTAATATACGTTTAACAAAATGGTTAAAAGGTTTAGCTCAAGTTGTTCGCACTAGAGTTTGCCCGTATTAATTGTCGGCGAGTATTCTCAGCCAAATGCTTTGAGAAATTAAAGGAATAATTCCTGATTCAAGTCTGATCTTTATTCACCTAGTCATTGGCTTTTTATATCATTTTCTTCATACAAATTATGCTTATTTCTAACTTAATTATACTTTAATCATAAATTTTCAATACTTAATAAATATGTGACAATCCAGCATATGCATTGCTGAGATTGGTAGTTCAGCAATTCTCTGAAGTTCAATGGTCCGTGTGCCGTGGTTTGCTGACTTCGCTTGGACCCGGTACATACACAAGTGTTTGTTGTTGTATGAATTTCTACATAAAACGTGAGCTAGCGCTTTACTGACTGTTGTGCACAGCGAGTGACCATGTGTACACCACACCATTAATCCTTCAGAGAAAAAACATTTTTTTTTATTAATATAATATTTCTTTTTTTGTGTGAATCCATTTATGATTATTGTGTCTTATGATTATTGTGTCTTATATATTTATGATTATTTGTATTTCTTAAGGTTATTGTTATTACTGTTTTTGTTTATTTTGGAATTTACACCTAATATTTCTATTATCTTAAAAGGTCCTAAATATTGCTTATCTAATTTTTTCTTAGCGTTATTTCTTAGTAGTACCAAATCCCCTATATTAAAGTTGCTAAAATTATAATTTATATCATACTGAATTGTTAATATTATTGTTTCAAGAGTTATTTTGCAGTCTCCCTGGAGCTGTGGTGTCTCTGTTTCATTTCTTGTAAGCATTCAGCTTATTAGGGCTGAATGTGGCTGTGTTAAAATAGACAGAATAAAGCACCTTACCGCATACTAATTCGGTGTAAAGCCAGTGTCGACGTTTAGCGTATATAGTCCCTAACGTCTGGTGGTGATAAAGGGTCGGTGTTTTGTGCTTAAATTTGAGTGTTTTGGTTATTGTGTCGAATATCTTGTTTACGAATTCTGTGCCCATGTAAGTTTTAATTACCTGAAAGTTCCCAAACAGTTCTCGCTACCTCTTACGCAGTCTTAGTGTACATTGGGAATGACGCAATGTACTTAGGTCAGTATAGATTTATACCCATTTGATACTCTTAGCGGTCCCACAGTTTCTACCTCTATGGTCTGAAAACTGTCCGTGGTTGTATCCGGACTGTACATTTGTTCTTAATATGCTTTGATAATTTGGTTTCCGCGCATTTCTGACAATTCTGTACGTATGTTTTGACCATTTTTGTCATGTTTTTCTATACGTACAGTTGCTTTAGTTTGATAATGGTTCTGCTCATACCAGAATGTCCGCTGTGGGAGTTGAATGGAAGAAATGAATTAAATTAATTTGTTTCTATTTTATCTGTCACTTGTCTAGGGGTTTTAAATAGGAGAAAAGCAGGAGTTTGCCTTCGTTTGGCTATCTCATGTTCGCATACATATTCATATGAGGTCTTCACCTCTTGTTCTTGACACAAATCGAATAAAGCATTACTTTTAGAAAGTACTGCCTTATCAATGCCGTATTAATACTTGAGCTAGCTTCTTCATGACAGCACCGAGGGCTAAATCAGGATTATCGGTTAGCTCGACTATAATTCTTGGCAAACTTTTATTCATATTTACTTCATTTTTTCTCTGGAGAATATCCCTAATTATTTTAAATTGTAATTGTTTTAATTTATTGACTTGTCATAGTGAAACGCAATTCCACATTGAGGGTCGTGCACTACCCTGTTCTGCGTCCTCATTACTTTTAGCTTATTACTCATGCTTCTTGGTATAGCCATTATTGTCGGTATCATTGCTTTTAGAGTGTCAGAATTTATTTCAATGCGCGATAAAGCATCGGCATTAGTATTTATTTTGCCTCTTTTGCCCTGCGACAGTACTGCCCCTAACGCAAAGTTGGATGCGTCTGTAGTGAACACAAATTGTTTATCAAAGGCTGGATACTGTAGTACTGGTGGATGCGTGATGCTATGCTTCAGTTGTTTAAAAAATCTATCACAGTTGGCTATCTCCACGAAATTCTTGATGAAAAGTCTGTAATAATTGCAGAAAGTTACAGACCATTTGACTGCTTCCTTGTCCTTTGGAGTCGGATAAATTTCAACTGCTTTAATTTTCTCTGGGTCAGCTGTCACTCCTTCTGGGGTGATTAGATGGCCCAGAAATATCACTTCTGGTTTCAAAAAGTTCCATTTTTGTGGGTTTAGTTTTAAATTGTATTGTCGCAAGCGTTGGAAAACTTTACGAAGATTTTCGTTATGGTGATTGATTGATTTGCCAAAAATGATTATGTCATCGACATAAAGAAAAGCATTGCTCTCCAGACCTGTCAGAGCAATTATTAGGATACGCTGGAAGCTGTTGGACGAAATCTTCAGTCCGAAGGGTAGTCGTTTAAAGTGATAATGAGAAAGCAGAGAGTTCTTATGAATCTCTTGACAAAGATATTTGATGAAAAGCACTGGTCATATCCAAAGTAGAAAAATTCTTGCCCCTTCCGATCTTATCAAGAACATCATCTAATCTTGATATCGGGAATTTATCATCGACGTTTTTTTTATTGAGTTGGCGGAAGTCAACAACGAGTCTCCATTGTTTAGTATCATTGGAGCTCTTTTTTGGGACGACTAGCAGTGGTGAGTTATACGGACTAACAGAGAGTTCACTAATTTTTTGGTTTAACAGGTCTTGTACTTGTTCGTTGATAGTGTTTAGCTGGAAATGTGGCAGATTGGTTTGTGATCAGTGGTTTCTAAATGATGTTTGTAGAAGTACAAAATGTCACCCTTCATATAAAACACATCCTCGAAACTCCTTACATAGGCTCTCTAGTCTGCTTCATGCGTCGGTGTCTCTGAGATCGAAACTCAACATAGGGAGTAACTTGCTCCATCTATCGGAGACGCTAGCTTTTATATTGTGTACTATGTAATAGTTTTTTTTACAGGTTTGCATTCAATTGAAAAATTCTGAAGGTGGACAGTTTTTCCGTCTTATTTAGAATTCTGACGTGTTTTATTCCCTTGTCAGACAATATGGAGTTGGCGAGGAAAACTCCTTCTTGTAGTTCTTCACTACAAGTTATCATGTCCTCTTTGATATCGGTGCTAATGGGATAAATCATTTCGCAACGTGGGGGTATAGTGTCGTAATAGACTTTATTTGCAATGTCATATTGCTGCCATGTATAGTTGCAATGGAATGACGTCATTGTGTCATAGTCTATCTGCACTCGATGTTTTGTAAAGAAGTTATCTCCTAATAGTCCGTCCACTTTAACTCACTGCCTACGACTTGGAAGTCATATTTGAGCTCTCCTTCTTCTAGAATCAACGGTATTTTCTCTGTCCCCATAGTAGTCACGTCTAGCAGGTGCTATACATAGCAATGAATAATTATATCGGCTGTAAACATCCTCATCAAATAAGTTGACTATTTTGATTAAAGATATTTCTGCGCCTGTGTCGACTAAAAATGTAATTTTGTAATTTTTATAATTTACAGTAATTAGCCGTCCCATTTAGTTATTTGTATCTATTAATCGTATAAGTTCGTTTAACTCTGACAATTGCTGTCCCCGTACTACAGTCATTGTCTCCATATTGTTGCAGTCGGGGTACTGCCCGTTTCCCTGAATATTATAGCAATGGCATGTGCCATTGTGCGTGTTTTCAGAACGCTGTTGAACTTCGACACACATTATTCTATTATTGCGTCGGAAACTCTGTTGTTGCCTATAGTTATTCGAGTATTTGCTATTGTTCTTAGTGGGTTGTTGGCTATTTTCATTTTGTCTGTTGCTAATGTTGTTGCTATAGTAGTTGTTGTTATGTCTGTTATTGTAATTGTTGCTGTTTGGTCTTATCTTCTTGTTTGCGGTCGTTGTTGTTACGGTTATTCTGCCGTTGTTGTAACCACTATTGTAGTTTCTGTTTCGTGCGTATCAATTTCTTTCATCATCGTGTCTATTGCGAAATGCTAATACACGGGTTTCTAATGGTTTTTCGAATTCATCAGCAGTTCAACAGAGCTTTTGAATTGCTTAATGCGACTCGCTGCTGTAGTTTGGACTGTGTCATGATTGGTTAAGCCATATTTGAAGACGTTGAAGGCAATTGTGTCATTGTTAGTGATAACAGCCTTCTTCACCTCAGGCGTTGAGCCAATCGTTTGCAGTTTATTCGGTGTGTTAGCCAGTTCTTCTATCTGTTCCGCAAACTTTGATATCGGCTTGTCGCCTTGTTTTTTTCTGTGAAGCTCTTCAAACACGACATTCACTGTCTTTTAGGTGCTGCAAGCTCTTTCAGCTTGACTAGCAGCGTTTCTATGCCCGTACCCCATCCAACTCTAGTTTAGTTTTTATCCTATCTGGAAGATTTGTGTTGAAAACTAACGAAAAGAATAGTATTTCGCTAGTGTCTGGTACGGCAGCTTGTATGAACCCAACAATGCTAATGAACTTGGAGAGGTATTCGGGTTTTCCAGAGTATTTATGCATAACCTTTAGGCACTCTACCACGTTAAAAGTACACATGTCGGTAGGTTGGGTGGTGGGCATGTGGTTGCGTCTCCTGTATTCTTCGATTGACAGTAGTTTTGGGCCGGCTGTCGGACTTGGTTGTGGTATGTATATTGGAGCTGCTACTTTCTTAAGGGCCTTAGGCACATATTCTTATGCTTTTGTTGCTTCGAATAATGATTGAAGCTGTCGTGGGACAGGGATTCGTCCTTCACATTGGTATAGCGTTAATACGTTGCTAGCCAAAGCGTGTACTTTTTTGAAAAGTTCATCAATCTGATCTTGCCGCATCCTCAGAATTTTTGGTCCCAGGTTTGAATATTTGCGTAATCGTGGACATCAATTTAATTCGGCAGGATCGGATATCAGAAGTGCCAGTTTGGCAGGATCGCCATGTAATATACGTTTAACAAAATGGTTAAAAGGTTTAGCTCAAGTTGTTCGCACTAGAGTTTGCCCGTATTAATTGTCGGCGAGTATTCTCAGCCAAATGCTTTGAGAAATTAAAGGAATAATTCCTGATTCAAGTCTGATCTTTATTCACCTAGTCATTGGCTTTTTATATCATTTTCTTCATACAAATTATGCTTATTTCTAACTTAATTATACTTTAATCATAAATTTTCAATACTTAATAAATATGTGACAATCCAGCATATGCATTGCTGAGATTGGTAGTTCAGCAATTCTCTGAAGTTCAATGGTCCGTGTGCCGTGGTTTGCTGACTTCGCTTGGACCCGGTACATACACAAGTGTTTGTTGTTGTATGAATTTCTACATAAAACGTGAGCTAGCGCTTTACTGACTGTTGTGCACAGCGAGTGACCATGTGTACACCACACCATTAATCCTTCAGAGAAAAAACATTTTTTTTTATTAATATAATATTTCTTTTTTTGTGTGAATCCATTTATGATTATTGTGTCTTATGATTATTGTGTCTTATATATTTATGATTATTTGTATTTCTTAAGGTTATTGTTATTACTGTTTTTGTTTATTTTGGAATTTACACCTAATATTTCTATTATCTTAAAAGGTCCTAAATATTGCTTATCTAATTTTTTCTTAGCGTTATTTCTTAGTAGTACCAAATCCCCTATATTAAAGTTGCTAAAATTATAATTTATATCATACTGAATTGTTAATATTATTGTTTCAAGAGTTATTTTGCAGTCTCCCTGGAGCTGTGGTGTCTCTGTTTCATTTCTTGTAAGCATTCAGCTTATTAGGGCTGAATGTGGCTGTGTTAAAATAGACAGAATAAAGCACCTTACCGCATACTAATTCGGTGTAAAGCCAGTGTCGACGTTTAGCGTATATAGTCCCTAACGTCTGGTGGTGATAAAGGGTCGGTGTTTTGTGCTTAAATTTGAGTGTTTTGGTTATTGTGTCGAATATCTTGTTTACGAATTCTGTGCCCATGTAAGTTTTAATTACCTGAAAGTTCCCAAACAGTTCTCGCTACCTCTTACGCAGTCTTAGTGTACATTGGGAATGACGCAATGTACTTAGGTCAGTATAGATTTATACCCATTTGATACTCTTAGCGGTCCCACAGTTTCTACCTCTATGGTCTGAAAACTGTCCGTGGTTGTATCCGGACTGTACATTTGTTCTTAATATGCTTTGATAATTTGGTTTCCGCGCATTTCTGACAATTCTGTACGTATGTTTTGACCATTTTTGTCATGTTTTTCTATACGTACAGTTGCTTTAGTTTGATAATGGTTCTGCTCATACCAGAATGTCCGCTGTGGGAGTTGAATGGAAGAAATGAATTAAATTAATTTGTTTCTATTTTATCTGTCACTTGTCTAGGGGTTTTAAATAGGAGAAAAGCAGGAGTTTGCCTTCGTTTGGCTATCTCATGTTCGCATACATATTCATATGAGGTCTTCACCTCTTGTTCTTGACACAAATCGAATAAAGCATTACTTTTAGAAAGTACTGCCTTATCAATGCCGTATTAATACTTGAGCTAGCTTCTTCATGACAGCACCGAGGGCTAAATCAGGATTATCGGTTAGCTCGACTATAATTCTTGGCAAACTTTTATTCATATTTACTTCATTTTTTCTCTGGAGAATATCCCTAATTATTTTAAATTGTAATTGTTTTAATTTATTGACTTGTCATAGTGAAACGCAATTCCACATTGAGGGTCGTGCACTACCCTGTTCTGCGTCCTCATTACTTTTAGCTTATTACTCATGCTTCTTGGTATAGCCATTATTGTCGGTATCATTGCTTTTAGAGTGTCAGAATTTATTTCAATGCGCGATAAAGCATCGGCATTAGTATTTATTTTGCCTCTTTTGCCCTGCGACAGTACTGCCCCTAACGCAAAGTTGGATGCGTCTGTAGTGAACACAAATTGTTTATCAAAGGCTGGATACTG
Organism: Clusia tigrina; assembly: GCA_920105625.2. Classification (NCBI taxonomy): domain Eukaryota; kingdom Metazoa; phylum Arthropoda; class Insecta; order Diptera; family Clusiidae; genus Clusia; species Clusia tigrina. The sequence continues at coordinate 145,342,511 of OV050030.1, read as the reverse complement.
TAGTACTGGTGGATGCGTGATGCTATGCTTCAGTTGTTTAAAAAATCTATCACAGTTGGCTATCTCCACGAAATTCTTGTAATAATTGCAGAAAGTTACAGACCATTTGACTGCTTCCTTGTCCTTTGGAGTCGGATAAATTTCAACTGCTTTAATTTTCTCTGGGTCAGCTGTCACTCCTTCTGGGGTGATTAGATGGCCCAGAAATATCACTTCTGGTTTCAAAAAGTTCCATTTTTGTGGGTTTAGTTTTAAATTGTATTGTCGCAAGCGTTGGAAAACTTTACGAAGATTTTCGTTATGGTGATTGATTGATTTGCCAAAAATTATTATGTCATCGACATAAAGAAAAGCATTGCTCTCCAGACCTGTCAGAGCAATTATTAGGATACGCTGGAAGCTGTTGGACGAAATCTTCAGTCCGAAGGGTAGTCGTTTAAAGTGATAATGAGAAAGCAGAGAGTTCTTATGAATCTCTTGACAAAGATATTTGATGAAAAGCACTGGTCATATCCAAAGTAGAAAAATTCTTGCCCCTTCCGATCTTATCAAGAACATCATCTAATCTTGATATCGGGAATTTATCATCGACGTTTTTTTTATTGAGTTGGCGGAAGTCAACAACGAGTCTCCATTGTTTAGTATCATTGGAGCTCTTTTTTGGGACGACTAGCAGTGGTGAGTTATACGGACTAACAGAGAGTTCACTAATTTTTTGGTTTAACAGGTCTTGTACTTGTTCGTTGATAGTGTTTAGCTGGAAATGTGGCAGATTGGTTTGTGATCAGTGGTTTCTAAATGATGTTTGTAGAAGTACAAAATGTCACCCTTCATATAAAACACATCCTCGAAACTCCTTACATAGGCTCTCTAGTCTGCTTCATGCGTCGGTGTCTCTGAGATCGAAACTCAACATAGGGAGTAACTTGCTCCATCTATCGGAGACGCTAGCTTTTATATTGTGTACTATGTAATAGTTTTTTTTACAGGTTTGCATTCAATTGAAAAATTCTGAAGGTGGACAGTTTTTCCGTCTTATTTAGAATTCTGACGTGTTTTATTCCCTTGTCAGACAATATGGAGTTGGCGAGGAAAACTCCTTCTTGTAGTTCTTCACTACAAGTTATCATGTCCTCTTTGATATCGGTGCTAATGGGATAAATCATTTCGCAACGTGGGGGTATAGTGTCGTAATAGACTTTATTTGCAATGTCATATTGCTGCCATGTATAGTTGCAATGGAATGACGTCATTGTGTCATAGTCTATCTGCACTCGATGTTTTGTAAAGAAGTTATCTCCTAATAGTCCGGCCACTTTAACTCACTGCCTACGACTTGGAAGTCATATTTGAGCTCTCTTTCTTCTAGAATCAACGGTATTTTCTCTGTCCCCATAGTAGTCACGTCTAGCAGGTGCTATACATAGCAATGAATAATTATATCGGCTGTAAACATCCTCATCAAATAAGTTGACTATTTTGATTAAAGATATTTCTGCGCCTGTGTCGACTAAAAATGTAATTTTGTAATTTTTATAATTTACAGTAATTAGCCGTCCCATTTAGTTATTTGTATCTATTAATCGTATAAGTTCGTTTAACTCTGACAATTGCTGTCCCCGTACTACAGTCATTGTCTCCATATTGTTGCAGTCGGGGTACTGCCCGTTTCCCTGAATATTATAGCAATGGCATGTGCCATTGTGCGTGTTTTCAGAACGCTGTTGAACTTCGACACACATTATTCTATTATTGCGTCGGAAACTCTGTTGTTGCCTATAGTTATTCGAGTATTTGCTATTGTTCTTAGTGGGTTGTTGGCTATTTTCATTTTGTCTGTTGCTAATGTTGTTGCTATAGTAGTTGTTGTTATGTCTGTTATTGTAATTGTTGCTGTTTGGTCTTATCTTCTTGTTTGCGGTCGTTGTTGTTACGGTTATTCTGCCGTTGTTGTAACCACTATTGTAGTTTCTGTTTCGTGCGTATCAATTTCTTTCATAATCGTGTCTATTGCGAAATGCTAATACACGGGTTTCTAATGGTTTTTCGAATTCATCAGCAGTTCAACAGAGCTTTTGAATTGCTTAATGCGACTCGCTGCTGTAGTTTGGACTGTGTCATGATTGGTTAAGCCATATTTGAAGACGTTGAAGGCAATTGTGTCATTGTTAGTGATAACAGCCTTCTTCACCTCAGGCGTTGAGCCAATCGTTTGCAGTTTATTCGGTGTGTTAGCCAGTTCTTCTATCTGTTCCGCAAACTTTGATATCGGCTTGTCGCCTTGTTTTTTTCTGTGAAGCTCTTCAAACACGACATTCACTGTCTTTTAGGTGCTGCAAGCTCTTTCAGCTTGACTAGCAGCGTTTCTATGCCCGTACCCCATCCAACTCTAGTTTAGTTTTTATCCTATCTGGAAGATTTGTGTTGAAAACTAACGAAAAAAATAGTATTTCGCTAGTGTCTGGTACGGCAGCTTGTATGAACCCAACAATGCTAATGAACTTGGAGAGGTATTCGGGTTTTCCAGAGTATTTATGCATAACCTTTAGGCACTCTACCACGTTAAAAGTACACATGTCGGTAGGTTGGGTGGTGGGCATGTGGTTGCGTCTCCTGTATTCTTCGATTGACAGTAGTTTTGGGCCGGCTGTCGGACTTGGTTGTGGTATGTATATTGGAGCTGCTACTTTCTTAAGGGCCTTAGGCACATATTCTTATGCTTTTGTTGCTTCGAATAATGATTGAAGCTGTCGTGGGACAGGGATTCGTCCTTCACATTGGTATAGCGTTAATACGTTGCTAGCCAAAGCGTGTACTTTTTTGAAAAGTTCATCAATCTGATCTTGCCGCATCCTCAGAATTTTTGGTCCCAGCTTTGAATATTTGCGTAATCGTGGACATCAATTTAATTCGGCAGGATCGGATATCAGAAGTGCCAGTTTGGCAGGATCGCCATGTAATATACGTTTAACAAAATGGTTAAAAGGTTTAGCTCAAGTTGTTCGCACTAGAGTTTGCCCGTATTAATTGTCGGCGAGTATTCTCAGCCAAATGTTTTGAGAAATTAAAGGAATAATTCCTGATTCAAGTCTGATCTTTATTCACCTAGTCATTGGCTTTTTATATCATTTTCTTCATACAAATTATGCTTATTTCTAACTTAATTATACTTTAATCATAAATTTTCAATACTTAATAAATATGTGACAATCCAGCATATGCATTGCTGAGATTGGTAGTTCAGCAATTCTCTGAAGTTCAATGGTCCGTGTGCCGTGGTTTGCTGACTTCGCTTGGACCCGGTACATACACAAGTGTTTGTTGTTGTATGAATTTCTACATAAAACGTGAGCTAGCGCTTTACTGACTGTTGTGCACAGCGAGTGACCATGTGTACACCACACCATTAATCCTTCAGAGAAAAAACAATTTTTTTTTATTAATATAATATTTCTTTTTTTGTGTGAATCCATTTATGATTATTGTGTCTTATGATTATTGTGTCTTATATATTTATGATTATTTGTATTTCTTAAGGTTATTGTTATTACTGTTTTTGTTTATTTTGGAATTTACACCTAATATTTCTATTATCTTAAAAGGTCCTAAATATTGCTTATCTAATTTTTTCTTAGCGTTATTTCTTAGTAGTACCAAATCCCCTATATTAAAGTTGCTAAAATTATAATTTATATCATACTGAATTGTTAATATTATTGTTTCAAGAGTTATTTTGCAGTCTCCCTGGAGCTGTGGTGTCTCTGTTTCATTTCTTGTAAGCATTCAGCTTATTAGGGCTGAATGTGGCTGTGTTAAAATAGACAGAATAAAGCACCTTACCGCATACTAATTCGGTGTAAAGCCAGTGTCGACGTTTAGCGTATATAGTCCCTAACGTCTGGTGGTGATAAAGGGTCGGTGTTTTGTGCTTAAATTTGAGTGTTTTGGTCATTGTGTCGAATATCTTGTTTACGAATTCTGTGCCCATGTAAGTTTTAATTACCTGAAAGTTCCCAAACAGTTCTCGCTACCTCTTACGCAGTCTTAGTGTACATTGGGAATGACGCAATGTACTTAGGTCAGTATAGATTTATACCCATTTGATACTCTTAGCGGTCCCACAGTTTCTACCTCTATGGTCTGAAAACTGTCCGTGGTTGTATCCGGACTGTACATTTGTTCTTAATATGCTTTGATAATTTGGTTTCCGCGCATTTCTGACAATTCTGTACGTATGTTTTGACCATTTTTGTCATGTTTTTCTATACGTACAGTTGCTTTAGTTTGATAATGGTTCTGCTCATACCAGAATGTCCCGCTGTGGGAGTTGAATGGAAGAAATGAATTAAATTAATTTGTTTCTATTTTATCTGTCACTTGTCTAGGGGTTTTAAATAGGAGAAAAGCAGGAGTTTGCCTTCGTTTGGCTATCTCATGTTCGCATACATATTCATATGAGGTCTTCACCTCTTGTTCTTGACACAAATCGAATAAAGCATTACTTTTAGAAAGTACTGCCTTATCAATGCCGTATTAATACTTGAGCTAGCTTCTTCATGACAGCACCGAGGGCTAAATCAGGATTATCGGTTAGCTCGACTATAATTCTTGGCAAACTTTTATTCATATTTACTTCATTTTTTCTCTGGAGAATATCCCTAATTATTTTAAATTGTAATTGTTTTAATTTATTGACTTGTCATAGTGAAACGCAATTCCACATTGAGGGTCGTGCACTACCCTGTTCTGCGTCCTCATTACTTTTAGCTTATTACTCATGCTTCTTGGTATAGCCATTATTGTCGGTATCATTGCTTTTAGAGTGTCAGAATTTATTTCAATGCGCGATAAAGCATCGGCATTAGTATTTATTTTGCCTCTTTTGCCCTGCGACAGTACTGCCCCTAACGCAAAGTTGGATGCGTCTGTAGTGAACACAAATTGTTTATCAAAGGCTGGATACTGTAGTACTGGTGGATGCGTGATGCTATGCTTCAGTTGTTTAAAAAATCTATCACAGTTGGCTATCTCCACGAAATTCTTGATGAAAAGTCTGTAATAATTGCAGAAAGTTACAGACCATTTGACTGCTTCCTTGTCCTTTGGAGTCGGATAAATTTCAACTGCTTTAATTTTCTCTGGGTCAGCTGTCACTCCTTCTGGGGTGATTAGATGGCCCAGAAATATCACTTCTGGTTTCAAAAAGTTCCATTTTTGTGGGTTTAGTTTTAAATTGTATTGTCGCAAGCGTTGGAAAACTTTACGAAGATTTTCGTTATGGTGATTGATTGATTTGCCAAAAATGATTATGTCATCGACATAAAGAAAAGCATTGCTCTCCAGACCTGTCAGAGCAATTATTAGGATACGCTGGAAGCTGTTGGACGAAATCTTCAGTCCGAAGGGTAGTCGTTTAAAGTGATAATGAGAAAGCAGAGAGTTCTTATGAATCTCTTGACAAAGATATTTGATGAAAAGCACTGGTCATATCCAAAGTAGAAAAATTCTTGCCCCTTCCGATCTTATCAAGAACATCATCTAATCTTGATATCGGGAATTTATCATCGACGTTTTTTTTATTGAGTTGGCGGAAGTCAACAACGAGTCTCCATTGTTTAGTATCATTGGAGCTCTTTTTTGGGACGACTAGCAGTGGTGAGTTATACGGACTAACAGAGAGTTCACTAATTTTTTGGTTTAACAGGTCTTGTACTTGTTCGTTGATAGTGTTTAGCTGGAAATGTGGCAGATTGGTTTGTGATCAGTGGTTTCTAAATGATGTTTGTAGAAGTACAAAATGTCACCCTTCATATAAAACACATCCTCGAAACTCCTTACATAGGCTCTCTAGTCTGCTTCATGCGTCGGTGTCTCTGAGATCGAAACTCAACATAGGGAGTAACTTGCTCCATCTATCGGAGACGCTAGCTTTTATATTGTGTACTATGTAATAGTTTTTTTTACAGGTTTGCATTCAATTGAAAAATTCTGAAGGTGGACAGTTTTTCCGTCTTATTTAGAATTCTGACGTGTTTTATTCCCTTGTCAGACAATATGGAGTTGGCGAGGAAAACTCCTTCTTGTAGTTCTTCACTACAAGTTATCATGTCCTCTTTGATATCGGTGCTAATGGGATAAATCATTTCGCAACGTGGGGGTATAGTGTCGTAATAGACTTTATTTGCAATGTCATATTGCTGCCATGTATAGTTGCAATGGAATGACGTCATTGTGTCATAGTCTATCTGCACTCGATGTTTTGTAAAGAAGTTATCTCCTAATAGTCCGGCCACTTTAACTCACTGCCTACGACTTGGAAGTCATATTTGAGCTCTCTTTCTTCTAGAATCAACGGTATTTTCTCTGTCCCCATAGTAGTCACGTCTAGCAGGTGCTATACATAGCAATGAATAATTATATCGGCTGTAAACATCCTCATCAAATAAGTTGACTATTTTGATTAAAGATATTTCTGCGCCTGTGTCGACTAAAAATGTAATTTTGTAATTTTTATAATTTACAGTAATTAGCCGTCCCATTTAGTTATTTGTATCTATTAATCGTATAAGTTCGTTTAACTCTGACAATTGCTGTCCCCGTACTACAGTCATTGTCTCCATATTGTTGCAGTCGGGGTACTGCCCGTTTCCCTGAATATTATAGCAATGGCATGTGCCATTGTGCGTGTTTTCAGAACGCTGTTGAACTTCGACACACATTATTCTATTATTGCGTCGGAAACTCTGTTGTTGCCTATAGTTATTCGAGTATTTGCTATTGTTCTTAGTGGGTTGTTGGCTATTTTCATTTTGTCTGTTGCTAATGTTGTTGCTATAGTAGTTGTTGTTATGTCTGTTATTGTAATTGTTGCTGTTTGGTCTTATCTTCTTGTTTGCGGTCGTTGTTGTTACGGTTATTCTGCCGTTGTTGTAACCACTATTGTAGTTTCTGTTTCGTGCGTATCAATTTCTTTCATAATCGTGTCTATTGCGAAATGCTAATACACGGGTTTCTAATGGTTTTTCGAATTCATCAGCAGTTCAACAGAGCTTTTGAATTGCTTAATGCGACTCGCTGCTGTAGTTTGGACTGTGTCATGATTGGTTAAGCCATATTTGAAGACGTTGAAGGCAATTGTGTCATTGTTAGTGATAACAGCCTTCTTCACCTCAGGCGTTGAGCCAATCGTTTGCAGTTTATTCGGTGTGTTAGCCAGTTCTTCTATCTGTTCCGCAAACTTTGATATCGGCTTGTCGCCTTGTTTTTTTCTGTGAAGCTCTTCAAACACGACATTCACTGTCTTTTAGGTGCTGCAAGCTCTTTCAGCTTGACTAGCAGCGTTTCTATGCCCGTACCCCATCCAACTCTAGTTTAGTTTTTATCCTATCTGGAAGATTTGTGTTGAAAACTAACGAAAAAAATAGTATTTCGCTAGTGTCTGGTACGGCAGCTTGTATGAACCCAACAATGCTAATGAACTTGGAGAGGTATTCGGGTTTTCCAGAGTATTTATGCATAACCTTTAGGCACTCTACCACGTTAAAAGTACACATGTCGGTAGGTTGGGTGGTGGGCATGTGGTTGCGTCTCCTGTATTCTTCGATTGACAGTAGTTTTGGGCCGGCTGTCGGACTTGGTTGTGGTATGTATATTGGAGCTGCTACTTTCTTAAGGGCCTTAGGCACATATTCTTATGCTTTTGTTGCTTCGAATAATGATTGAAGCTGTCGTGGGACAGGGATTCGTCCTTCACATTGGTATAGCGTTAATACGTTGCTAGCCAAAGCGTGTACTTTTTTGAAAAGTTCATCAATCTGATCTTGCCGCATCCTCAGAATTTTTGGTCCCAGCTTTGAATATTTGCGTAATCGTGGACATCAATTTAATTCGGCAGGATCGGATATCAGAAGTGCCAGTTTGGCAGGATCGCCATGTAATATACGTTTAACAAAATGGTTAAAAGGTTTAGCTCAAGTTGTTCGCACTAGAGTTTGCCCGTATTAATTGTCGGCGAGTATTCTCAGCCAAATGTTTTGAGAAATTAAAGGAATAATTCCTGATTCAAGTCTGATCTTTATTCACCTAGTCATTGGCTTTTTATATCATTTTCTTCATACAAATTATGCTTATTTCTAACTTAATTATACTTTAATCATAAATTTTCAATACTTAATAAATATGTGACAATCCAGCATATGCATTGCTGAGATTGGTAGTTCAGCAATTCTCTGAAGTTCAATGGTCCGTGTGCCGTGGTTTGCTGACTTCGCTTGGACCCGGTACATACACAAGTGTTTGTTGTTGTATGAATTTCTACATAAAACGTGAGCTAGCGCTTTACTGACTGTTGTGCACAGCGAGTGACCATGTGTACACCACACCATTAATCCTTCAGAGAAAAAACAATTTTTTTTTATTAATATAATATTTCTTTTTTTGTGTGAATCCATTTATGATTATTGTGTCTTATGATTATTGTGTCTTATATATTTATGATTATTTGTATTTCTTAAGGTTATTGTTATTACTGTTTTTGTTTATTTTGGAATTTACACCTAATATTTCTATTATCTTAAAAGGTCCTAAATATTGCTTATCTAATTTTTTCTTAGCGTTATTTCTTAGTAGTACCAAATCCCCTATATTAAAGTTGCTAAAATTATAATTTATATCATACTGAATTGTTAATATTATTGTTTCAAGAGTTATTTTGCAGTCTCCCTGGAGCTGTGGTGTCTCTGTTTCATTTCTTGTAAGCATTCAGCTTATTAGGGCTGAATGTGGCTGTGTTAAAATAGACAGAATAAAGCACCTTACCGCATACTAATTCGGTGTAAAGCCAGTGTCGACGTTTAGCGTATATAGTCCCTAACGTCTGGTGGTGATAAAGGGTCGGTGTTTTGTGCTTAAATTTGAGTGTTTTGGTCATTGTGTCGAATATCTTGTTTACGAATTCTGTGCCCATGTAAGTTTTAATTACCTGAAAGTTCCCAAACAGTTCTCGCTACCTCTTACGCAGTCTTAGTGTACATTGGGAATGACGCAATGTACTTAGGTCAGTATAGATTTATACCCATTTGATACTCTTAGCGGTCCCACAGTTTCTACCTCTATGGTCTGAAAACTGTCCGTGGTTGTATCCGGACTGTACATTTGTTCTTAATATGCTTTGATAATTTGGTTTCCGCGCATTTCTGACAATTCTGTACGTATGTTTTGACCATTTTTGTCATGTTTTTCTATACGTACAGTTGCTTTAGTTTGATAATGGTTCTGCTCATACCAGAATGTCCCGCTGTGGGAGTTGAATGGAAGAAATGAATTAAATTAATTTGTTTCTATTTTATCTGTCACTTGTCTAGGGGTTTTAAATAGGAGAAAAGCAGGAGTTTGCCTTCGTTTGGCTATCTCATGTTCGCATACATATTCATATGAGGTCTTCACCTCTTGTTCTTGACACAAATCGAATAAAGCATTACTTTTAGAAAGTACTGCCTTATCAATGCCGTATTAATACTTGAGCTAGCTTCTTCATGACAGCACCGAGGGCTAAATCAGGATTATCGGTTAGCTCGACTATAATTCTTGGCAAACTTTTATTCATATTTACTTCATTTTTTCTCTGGAGAATATCCCTAATTATTTTAAATTGTAATTGTTTTAATTTATTGACTTGTCATAGTGAAACGCAATTCCACATTGAGGGTCGTGCACTACCCTGTTCTGCGTCCTCATTACTTTTAGCTTATTACTCATGCTTCTTGGTATAGCCATTATTGTCGGTATCATTGCTTTTAGAGTGTCAGAATTTATTTCAATGCGCGATAAAGCATCGGCATTAGTATTTATTTTGCCTCTTTTGCCCTGCGACAGTACTGCCCCTAACGCAAAGTTGGATGCGTCTGTAGTGAACACAAATTGTTTATCAAAGGCTGGATACTGTAGTACTGGTGGATGCGTGATGCTATGCTTCAGTTGTTTAAAAAATCTATCACAGTTGGCTATCTCCACGAAATTCTTGATGAAAAGTCTGTAATAATTGCAGAAAGTTACAGACCATTTGACTGCTTCCTTGTCCTTTGGAGTCGGATAAATTTCAACTGCTTTAATTTTCTCTGGGTCAGCTGTCACTCCTTCTGGGGTGATTAGATGGCCCAGAAATATCACTTCTGGTTTCAAAAAGTTCCATTTTTGTGGGTTTAGTTTTAAATTGTATTGTCGCAAGCGTTGGAAAACTTTACGAAGATTTTCGTTATGGTGATTGATTGATTTGCCAAAAATTATTATGTCATCGACATAAAGAAAAGCATTGCTCTCTAGACCTGTCAGAGCAATTATTAGGATACGCTGGAAGCTGTTGGACGAAATCTTCAGTCCGAAGGGTAGTCGTTTAAAGTGATAATGAACGTCGCTCGTAGAGAAAGCAGAGAGTTCTTATGAATCTCTTGACAAAGGTATTTGATGAAAAGCACTGGTCATATCCAAAGTAGAAAAATTCTTGCCCCTTCCGATCTTATCAAGAACATCATCTAATCTTGATATCGGGAATTTATCATCGACGTTTTTTTTATTGAGTTGGCGGAAGTCAACAACGAGTCTCCATTGTTTAGTATCATTGGAGCTCTTTTTTGGGACGACTAGCAGTGGTGAGTTATACGGACTAACAGAGAGTTCACTAATTTTTTGGTTTAACAGGTCTTGTACTTGTTCGTTGATAGTGTTTAGCTGGAAATGTGGCAGATTGGTTTGTGATCAGTGGTTTCTAAATGATGTTTGTAGAAGTACAAAATGTCACCCTTCATATAAAACACATCCTCGAAACTCCTTACATAGGCTCTCTAGTCTGCTTCATGCGTCAGTGTCTCTGAGATCGAAACTCAACATAGGGAGTAACTTGCTCCATCTATCGGAGACGCTAGCTTTTATATTGTGTACTATGTAATAGTTTTTTTACAGGTTTGCATTCAATTGAAAAATTCTGAAGGTGGACAGTTTTTCCGTCTTATTTAGACGTGTTTTATTCCCTTGTCAGACAATATGGAGTTTGCGAGGAAAACTCCTTCTTGTAGCTCTTCACTACAAGTTATCATGTCCTCTTTGATATCGGTGCTAATGGGATAAATCATTTCGCAACGTGGAGGTATAGTGTCGTAATAGACTTTATTTGCAATGTCATATTGCTGCCATGTATAGTTGCAATGGAATGACGACATTGTGTCATAGTCTATCTGCACTCGATGTTTTGTAACGAAGTCATCTCCTAATATTCCGTCCACTTTAACTCACTGCCTACGACTTGGAAGTCATATTTGAGCTCTCCTTCTTCTAGAATCAACGGTATTTTCTCTGTCCCCATAGTAGTCACGTCTAGCAGGTGCTATACATAGCAATGAATAATTATATCGGCTGTAAACATCTTCATCAAATAAGTTGACTATTTTGATTAAAGATATTTCTGCGCCTGTGTCGACTAAAAATGTAATTTTGTAATTTTTATAATTTACAGTAATTAGCCGTCCCATTTAGTTATTTGTATCTATTAATCGTATAAGTTCGTTTAACTCTGACAATTGCTGTCCCCGTACTACAGTCATTGTCTCCATATTGTTGCAGTCGGGGTACTGCCCGTTTCTCTGAATATTATAGCAATGGCATGTGCCATTGTGCGTGTTTTCAGAACGCTGTTGAACTTCGACACACATTATTCTATTATTGCGTCGGAAACTCGGTTGTTGGCTATTTTCATTTTGTCTGTTGCTAATGTTGTTGCTATAGTAGTTGTTGTTATGTCTGTTATTGTAATTGTTGCTGTTTGGTCTTATCTTCTTGTTTGCGGTCGTTGTTGTTACGGTTATTCTGCCGTTGTTGTAACCACTATTGTAGTTTCTGTTTCGTGCGTATCAATTTCTTTCATCATCGTGTCTATTGTGAAATGCTAATACACGGGTTTCTAATGGTTTTTCGAATTCATCAGCAGTTCAACAGCGCTTTTGAATTGCTTAATGCGACTCGCTGCTGGAGTTTGGACTGTGTCATGATTGGTTAAGCCATATTTGAAGACGTTGAAGGCAATTGTGTCATTGTTAGTGATAACAGCCTTCTTCACCTCAGGCGTTGAGCCAATCGTTTGCAGTTTATTCGGTGTGTTAGCCAGTTCTTCTATCTCTTCCGCAAACTTTGATATCGGCTTGTCGCCTTGTTTTTTTCTGTGAAGCTCTTCAAACACGACATTCACTGTCTTTTAGGTGCTGCAAGCTTTTTCAGCTTGACTAGCAGCGTTTCTATGCCCGTACCCCATCCAACTCTAGTTTAGTTTTTATCCTATCTGGAAGATTTGTGTTGAAAACTAACGAAAAGAATAGTATTTCGCTAGTGTCTGGTACGGCAGCTTGTATGAACCCAACAATGCTAATGAACTTGGAGAGGTCTTCGGGTTTTCCAGAGTATTTATGCATAACCTTTAGGCACTCTACCACGTTAAAAGTACACATGTCGGTAGGTTGGGTGGTGGGCATGTGGTTGCGTCTCCTGTATTCTTCGATTGACAGTAGTTTTGGGCCGGCTGTCGGACTTGGTTGTGGTATGTATATTGGAGCTGCTACTTTCTTAAGGGCCTTAGGCACATATTCTTATGCTTTTGTTGCTTCGAATAATGATTGAAGCTGTCGTGGGACAGGGATTCGTCCTTCACATTGGTATAGCGTTAATACGTTGCTAGCCAAAGCGTGTACTTTTTTGAAAAGTTCATCAATCTGATCTTGCCGCATCCTCAGAATTTTTGGTCCCAGCTTTGAATATTTGCGTAATCGTGGACATCAATTTAATTCGGCAGGATCGGATATCAGAAGTGCCAGTTTGGCAGGATCGCCATGTAATATACGTTTAACAAAATGGTTAAAAGGTTTAGCTCAAGTTGTTCGCACTAGAGTTTGCCCGTATTAATTGTCGGCGAGTATTCTCAGCCAAATGTTTTGAGAAATTAAAGGAATAATTCCTGATTCAAGTCTGATCTTTATTCACCTAGTCATTGGCTTTTTATATCATTTTCTTCATACAAATTATGCTTATTTCTAATTTAATTATACTTTAATCATAAATTGTCAATACTTAATAAATATGTGACAATCCAGCATATGCATTGCTGAGATTGGTAGATCAGCAATTCTCTGAAATTCAATGGTCCGTGCGCCGTGGTTTGCTGACTTCGCTTGGACCCGGTACATACACAAGTGTTTGTTGTTGTATGAATTTCTACATAAAACGTGAGCTAGCGCATTACTGACTGTTGTGCACAGCGAGTGACCATGTGTACACCACACCCTTAATCCTTCAGAGAAAGAACAATTTTTTTTTATTAATATAATATTTCTTTTTTTGTGTGAATCCATTTATGATTATTGTGTCTTATGATTATTGTGTCTTATATATTTATGATTATTTGTATTTCTTAAGGTTATTGTTATTACTGTTTTTGTTTATTTTGGAATTTACACCTAATATTTCTATTATCTTAAAAGGTCCTAAATATTGCTTATCTAATTTTTTCTTAGCGTTATTTCTTAGTAGTACCAAATCCCCTATATTAAAGTTGCTAAAATTACAATTTATATCATACTGAATTGTTAATATTATTGTTCCAAGAGTTATTTTGCAGTCTCCCTGGAGCTGTGGTGTCTCTGTTTCATTTCTTGTAAGCATTCAGCTTATTAGGGCTGAATGTGGCTTTGTTAAAATAGACAGAATAAAGCACCTTACCGCATACTAATTCGGTGTAAAGCCAGTGTCTACGTTTAGCGTCTATAGTCCCTAACGTCTGGTGGTGATAAAGGGTCGGTGTTTTGTGCTTAAATTTGAGTGTTTTGCTCATTGTGTCGAATATCTTGTTTACGAATTCTGTGCCCATGGTCTGAAAACTGTCCGTGGGTGTTCTGCGAATTCTGTGCCCATGTAAGTTTTAATTGCCTGAAAGTTCCCAAACAGTTCTCGCTACCTCTTACGCAGTCTTAGTGTACATTGGGAATGACGCAATGTACTTAGGTCAGTATAGATTTATACCCATTTGATACTCTTAGCGGTCCCACAGTTTCTACCTCTATGGTCTGAAAACTGTCCGTGGTTGTATCCGGACTGTACATTTGTTCTTAATATGCTTTGATAATTTGGTTTCCGCGCATTTCTGACAATTCTGTACGTATGTTTTGACCATTTTTGTCATGTTTTTCTATACGTACAGTTGCTTTAGTTTGATAATGGTTCTGCTCATACCAGAATGTCCCGCTGTGGGAATTGAATTAAATTAATTTGTTTCTATTTTATCTTTCACTTGTCTAGGGGTTTTAAATAGGAGAAAAGCAGGAGTTTGCCTTCGTTTGGCTATCTCATGTTCGCATACATATTCATATGAGGTCTTCACCTCTTGTTCTTGACACAAATCGAATAAAGCATTACTTTTAGAAAGTACTGCCTTATCAATGCCGTATTAATACTTGAGCTAGCTTCTTCATGACAGCACCGAGGGCTAAATCAGGATTATCGGTTAGCTCGACTATAATTCTTGGCAAACTTTTATTCATATTTACTTCATTTTTTCTCTGGAGAATATCCCTAATTATTTTAAATTGTAATTGTTTTAATTTATTGACTTGTGATAGTGAAACGTAATTCCACATTGAGGGTCGTGCACTACCCTGTTCTGCGTCCTCATTACTTTTAGCTTATTACTCATGCTTCTTGGTATAGCCATTATTGTCGGTATCATTGCTTTTAGAGTGTCAGAATTTATTTCAATGCGCGATAAAGCATCGGCATTAGTATTTATTTTGCCTCTTTTGCCCTGCGACAGTACTGCCCCTAACGCAAAGTTGGATGCGTCTGTAGTGAACACAAATTGTTTATCAAAAGCTGGATACTGTAGTACTGGTGGATGCGTGATGCTATGCTTCAGTTGTTTAAAAAATCTATCACAGTCGGCTATCTCCACGAAATTCTTGATGAAAAGTCTCTAATAATTGCAGAAGGTTACAGACCATTTGACTGCTTCCTTGTCCTTTGGATTCGGATAAATTTCAACTGCTTTAATTTTCTCTGGGTCAGCTGTCACTCCTTCTGGGGTGATTAGATGGCCCAGAAATATCACTTCTGGTTTCAAAAAGTTGCATTTTTGTGGGTTTAGTTTTAAATTGTATTGTCGCAAGCGTTGGAAAACTTTACGAAGATTTTCGTTATGGTGATGGATTGATATGCCAAAAATTATTATGTCATCGACATAAAGAAAAGCATTGCTCTCTAGACCTGTCAGAGCAATTATTAGCATACGCTGGAAGCTGTAGGACGAAATATTCAGTCCGAAGGGTAGTCGTTTAAAGTGATAATGACCGTCGCTCGTAGAGAAAGCAGAGAGTTCTTATGAATCTCTTGACAAAGGTATTTGATGAAAAGCACTGGTCATATCCAAAGTAGAAAAATTCTTGCCCCTTCCGATCTTATCAAGAACATCATCTAATCTTGATATCGGGAATTTATCATCGACGTTTTTTTTATTGAGTTGGCGGAAGTCAACAACGAGTCTCCATTGTTTAGTATCATTGGAGCTCTTTTTTGGGACGACTAGCAGTGGTGAGTTATACGGACTAACAGAGAGTTCACTAATTTTTTGGTTTAACAGGTCTTGTACTTGTTCGTTGATAGTGTTTAGCTGGAAATGTGGCAGATTGGTTTGTGATCAGTGGTTTCTAAATGATGTTTCTAGAAGCACAAAATGTCAACTTTCATATGAAACACATCCTCGAAACTCCTTACATAGGCTCCCTAGTCTGCTTCGTGCGTCAGTGTCTCTGAGATCGAAACTCAACATAGGGAGTAACTTGCTCCATCTATCGGATACGCTAGCTTTTATATTGTGTACTATGTAACAGTTTTTTTTGAGGTATGCATTCAATTGAAAAATTCTGAAGGTGGACAGTTTTTTCCGTCTTATTTAGAATTCTGACGTGTTTTATTCCCTTGTCAGACAATATGGAGTTGGCGAGGAAAACTCCTTCTTGTAGCTCTTCACTACAAGTTATCATGTCCTCTTTGATATCGGTGCTAATGGGATAAATCATTTCGCAACGTGGAGGTATAGTGTCGTAATAGACTTTATTTGTAATGTCATATTGCTGCCATTTATAGTTGCAATGGAATGACGTCATTGTGTCATAGTCTATCTGCACTCGATGTTTTGAAAAGAAGTCATCCCCTAATACTCCGTCCACTTTACGTTATTTTCGCTGTCCCCATAGTAGTCAAGTCTAGCAGGTGCTATACATAGCAATGAATAATTATATCGGCTGTAAACATCTTCATCAAATAATTTGACTATTTTGATTAAAGATATTTCTGCGCCTGTGTCGACTAAAAATGTAATTTTGTAATTTTTATAATTTACAGTAATTAGCCGTCCCATTTAGTTATTTGTATCTATTAATCGTATAAGTTCGTTTAACTCTGACAATTGCTGTCCCCGTACTACAGTCATTGTCTCCATATTGTTGCAGTCGGGGTACTGCCCGTTTCCCTGAATATTATAGCAATGGCATGTGCCATTGTGCGTGTTTTCAGAACGCTGTTGAACTTCGACACACATTATTCTATTATTGCGTCGGAAACTCTGTTGTTGCCTATAGTTATTCGAGTATTTGCTATTGTTCTTAGTGGGTTGTTGGCTATTTTCATTTTGTCTGTTGCTAATGTTGTTGCTATAGTAGTTGTTGTTATGTCTGTTATTGTAATTGTTGCTGTTTGGTCTTATCTTCTTGTTTGCGGTCGTTGTTGTTACGGTTATTCTGCCGTTGTTGTAACCACTATTGTAGTTTCTGTTTCGTGCGTATCAATTTCTTTCATCATCGTGTCTATTGTGAAATGCTAATACACGGGTTTCTAATGGTTTTTCGAATTCATCAGCAGTTCAACAGCGCTTTTGAATTGCTTAATGCGACTCGCTGCTGGAGTTTGGACTGTGTCATGATTGGTTAAGCCATATTTGAAGACGTTGAAGGCAATTGTGTCATTGTTAGTGATAACAGCCTTCTTCACCTCAGGCGTTGAGCCAATCGTTTGCAGTTTATTCGGTGTGTTAGCCAGTTCTTCTATCTGTTCCGCAAACTTTGATATCGGCTTGTCGCCTTGTTTTTTTCTGTGAAGCTCTTCAAACGCGACATTCACTGTCTTTTAGGTGCTGCGAGCTTTTTCGAGCTTTTTCGAGCTGTCGGACTTGGTTGTTGTATGTATATTGGAGCTGCTACTTTCTTAAGGGCCTTAGGCACATATTCTTGTGCTTTTGTTACTTCGAATAATGATTGTAACTGTCGAGGGACAGGGATTCGTCCTACACATTGGTATAGCGTTAATGCGTTGCTAGCCAAAGTGTATACTTTTTTGAAAATTTCATCAATCTGATCTTGCCGCATCCTCAGAATTTTTCCCAGGTTTGAATGTTTGCGTAATCGTGGACATCAATTTAATTCGGCAGGGTCGGATATCAGAAGAGTCAGTTTGGCAGGATCGCTATATATATACGTTTAACAAAATGGTTAAAAGGTTTAGCTCAAGTTATTCGCACTAGAGCTTGTGCGTATTAATTTTAATAGTCTTCAAGCTTTAATAGAGACTTTAATTCAGTCAGTAAATAGTTTTACAACCAACATAACCTGCATGATGCAGGAAATGTTGAAAATGCAATCTACACTGCTGCAGGCGGTATTAAACAAACCATGAACCTAAAAATCTGTTTCTGGAACGCAAACGGCATCCGCCAACATAAAAACGAACTGGAATATTTCCTATTGGATAAACAAATTTACGTAATGTTGATCTTGACTCTGAGACACATTTGACGTCTAGAAGCTTTTTGGAAATAAATGGATACACCTTATACGACACCAAGGACCCCCGAGGAAGAGCTTGTGGTGGCTTGGCAATACTTATTAAGTCGCGACTCAAACACTATTCTCTGGGAGACACTCGTGAGGATTACCTTCAGGCAACAAATATTTGCGTCCAAAATTTTTACCAGGACTTGGTGATTTCATCGATTTATTCTCCTCCCAGATTTTCAATCACAGAAAGTCAATACAGTAAATTTTATAAATCACTAGGACCACCTTTTCTGGTAGCTGGTGATTACAACGCTAAGCATACTTTCTGAGGATCACGGCTAATCACCCCGATACAATTACTAAAATGGGGTTAAAAGTAATTTCATGCGGACAGTGAACACCAACCTACTGGCCATTATATCGAAAAAAGACTCCAGATGTTATTGATTTTGGAGTGGTAAAGGGCGTTCCCAGCGAAATGTTTCTAGTTGAGGCCTCACTAGAATTATCTTCAGATCATTCTCCCACTATTGTTACCATACGGAACCCGCGAGAAACTGGTGAGTTGGGGACGACAATTACATATGTTAACTGGTTGAAATACAAGAAATACCTCAGTGCCCATTGCACGGATAGCATGCTGTTAAGAACGCTTCCAGACATAGATGGCTCTATTAGAAAGCTAGATGAAATCCTCATACAAGCTGTTGAACATGCTACTTCTACCAATCGACAGGTCAGATACCATAGAATCGACTCTGTAAATGTAGAATGGCTATTGTCAGAAAAAAGAAGAATTCGAAGAGCAACGATACAGATCCCCGCAGTTAAAAATTAGGCTCAAAGAATGTACCAAACAGCTTAGAAAATTATTAGAATATAAAAAATCAGCATCTCTGCAGATATTTCTCCAAGATCTTGATGCAACGCCACAAACAGATTATTCGCTATGGCGAGCAACCAGAGATATGTAAGCCTACCCTACGAACTTTGGGCAGAGCTTGGGCAAGAACTGATACTGAAATAGGGACAGACGGAAGGACAAAATAAAAATTGCTTAGAAAGTGATTCTGATCATATCTGTATATATATATATATGTCCATACCTACCACGCTTCCTTCTTGAAATTCCAACCCCTCTCAAAAGCACAAAGTTAGTATACCCTATTTACCTTTTTTAAAGGTAAAGGGTATAAAAAGGAAATCTTTTTGTAAACCATTTGAAAACCGTTTTCACTCCAAACATATCTGCTGATATACTTGAGCTGCCAACAGTGGTCGCGGAAGCAGCGATTCCTCTGAGATTTAATATTCGGGATATTGAAACCACTATTGCTGGCTTAAACCCGAGGAAAGTCCCAGGTAATGTTAAAATCAGCAATAATATGCTTTTAGAACTGCCCCGTATATATAAGAAAAATAATTCTTCTCATTTTTAATGCTATTTTACGCCTCCAACAGTTGTCTACTGAATGGAAGGTTTCGTTGATTACCATGATACCTAAGCCCGGAAAAGACCATACGAAAGCAGAATCTTATAGACCTATTAGCCTATTATCTAACATGTCAAAACTATTTGAAAAACCACTTATGAGCAAGCTGACCCCCATAGTAAATGAGAATGGATGCATTCCAGATCATCAATTTGGATTCAGAACAAAACATAGCACTATTGAACAAACACATAGACTTGTAAGCATATAGTTAGAAAAACGTTCGAAGAAAAGAAATATTGTTCTGCCCTCTTCATTGACGTTTCCCAGGCTTTTGATATGGCATGAAGGTTTAATTTTGAAATTAAACCAAAACTTACCCGAAAACACTCATAAGTTATTTAAAAACTATTTAACTGGACGAAAATTTATCATCAAAGAAGGTAATTTTCTGAGCACACCTCGACCGATTCAAGCCAGAGTTCCCTAAGGCAGCATCTTGGGTCCTATCTTATATTTGATATACGCCTCTGATATGCCAATAAGCAATAATATCCACGTATCAACATTCGCTGACGATACAGCTTCCCTAAGCGTCCACGAAAACCCTCAAGAAGCATCCCGCAAATTACAGGAATATATATCTCAGTTGGAAAAATGGCTACAACAATGGAGGATAAAGGTGATCGAACAAAACTGTGTACATATTAATTTACATTGCGAAGGGAAACATGCGCGCCTATCCATATCAACACCCAGACTATACCGCAACGCAGCGAGGTTCTTCTTGATCGTCGATTAACATGGAAAACCAACATAGAAGCAAAGTGGATCCAAATGAAACTAAAAACAGATCAAATTAACTGGCTTATTGGGAGAAATTCTACACTAAGCCTAGTTTTCGAATTCATCAGCAGTTCAACAGCGCTTTTGAATTGCTTAATTCGACTCGCTGCTAGAGTTTGGACTGTGTCATGATTGGTTAAGCCATATTTGAAGACGTTGAAGGAATTATTAGTGATAACAGCCTTCTTCACCTCAGGCGTTGAGCCAATCGTTTGCAGTTTATTTTGTGTGTTAGCCAGTTCTTCTATCTGCTCCGCAAACTTTGATATCGGCTTGTCGCCTTGTTTTTTCTGTGAAGCTCTTCAAACACGACATTCACTGTCTTTTAGGTGCTGCGAGCTTTTTCAGCTTGACTAGCAGCGTTTCTATGCCCGTACCCCATCCAACGCTAGTTTAGTTTTTATCCTATCTGGAAGACTTGTGTTGAAAACTAACAAAAATAACAGTGTTTTGCTAGTGTCTGGTACGGCAGCTTGTATGAACCCAACAATGCTAATGAACTTGGAGAGGTCTTCAGGTTTTCCAGAGTATTCATGCATAACCTTTAGGCACTCTACCACGTTAAAAGTACACATGTCGGTAGGTGGGGTGGTGGGTATGTGGTTGCGTCTCCTGTATGCTTCGATTGACAGTAGTTTTGGGCCGGCTGTCGGACTTGGTTGTTGTATGTATATTGGAGCTGCTACTTTCTTAAGGGCCTTAGGCACATATTCTTGTGCTTTTGTTACTTCGAATAATGATTGTAACTGTCGAGGGACAGGGATTCGTCCTTCACATTGGTATAGCGTTAATGCGTTGCTAGCCAAAGTGTATACTTTTTTGAAAATTTCATCAATCTGATCTTGCCGCATCCTCAGAATTTTTCCCAGGTTTGAATGTTTGCGTAATCGTGGACATCAATTTAATTCGGCAGGGTCGGATATCAGAAGAGTCAGTTTGGCAGGATCGCTATATATATACGTTTAACAAAATGGTTAAAAGGTTTAGCTCAAGTTATTCGCACTAGAGCTTGTGCGTATTAATTTTAATAGTCTTCAAGCTTTAATAGAGACTTTAATTCAGTCAGTAAATAGTTTTACAACCAACATAACCTGCATGATGCAGGAAATGTTGAAAATGCAATCTACACTGCTGCAGGCGGTATTAAACAAATCATGAACCTAAAAATCTGTTTCTGGAACGCAAACGGCATCCGCCAACATAAAAACGAACTGGAATATTTCCTATTGGATAAACAGATTTACGTAATGTTGATCTTGACTCTGAGACACATTTGACGTCTAGAAGCTTTTTGGAAATAAATGGATACACCTTATACGACACCAAGGACCCCCGAGGAAGAGCTTGTGGTGGCTCGGCAATACTTATAAAGTCGCGACTCAAACACTATTCTCTGGGAGACACTCGTGAGGATTACCTTCAGGCAACAAATATTTGCGTCCAAAATTTCCACCAGGACTTAGTGATTTCATCGATTTATTCTCCTCCCAGATTTTCAATCACAGAAAGTCAATACAGTAAATTTTATAAATCACTAGGACCACCTTTTCTGGTAGCTGGTGATTACAACGCTAAGCATACTTTCTGGGGATCACGGCTAATCACCCCGATACAATTACTAAAATGGGGTTAAAAGTAATTTCATGCGGACAGTGAACACCAACCTACTGGCCATTAGATCGAAAAAAGACTCCAGATGTTATTGATTTTGGAGTGGTAAAGGGCGTTCCCAGCGAAATGTTTCTAGTTGAGGCCTCACTAGAATTATCTTCAGATCATTCTCCCACTATTGTTACCATACGGAACCCGCGAGAAACTGGTGAGTTGGGGACGACAATTACATATGTTAACTGGTTGAAATACAAGAAATACCTCAGTGCCCATTGCACGGATAGCATGCTGTTAAGAACGCTTCCAGACATAGATGGCTCTATTAGAAAGCTAGATGAAATCCTCATACAAGCTGTTGAACATGCTACTTCTACCAATCGACAGGTCAGATACCATAGAATCGACTCTGTAAATGTAGAATGGCTATTGTCAGAAAAAAGAAGAATTCAAAGAGCAACGATACAGATCCCCGCAGTTAAAAATTAGGCTCAAAGAATGTACCAAACAGCTTAGAAAATTATTAGAATATAAAAAATCAGCATCTCTGGAGATATTTCTCAAAGATCTTGATGCAACGCCACAAACAGATTATTCGCTATGGCGAGCAACCAGAGGACTTAAAAAACCTGAGATATGTAAGCCTACCCTACGAACTTTGGGCAGAGCTTGGGCAAGAACTGATACTGAAATAGGGACAGACGGACGGACAAAATAAAAATTGCTTAGAAAGTGATTCTGATCATATCTGTATATATATGTCCATACCTACCACGCTTCCTTCTTGAAATTCCAACCCCTCTCAAAAGCACAAAGTTAGTATACCCTATTTACCTTTTTTAAAGGTAAAGGGTATAAAAAGGGAATCTTTTTGTAAACCATTTGAAAACCGTTTTCACTCCAAACATATCTGCTGATATACTTGAGCTGCCAACAGTGGTCGCGGAAGCAGCGATTCCTCTGAGATTTAATATTCGGGATATTGAAACCACTATTGCTGGCTTAAACCCGAGGAAAGTCCCAGGTAATGTTAAAATCAGCAATAATATGCTTTTAGAACTGCCCCGTATATATAAGAAAAATAATTCTTTTCATTTTTAATGCTATTTTACGCCTCCAACAGTAGCCTACTGAATGGAAGGTTTCGTTGATTACCATGATACCTAAGCCCGGAAAAGACCATACGAAAGCAGAATCTTATAGACCTATTAGCCTATTATCTAACATGTCAAAACTATTTGAAAAACCACTTATGAGCAAGCTGACCCCCATAGTAAATGAGAATGGATGCATTCCAGATCATCAATTTGGATTCAGAACAAAACATAGCACTATTGAACAAACACATAGACTTGTAAGCATATAGTTAGAAAAACGTTCGAAGAAAAGAAATATTGTTCTGCCCTCTTCATTGACGTTTCCCAGGCTTTTGATATGGCATGAAGGTTTAATTTTGAAATTAAACCAAAACTTACCCGAAAACACTCATAAGTTATTTAAAAACTATTTAACAGGACGAAAATTTATCATCAAAGAAGGTAATTTTCTGAGCACACCTCGACCGATTCAAGCCAGAGTTCCCCAAGGCAGCATCTTGGGTCCTATCTTATATTTGATATACGCCTCTGATATGCCAATAAGCAATAATATCCACGTATCAACATTCGCTGACGATACAGCTTTCCTAAGCGTTCACGAAAACCCTCAAGAAGCATCCCGCAAATTACAGGAATATATATCTCAGTTGGAAAAATGGCTACAACAATGGAGGATGAAGGTGATCGAACAAAACTGTGTACATATTAATTTACATTGCGAAGGGAAACATGCCCGCCTATCCATATCAACACCCAGACTATACCGCAACGCAGCGAGGTTCTTCTTGATCGTCGATTAACATGGAAAACCAACATAGAAGCAAAGTTGATCCAAATGAAACTAAAAACAGATCAAATTAACTGGCTTATTGGGAGAAATTCTACACTAAGCCTAGTTTTCGAATTCATCAGCAGTTCAACAGCGCTTTTGAATTGCTTAATTCGACTCGCTGCTAGAGTTTGGACTGTGTCATGATTGGTTAAGCCATATTTGAAGACGTTGAAGGAATTATTAGTGATAACAGCCTTCTTCACCTCAGGCGTTGAGCCAATCGTTTGCAGTTTATTCGGTGTGTTAGCCAGTTCTTCTATCTGCTCCGCAAACTTTGATATCGGCTTGTCGCCTTGTTTTTTCTGTGAAGCTCTTCAAACACGACATTCACTGTCTTTTAGGTGCTGCGAGCTTTTTCAGCTTGACTAGCAGCGTTTCTATGCCCGTACCCCATCCAACGCTAGTTTAGTTTTTATCCTATCTGGAAGACTTGTGTTGAAAACTAACAAAAATAACAGTGTTTTGCTAGTGTCTGGTACGGCAGCTTGTATGAACCCAACAATGCTAATGAACTTGGAGAGGTCTTCGGGTTTTCCAGAGTATTCATTCATAACCTTTAGGCACTCTACCACGTTAAAAGTACACATGTCGGTAGGTGGGGTGGTGGGTATGTGGTTGCGTCTCCTGTATGCTTCGATTGACAGTAGTTTTGGGCCGGCTGTCGGACTTGGTTGTTGTATGTATATTGGAGCTGCTACTTTCTTAAGGGCCTTAGGCACATATTCTTGTGCTTTTGTTACTTCGAATAATGATTGTAACTGTCGAGGGACAGGGATTCGTCCTTCACATTGGTATAGCGTTAATGCGTTGCTAGCCAAAGTGTATACTTTTTTGAAAATTTCATCAATCTGATCTTGCCGCATCCTCAGAATTTTTCCCAGGTTTGAATGTTTGCGTAATCGTGGACATCAATTTAATTCGGCAGGGTCGGATATCAGAAGAGTCAGTTTGGCAGGATCGCTATATATATACGTTTAACAAAATGGTTAAAAGGTTTAGCTCAAGTTATTCGCACTAGAGCTTGTGCGTATTAATTTTAATAGTCTTCAAGCTTTAATAGAGACTTTAATTCAGTCAGTAAATAGTTTTACAACCAACATAACCTGCATGATGCAGGAAATGTTGAAAATGCAATCTACACTGCTGCAGGCGGTATTAAACAAACCATGAACCTAAAAATCTGTTTCTGGAACGCAAACGGCATCCGCCAACATAAAAACGAACTGGAATATGTCCTATTGGATAAACAAATTGACGTAATGTTGATCTTGACTCTGAGACACATTTGACGTCTAGAAGCTTTTTGGAAATAAATGGATACACCTTATACGACACCAAGGACCCCCGAGGAAGAGCTTGTGGTGGCTCGGCAATACTTATAAAGTCGCGACTCAAACACTATTCTCTGGGAGACACTCGTGAGGATTACCTTCAGGCAACAAATATTTGCGTCCAAAATTTCCACCAGGACTTGGTGATTTCATCGATTTATTCTCCTCCCAGATTTTCAATCACAGAAAGTCAATACAGTAAATTTTATAAATCACTAGGACCACCTTTTCTGGTAGCTGGTGATTACAACGCTAAGCATACTTTCTGGGGATCACGGCTAATCACCCCGATACAATTACTAAAATGGGGTTAAAAGTAATTTCATGCGGACAGTGAACACCAACCTACTGGCCATTAGATCGAAAAAAGACTCCAGATGTTATTGATTTTGGAGTGGTAAAGGGCGTTCCCAGCGAAATGTTTCTAGTTGAGGCCTCACTAGAATTATCTTCAGATCATTCTCCCACTATTGTTACCATACGGAACCCGCGAGAAACTGGTGAGTTGGGGACGACAATTACATATGTTAACTGGTTGAAATACAAGAAATACCTCAGTGCCCATTGCACGGATAGCATGCTGTTAAGAACGCTTCCAGACATAGATGGCTCTATTAGAAAGCTAGATGAAATCCTCATACAAGCTGTTGAACATGCTACTTCTACCAATCGACAGGTCAGATACCATAGAATCGACTCTGTAAATGTAGAATGGCTATTGTCAGAAAAAAGAAGAATTCGAAGAGCAACGATACAGATCCCCGCAGTTAAAAATTAGGCTCAAAGAATGTACCAAACAGCTTAGAAAATTATTAGAATATAAAAAATCAGCATCTCTGCAGATATTTCTCAAAGATCTTGATGCAACGCCACAAACAGATTATTCGCTATGGCGAGCAACCAGAGGACTGAAAAAACCTGAGATATGTAAGCCTACCCTACGAACTTTGGGCAGAGCTTGGGCAAGAACTGATACTGAAATAGGGACAGACGGACGGACAAAATAAAAATTGCTTAGAAAGTGATTCTGATCATATCTGTATATATATGTCCATACCTACCACGCTTCCTTCTTGAAATTCCAACCCCTCTCAAAAGCACAAAGTTAGTATACCCTATTTACCTTTTTTAAAGGTAAAGGGTATAAAAAGGGAATCTTTTTGTAAACCATTTGAAAACCGTTTTCACTCCAAACATATCTGCTGATATACTTGAGCTGCCAACAGTGGTCGCGGAAGCAGCGATTCCTCTGAGATTTAATATTCGGGATATTGAAACCACTATTGCTGGCTTAAACCCGAGGAAAGTCCCAGGTAATGTTAAAATCAGCAATAATATGCTTTTAGAACTGCCCCGTATATATAAGAAAAATAATTCTTTTCATTTTTAATGCTATTTTACGCCTCCAACAGTAGCCTACTGAATGGAAGGTTTCGTTGATTACCATGATACCTAAGCCCGGAAAAGACCATACGAAAGCAGAATCTTATAGACCTATTAGCCTATTATCTAACATGTCAAAACTATTTGAAAAACCACTTATGAGCAAGCTGACCCCCATAGTAAATGAGAATGGATGCATTCCAGATCATCAATTTGGATTCAGAACAAAACATAGCACTATTGAACAAACACATAGACTTGTAAGCATATAGTTAGAAAAACGTTCGAAGAAAAGAAATATTGTTCTGCCCTCTTCATTGACGTTTCCCAGGCTTTTGATATGGCATGAAGGTTTAATTTTGAAATGAATCCAAAACTTAACCGAAAACACTCATAAGTTATTTAAAAACTATTTAACTGGACGAAAATTTATCATCAAAGAAGGTAATTTTCTGAGCACACCTCGACCGATTCAAGCCAGAGTTCCCCAAGGCAGCATCTTGGGTCCTATCTTATATTTGATATACGCCTCTGATATGCCAATAAGCAATAATATCCACGTATCAACATTCGCTGACGATACAGCTTTCCTAAGCGTCCCCGAAAACTCTCAAGAAGCATCCCGCAAATTACAGGAATATATATCTCAGTTGGAAAAATGGCTACAACAATGGAGGATAAAGGTGATCGAACAAAACTGTGTACATATTAATTTACATTGCGAAGGGAAACATGCCCGCCTATCCATATCAACACCCAGACTATACCGCAACGCAGCGAGGTTCTTCTTGATCGTCGATTAACATGGAAAACCAACATAGAAGCAAAGTTGATCCAAATGAAACTAAAAACAGATCAAATTAACTGGCTTATTGGGAGAAATTCTACACTAAGCCTAGTTTTCGAATTCATCAGCAGTTCAACAGCGCTTTTGAATTGCTTAATTCGACTCGCTGCTAGAGTTTGGACTGTGTCATGATTGGTTAAGCCATATTTGAAGACGTTGAAGGCATTATTAGTGATAACAGCCTTCTTCACCTCAGGCGTTGAGCCAATCGTTTGCAGTTTATTCGGTGTGTTAGCCAGTTCTTCTATCTGCTCCGCAAACTTTGATATCGGCTTGTCGCCTTGTTTTTTCTGTGAAGCTCTTCAAACACGACATTCACTGTCTTTTAGGTGCTGCGAGCTTTTTCAGCTTGACTAGCAGCGTTTCTATGCCCGTACCCCATCCAACGCTAGTTTAGTTTTTATCCTATCTGGAAGACTTGTGTTGAAAACTAACAAAAATAACAGTGTTTTGCTAGTGTCTGGTACGGCAGCTTGTATGAACCCAACAATGCTAATGAACTTGGAGAGGTCTTCGGGTTTTCCAGAGTATTCATGCATAACCTTTAGGCACTCTACCACGTTAAAAGTACACATGTCGGTAGGTGGGGTGGTGGGTATGTGGTTGCGTCTCCTGTATGCTTCGATTGACAGTAGTTTTGGGCCGGCTGTCGGACTTGGTTGTGGTATGTATATTGGAGCTACTACTTTCTTAAGGGCCTTAGGCACATATTCTTGTGCTTTTGTTACTTCGAATAATGATTGTAACTGTCGAGGGACAGGGATTCGTCCTTCACATTGGTATAGCGTTAATGCGTTGCTAGCCAAAGTGTATACTTTTTTGAAAATTTCATCAATCTGATCTTGCCGCATCCTCAGAATTTTTCCCAGGTTTGAATGTTTGCGTAATCGTGGACATCAATTTAATTCGGCAGGGTCGGATATCAGAAGAGTCAGTTTGGCAGGATCGCTATATATATACGTTTAACAAAATGGTTAAAAGGTTTAGCTCAAGTTATTCGCACTAGAGCTTGTGCGTATTAATTTTAATAGTCTTCAAGCTTTAATAGAGACTTTAATTCAGTCAGTAAATAGTTTTACAACCAACATAACCTGCATGATGCAGGAAATGTTGAAAATGCAATCTACACTGCTGCAGGCGGTATTAAACAAATCATGAACCTAAAAATCTGTTTCTGGAACGCAAACGGCATCCGCCAACATAAAAACGAACTGGAATATTTCCTATTGGATAAACAGATTTACGTAATGTTGATCTTGACTCTGAGACACATTTGACGTCTAGAAGCTTTTTGGAAATAAATGGATACACCTTATACGACACCAAGGACCCCCGAGGAAGAGCTTGTGGTGGCTCGGCAATACTTATAAAGTCGCGACTCAAACACTATTCTCTGGGAGACACTCGTGAGGATTACCTTCAGGCAACAAATATTTGCGTCCAAAATTTCCACCAGGACTTAGTGATTTCATCGATTTATTCTCCTCCCAGATTTTCAATCACAGAAAGTCAATACAGTAAATTTTATAAATCACTAGGACCACCTTTTCTGGTAGCTGGTGATTACAACGCTAAGCATACTTTCTGGGGATCACGGCTAATCACCCCGATACAATTACTAAAATGGGGTTAAAAGTAATTTCATGCGGACAGTGAACACCAACCTACTGGCCATTAGATCGAAAAAAGACTCCAGATGTTATTGATTTTGGAGTGGTAAAGGGCGTTCCCAGCGAAATGTTTCTAGTTGAGGCCTCACTAGAATTATCTTCAGATCATTCTCCCACTATTGTTACCATACGGAACCCGCGAGAAACTGGTGAGTTGGGGACGACAATTACATATGTTAACTGGTTGAAATACAAGAAATACCTCAGTGCCCATTGCACGGATAGCATGCTGTTAAGAACGCTTCCAGACATAGATGGCTCTATTAGAAAGCTAGATGAAATCCTCATACAAGCTGTTGAACATGCTACTTCTACCAATCGACAGGTCAGATACCATAGAATCGACTCTGTAAATGTAGAATGGCTATTGTCAGAAAAAAGAAGAATTCAAAGAGCAACGATACAGATCCCCGCAGTTAAAAATTAGGCTCAAAGAATGTACCAAACAGCTTAGAAAATTATTAGAATATAAAAAATCAGCATCTCTGGAGATATTTCTCAAAGATCTTGATGCAACGCCACAAACAGATTATTCGCTATGGCGAGCAACCAGAGGACTTAAAAAACCTGAGATATGTAAGCCTACCCTACGAACTTTGGGCAGAGCTTGGGCAAGAACTGATACTGAAATAGGGACAGACGGACGGACAAAATAAAAATTGCTTAGAAAGTGATTCTGATCATATCTGTATATATATGTCCATACCTACCACGCTTCCTTCTTGAAATTCCAACCCCTCTCAAAAGCACAAAGTTAGTATACCCTATTTACCTTTTTTAAAGGTAAAGGGTATAAAAAGGGAATCTTTTTGTAAACCATTTGAAAACCGTTTTCACTCCAAACATATCTGCTGATATACTTGAGCTGCCAACAGTGGTCGCGGAAGCAGCGATTCCTCTGAGATTTAATATTCGGGATATTGAAACCACTATTGCTGGCTTAAACCCGAGGAAAGTCCCAGGTAATGTTAAAATCAGCAATAATATGCTTTTAGAACTGCCCCGTATATATAAGAAAAATAATTCTTTTCATTTTTAATGCTATTTTACGCCTCCAACAGTAGCCTACTGAATGGAAGGTTTCGTTGATTACCATGATACCTAAGCCCGGAAAAGACCATACGAAAGCAGAATCTTATAGACCTATTAGCCTATTATCTAACATGTCAAAACTATTTGAAAAACCACTTATGACCAAGCTGACCCCCATAGTAAATGAGAATGGATGCATTCCAGATCATCAATTTGGATTCAGAACAAAACATAGCACTATTGAACAAACACATAGACTTGTAAGCATATAGTTAGAAAAACGTTCGAAGAAAAGAAATATTGTTCTGCCCTCTTCATTGACGTTTCCCAGGCTTTTGATATGGCATGAAGGTTTAATTTTGAAATTAAACCAAAACTTACCCGAAAACACTCATAAGTTATTTAAAAACTATTTAACAGGACGAAAATTTATCATCAAAGAAGGTAATTTTCTGAGCACACCTCGACCGATTCAAGCCAGAGTTCCCCAAGGCAGCATCTTGGGTCCTATCTTATATTTGATATACGCCTCTGATATGCCAATAAGCAATAATATCCACGTATCAACATTCGCTGACGATACAGCTTTCCTAAGCGTTCACGAAAACCCTCAAGAAGCATCCCGCAAATTACAGGAATATATATCTCAGTTGGAAAAATGGCTACAACAATGGAGGATAAAGGTGATCGAACAAAACTGTGTACATATTAATTTACATTGCGAAGGGAAACATGCCCGCCTATCCATATCAACACCCAGACTATACCGCAACGCAGCGAGGTTCTTCTTGATCGTCGATTAACATGGAAAACCAACATAGAAGCAAAGTTGATCCAAATGAAACTAAAAACAGATCAAATTAACTGGCTTATTGGGAGAAATTCTACACTAAGCCTAGTTTTCGAATTCATCAGCAGTTCAACAGCGCTTTTGAATTGCTTAATTCGACTCGCTGCTAGAGTTTGGACTGTGTCATGATTGGTTAAGCCATATTTGAAGACGTTGAAGGCATTATTAGTGATAACAGCCTTCTTCACCTCAGGCGTTGAGCCAATCGTTTGCAGTTTATTCGGTGTGTTAGCCAGTTCTTCTATCTGCTCCGCAAACTTTGATATCGGCTTGTCGCCTTGTTTTTTCTGTGAAGCTCTTCAAACACGACATTCACTGTCTTTTAGGTGCTGCGAGCTTTTTCAGCTTGACTAGCAGCGTTTCTATGCCCGTACCCCATCCAACGCTAGTTTAGTTTTTATCCTATCTGGAAGACTTGTGTTGAAAACTAACAAAAATAACAGTGTTTTGCTAGTGTCTGGTACGGCAGCTTGTATGAACCCAACAATGCTAATGAACTTGGAGAGGTCTTCGGGTTTTCCAGAGTATTCATGCATAACCTTTAGGCACTCTACCACGTTAAAAGTACACATGTCGGTAGGTGGGGTGGTGGGTATGTGGTTGCGTCTCCTGTATGCTTCGATTGACAGTAGTTTTGGGCCGGCTGTCGGACTTGGTTGTGGTATGTATATTGGAGCTGCTACTTTCTTAAGGGCCTTAGGCACATATTCTTGTGCTTTTGTTACTTCGAATAATGATTGTAACTGTCGAGGGACAGGGATTCGTCCTTCACATTGGTATAGCGTTAATGCGTTGCTAGCCAAAGTGTATACTTTTTTGAAAATTTCATCAATCTGATCTTGCCGCATCCTCAGAATTTTTCCCAGGTTTGAATGTTTGCGTAATCGTGGACATCAATTTAATTCGGCAGGGTCGGATATCAGAAGAGTCAGTTTGGCAGGATCGCTATATATATACGTTTAACAAAATGGTTAAAAGGTTTAGCTCAAGTTATTCGCACTAGAGCTTGTGCGTATTAATTTTAATAGTCTTCAAGCTTTAATAGAGACTTTAATTCAGTCAGTAAATAGTTTTACAACCAACATAACCTGCATGATGCAGGAAATGTTGAAAATGCAATCTACACTGCTGCAGGCGGTATTAAACAAATCATGAACCTAAAAATCTGTTTCTGGAACGCAAACGGCATCCGCCAACATAAAAACGAACTGGAATATTTCCTATTGGATAAACAGATTTACGTAATGTTGATCTTGACTCTGAGACACATTTGACGTCTAGAAGCTTTTTGGAAATAAATGGATACACCTTATACGACACCAAGGACCCCCGAGGAAAAGCTTGTGGTGGCTTGGCAATACTTATAAAGTCGCGACTCAAACACTATTCTCTGGGAGACACTCGTGAGGATTACCTTCAGGCAACAAATATTTGCGTCCAAAATTTCCACCAGGACTTGGTGATTTCATCGATTTATTCTCCTCCCAGATTTTCAATCACAGAAAGTCAATACAGTAAATTTTATAAATCACTAGGACCACCTTTTCTGGTAGCTGGTGATTACAACGCTAAGCATACTTTCTGGGGATCACGGCTAATCACCCCGATACAATTACTAAAATGGGGTTAAAAGTAATTTCATGCGGACAGTGAACACCAACCTACTGGCCATTAGATCGAAAAAAGACTCCAGATGTTATTGATTTTGGAGTGGTAAAGGGCGTTCCCAGCGAAATGTTTCTAGTTGAGGCCTCACTAGAATTATTTTCAGATCATTCTCCCACTATTGTTACCATACGGAACCCGCGAGAAACTGGTGAGTTGGGGACGACAATTACATATGTTAACTGGTTGAAATACAAGAAATACCTCAGTGCCCATTGCACGGATAGCATGCTGTTAAGAACGCTTCCAGACATAGATGGCTCTATTAGAAAGCTAGATGAAATCCTCATACAAGCTGTTGAACATGCTACCTCTACCAATCGACAGGTCAGATACCATAGAATCGACTCTGTAAATGTAGAATGGCTATTGTCAGAAAAAAGAAGAATTCGAAGAGCAACGATACAGATCCCCGCAGTTAAAAATTAGGCTCAAAGAATGTACCAAACAGCTTAGAAAATTATTAGAATATAAAAAATCAGCATCTCTGCAGATATTTCTCCAAGATCTTGATGCAACGCCACAAACAGATTATTCGCTATGGCGAGCAACCAGAGGACTGAAAAAACCTGAGATATGTAAGCCTACCCTACGAACTTTGGGCAGAGCTTGGGCAAGAACTGATACTGAAATAGGGACAGACGGACGGACAAAATAAAAATTGCTTAGAAAGTGATTCTGATCATATCTGTATATATATGTCCATACCTACCACGCTTCCTTCTTGAAATTCCAACCCCTCTCAAAAGCACAAAGTTAGTATACCCTATTTACCTTTTTTAAAGGTAAAGGGTATAAAAAGGGAATCTTTTTGTAAACCATTTGAAAACCGTTTTCACTCCAAACATATCTGCTGATATACTTGAGCTGCCAACAGTGGTCGCGGAAGCAGCGATTCCTCTGAGATTTAATATTCGGGATATTGAAACCACTATTGCTGGCTTAAACCCGAGGAAAGTCCCAGGTAATGTTAAAATCAGCAATAATATGCTTTTAGAACTGCCCCGTATATATAAGAAAAATAATTCTTTTCATTTTTAATGCTATTTTACGCCTCCAACAGCAGCCTACTGAATGGAAGGTTTCGTTGATTACCATGATACCTAAGCCCGGAAAAGACCATACGAAAGCAGAATCTTATAGACCTATTAGCCTATTATCTAACATGTCAAAACTATTTGAAAAACCACTTATGAGCAAGCTGACTCCCATAGTAAATGAGAATGGATGCATTCCAGATCATCAATTTGGATTCAGAACAAAACATAGCACTATTGAACAAACACATAGACTTGTAAGCATATAGTTAGAAAAACGTTCGAAGAAAAGAAATATTGTTCTGCCCTCTTCATTGACGTTTCCCAGGCTTTTGATATGGCATGAAGGTTTAATTTTGAAATTAAACCAAAACTTAACCGAAAACACTCATAAGTTATTTAAAAACTATTTAACTGGACGAAAATTTATCATCAAAGAAGGTAATTTTCTGAGCACACCTCGACCGATTCAAGCCAGAGTTCCCCAAGGCAGCATCTTGGGTCCTATCTTATATTTGATATACGCCTCTGATATACCAATAAGCAATAATATCCACGTATCAACATTCGCTGACGATACAGCTTTCCTAAGCGTCCACGAAAACCCTCAAGAAGCATCCCGCAAATTACAGGAATATATATCTCAGTTGGAAAAATGGCTACAACAATGGAGGATAAAGGTGATCGAACAAAACTGTGTACATATTAATTTACATTGCGAAGGGAAACATGCCCGCCTATCCATATCAACACCCAGACTATACCGCAACGCAGCGAGGTTCTTCTTGATCGTCGATTAACATGGAAAACCAACATAGAAGCAAAGTTGATCCAAATGAAACTAAAAACAGATCAAATTAACTGGCTTATTGGGAGAAATTCTACACTAAGCCTAGTTTTCGAATTCATCAGCAGTTCAACAGCGCTTTTGAATTGCTTAATTCGACTCGCTGCTAGAGTTTGGACTGTGTCATGATTGGTTAAGCCATATTTGAAGACGTTGAAGGCATTATTAGTGATAACAGCCTTCTTCACCTCAGGCGTTGAGCCAATCGTTTGCAGTTTATTCGGTGTGTTAGCCAGTTCTTCTATCTGCTCCGCAAACTTTGATATCGGCTTGTCGCCTTGTTTTTTCTGTGAAGCTCTTCAAACACGACATTCACTGTCTTTTAGGTGCTGCGAGCTTTTTCAGCTTGACTAGCAGCGTTTCTATGCCCGTACCCCATCCAACGCTAGTTTAGTTTTTATCCTATCTGGAAGACTTGTGTTGAAAACTAACAAAAATAACAGTGTTTTGCTAGTGTCTGGTACGGCAGCTTGTATGAACCCAACAATGCTAATGAACTTGGAGAGGTCTTCGGGTTTTCCAGAGTATTCATGCATAACCTTTAGGCACTCTACCACGTTAAAAGTACACATGTCGGTAGGTGGGGTGGTGGGTATGTGGTTGCGTCTCCTGTATGCTTCGATTGACAGTAGTTTTGGGCCGGCTGTCGGACTTGGTTGTGGTATGTATATTGGAGCTGCTACTTTCTTAAGGGCCTTAGGCACATATTCTTGTGCTTTTGTTACTTCGAATAATGATTGTAACTGTCGAGGGACAGGGATTCGTCCTTCACATTGGTATAGCGTTAATGCGTTGCTAGCCAAAGTGTATACTTTTTTGAAAATTTCATCAATCTGATCTTGCCGCATCCTCAGAATTTTTCCCAGGTTTGAATGTTTGCGTAATCGTGGACATCAATTTAATTCGGCAGGGTCGGATGTCAGAAGAGTCAGTTTGGCAGGATCGCTATATATATACGTTTAACAAAATGGTTAAAAGGTTTAGCTCAAGTTATTCGCACTAGAGCTTGTGCGTATTAATTTTAATAGTCTTCAAGCTTTAATAGAGACTTTAATTCAGTCAGTAAATAGTTTTACAACCAACATAACCTGCATAATGCAGGAAATGTTGAAAATGCAATCTATACTGCTGCAGGCGGTATTAAACAAACCATGAACCTAAAAATCTATTTCTGGAACGCAAACGGCATCCGCCAACATAAAAACGAACTGGAATATTTCCTATTGGATAAACAAATTGACGTAATGTTGATCTTGACTCTGAGACACATTTGACGTCTAGAAGCTTTTTGGAAATAAATGGATACACCTTATACGACACCAAGGACCCCCGAGGAAGAGCTTGTGGTGGCTTGGCAATACTTATAAAGTCGCGACTCAAACACTATTCTCTGGGAGACACTCGTGAGGATTACCTTCAGGCAACAAATATTTGCGTCCAAAATTTCCACCAGGACTTGGTGATTTCATCGATTTATTCTCCTCCCAGATTTTCAATCACAGAAAGTCAATACAGTAAATTTTAAAAATCACTAGGACCACCTTTTCTGGTAGCTGGTGATTACAACGCTAAGCATACTTTCTGGGGATCACGGCTAATCACCCCGATACAATTACTAAAATGGGGTTAAAAGTAATTTCATGCGGACAGTGAACACCAACCTACTGGCCATTAGATCGAAAAAAGACTCCAGATGTTATTGATTTTGGAGTGGTAAAGGGCGTTCCCAGCGAAATGTTTCTAGTTGAGGCCTCACTAGAATTATCTTCAGATCATTCTCCCACTATTGTTACCATACGGAACCCGCGAGAAACTGGTGAGTTGGGGACGACAATTACATATGTTAACTGGTTGAAATACAAGAAATACCTCAGTGCCCATTGCACGGATAGCATGCTGTTAAGAACGCTTCCAGACATAGATGGCTCTATTAGAAAGCTAGATGAAATCCTCATACAAGCTGTTGAACATGCTACTTCTACCAATCGACAGGTCAGATACCATAGAATCGACTCTGTAAATGTAGAATGGCTATTGTCAGAAAAAAGAAGAATTCAAAGAGCAACGATACAGATCCCCGCAGTTAAAAATTAGGCTCAAAGAATGTACCAAACAGCTTAGAAAATTATTAGAATATAAAAAATCAGCATCTCTGCAGATATTTCTCAAAGATCTTGATGCAACGCCACAAACAGATTATTCGCTATGGCGAGCAACCAGAGGACTTAAAAAACCTGAGATATGTAAGCCTACCCTACGAACTTTGGGCAGAGCTTGGGCAAGAACTGATACTGAAATAGGGACAGACGGACGGACAAAATAAAAATTGCTTAGAAAGTGATTCTGATCATATCTGTATATATATGTCCATACCTACCACGCTTCCTTCTTGAAATTCCAACCCCTCTCAAAAGCACAAAGTTAGTATACCCTATTTACCTTTTTTAAAGGTAAAGGGTATAAAAAGGGAATCTTTTTGTAAACCATTTGAAAACCGTTTTCACTCCAAACATATCTGCTGATATACTTGAGCTGCC
Source organism: Clusia tigrina (assembly GCA_920105625.2). NCBI lineage: Eukaryota > Metazoa > Arthropoda > Insecta > Diptera > Clusiidae > Clusia > Clusia tigrina. The sequence goes on along the minus strand of OV050030.1, from coordinate 145,305,641 downwards.
AACAGTGGTCGCGGAAGCAGCGATTCCTCTGAGATTTAATATTCGGGATATTGAAACCACTATTGCTGGCTTAAACCCGAGGAAAGTCCCAGGTAATGTTAAAATCAGCAATAATATGCTTTTAGAACTGCCCCGTATATATAAGAAAAATAATTCTTTTCATTTTTAATGCTATTTTACGCCTCCAACAGTAGCCTACTGAATGGAAGGTTTCGTTGATTACCATGATACCTAAGCCCGGAAAAGACCATACGAAAGCAGAATCTTATATACCTATTAGCCTATTATCTAACATGTCAAAACTATTTGAAAAACCACTTATGAGCAAGCTGACCCCCATAGTAAATGAGAATGGATGCATTCCAGATCATCAATTTGGATTCAGAACAAAACATAGCACTATTGAACAAACACATAGACTTGTAAGCATATAGTTAGAAAAACGTTCGAAGAAAAGAAATATTGTTCTGCCCTCTTCATTGACGTTTCCCAGGCTTTTGATATGGCATGAAGGTTTAATTTTGAAATTAAACCAAAACTTACCCGAAAACACTCATAAGTTATTTAAAAACTATTTAACTGGACGAAAATTTATCATCAAAGAAGGTAATTTTCTGAGCACACCTCGACCGATTCAAGCCAGAGTTCCCCAAGGCAGCATCTTGGGTCCTATCTTATATTTGATATACGCCTCTGATATGCCAATAAGCAATAATATCCACGTATCAACATTCGCTGACGATACAGCTTTCCTAAGCGTCCACGAAAACCCTCAAGAAGCATCCCGCAAATTACAGGAATATATATCTCAGTTGGAAAAATGGCTACAACAATGGAGGATAAAGGAGATCGAACAAAACTGTGTACATATTAATTTACATTGCGAAGGGAAACATGCCCGCCTATCCATATCAACACCCAGACTATACCGCAACGCAGCGAGGTTCTTCTTGATCGTCGATTAACATGGAAAACCAACATAGAAGCAAAGTTGATCCAAATGAAACTAAAAACAGATCAAATTAACTGGCTTATTGGGAGAAATTCTACACTAAGCCTAGTTTTCGAATTCATCAGCAGTTCAACAGCGCTTTTGAATTGCTTAATTCGACTCGCTGCTAGAGTTTGGACTGTGTCATGATTGGTTAAGCCATATTTGAAGACGTTGAAGGCATTATTAGTGATAACAGCCTTCTTCACCTCAGGCGTTGAGCCAATCGTTTGCAGTTTATTCGGTGTGTTAGCCAGTTCTTCTATCTGCTCCGCAAACTTTGATATCGGCTTGTCGCCTTGTTTTTTCTGTGAAGCTCTTCAAACACGACATTCACTGTCTTTTAGGTGCTGCGAGCTTTTTCAGCTTGACTAGCAGCGTTTCTATGCCCGTACCCCATCCAACGCTAGTTTAGTTTTTATCCTATCTGGAAGACTTGTGTTGAAAACTAACAAAAATAACAGTGTTTTGCTAGTGTCTGGTACGGCAGCTTGTATGAACCCAACAATGCTAATGAACTTGGAGAGGTCTTCGGGTTTTCCAGAGTATTCATGCATAACCTTTAGGCACTCTACCACGTTAAAAGTACACATGTCGGTAGGTGGGGTGGTGGGTATGTGGTTGCGTCTCCTGTATGCTTCGATTGACAGTAGTTTTGGGCCGGCTGTCGGACTTGGTTGTTGTATGTATATTGGAGCTGCTACTTTCTTAAGGGCCTTAGGCACATATTCTTGTGCTTTTGTTACTTCGAATAATGATTGTAACTGTCGAGGGACAGGGATTCGTCCTTCACATTGGTATAGCGTTAATGCGTTGCTAGCCAAAGTGTATACTTTTTTGAAAATTTCATCAATCTGATCTTGCCGCATCCTCAGAATTTTTCCCAGGTTTGAATGTTTGCGTAATCGTGGACATCAATTTAATTCGGCAGGGTCGGATATCAGAAGAGTCAGTTTGGCAGGATCGCTATATATATACGTTTAACAAAATGGTTAAAAGGTTTAGCTCAAGTTATTCGCACTAGAGCTTGTGCGTATTAATTTTAATAGTCTTCAAGCTTTAATAGAGACTTTAATTCAGTCAGTAAATAGTTTTACAACCAACATAACCTGCATGATGCAGGAAATGTTGAAAATGCAATCTACACTGCTGCAGGCGGTATTAAACAAACCATGAACCTAAAAATCTGTTTCTGGAACGCAAACGGCATCCGCCAACATAAAAACGAACTGGAATATTTCCTATTGGATAAACAAATTGACGTAATGTTGATCTTGACTCTGAGACACATTTGACGTCTAGAAGCTTTTTGGAAATAAATGGATACACCTTATACGACACCAAGGACCCCCGAGGAAGAGCTTGTGGTGGCTCGGCAATACTTATAAAGTCGCGACTCAAACACTATTCTCTGGGAGACACTCGTGAGGATTACCTTCAGGCAACAAATATTTGCGTCCAAAATTTCCACCAGGACTTGGTGATTTCATCGATTTATTCTCCTCCCAGATTTTCAATCACAGAAAGTCAATACAGTAAATTTTATAAATCACTAGGACCACCTTTTCTGGTAGCTGGTGATTACAACGCTAAGCATACTTTCTGGGGATCACGGCTAATCACCCCGATACAATTACTAAAATGGGGTTAAAAGTAATTTCATGCGGACAGTGAACACCAACCTACTGGCCATTAGATCGAAAAAAGACTCCAGATGTTATTGATTTTGGAGTGGTAAAGGGCGTTCCCAGCGAAATGTTTCTAGTTGAGGCCTCACTAGAATTATCTTCAGATCATTCTCCCACTATTGTTACCATACGGAACCCGCGAGAAACTGGTGAGTTGGGGACGACAATTACATATGTTAACTGGTTGAAATACAAGAAATACCTCAGTGCCCATTGCACGGATAGCATGCTGTTAAGAACGCTTCCAGACATAGATGGCTCTATTAGAAAGCTAGATGAAGTCCTCATACAAGCTGTTGAACATGCTACTTCTACCAATCGACAGGTCAGATACCATAGAATCGACTCTGTAAATGTAGAATGGCTATTGTCAGAAAAAAGAAGAATTCAAAGAGCAACGATACAGATCCCCGCAGTTAAAAATTAGGCTCAAAGAATGTACCAAACAGCTTAGAAAATTATTAGAATATAAAAAATCAGCATCTCTGCAGATATTTCTCAAAGATCTTGATGCAACGCCACAAACAGATTATTCGCTATGGCGAGCAACCAGAGGACTTAAAAAACCTGAGATATGTAAGCCTACCCTACGAACTTTGGGCAGAGCTTGGGCAAGAACTGATACTGAAATAGGGACAGACGGACGGACAAAATAAAAATTGCTTAGAAAGTGATTCTGATCATATCTGTATATATATGTCCATACCTACCACGCTTCCTTCTTGAAATTCCAACCCCTCTCAAAAGCACAAAGTTAGTATACCCTATTTACCTTTTTTAAAGGTAAAGGGTATAAAAAGGGAATCTTTTTGTAAACCATTTGAAAACCGTTTTCACTCCAAACATATCTGCTGATATACTTGAGCTGCCAACAGTGGTCGCGGAAGCAGCGATTCCTCTGAGATTTAATATTCGGGATATTGAAACCACTATTGCTGGCTTAAACCCGAGGAAAGTCCCAGGTAATGTTAAAATCAGCAATAATATGCTTTTAGAACTGCCCCGTATATATAAGAAAAATAATTCTTTTCATTTTTAATGCTATTTTACGCCTCCAACAGTAGCCTACTGAATGGAAGGTTTCGTTGATTACCATGATACCTAAGCCCGGAAAAGACCATACGAAAGCAGAATCTTATAGACCTATTAGCCTATTATCTAAAATGTCAAAACTATTTGAAAAACCACTTATGAGCAAGCTGACCCCCATAGTAAATGAGAATGGATGCATTCCAGATCATCAATTTGGATTCAGAACAAAACATAGCACTATTGAACAAACACATAGACTTGTAAGCATATAGTTAGAAAAACGTTCGAAGAAAAGAAATATTGTTCTGCGCTCTTCATTGACGTTTCCCAGGCTTTTGATATGGCATGAAGGTTTAATTTTGAAATTAAACCAAAACTTACCCGAAAACACTCATAAGTTATTTAAAAACTATTTAACTGGACGAAAATTTATCATCAAAGAAGGTAATTTTCTGAGCACACCTCGACCGATTCAAGCCAGAGTTCCCCAAGGCAGCATCTTGGGTCCTATCTTATATTTGATATACGCCTCTGATATGCCAATAAGCAATAATATCCACGTATCAACATTCGCTGACGATACAGCTTTCCTAAGCGTCCACGAAAACCCTCAAGAAGCATCCCGCAAATTACAGGAATATATATCTCAGTTGGAAAAATGGCTACAACAATGGAGGATAAAGGAGATCGAACAAAACTGTGTACATATTAATTTACATTGCGAAGGGAAACATGCCCGCCTATCCATATCAACACCCAGACTATACCGCAACGCAGCGAGGTTCTTCTTGATCGTCGATTAACATGGAAAACCAACATAGAAGCAAAGTTGATCCAAATGAAACTAAAAACAGATCAAATTAACTGGCTTATTGGGAGAAATTCTACACTAAGCCTAGTTTTCGAATTCATCAGCAGTTCAACAGCGCTTTTGAATTGCTTAATTCGACTCGCTGCTAGAGTTTGGACTGTGTCATGATTGGTTAAGCCATATTTGAAGACGTTGAAGGCATTATTAGTGATAACAGCCTTCTTCACCTCAGGCGTTGAGCCAATCGTTTGCAGTTTATTCGGTGTGTTAGCCAGTTCTTCTATCTGCTCCGCAAACTTTGATATCGGCTTGTCGCCTTGTTTTTTCTGTGAAGCTCTTCAAACACGACATTCACTGTCTTTTAGGTGCTGCGAGCTTTTTCAGCTTGACTAGCAGCGTTTCTATGCCCGTACCCCATCCAACGCTAGTTTAGTTTTTATCCTATCTGGAAGACTTGTGTTGAAAACTAACAAAAATAACAGTGTTTTGCTAGTGTCTGGTACGGCAGCTTGTATGAACCCAACAATGCTAATGAACTTGGAGAGGTCTTCGGGTTTTCCAGAGTATTCATGCATAACCTTTAGGCACTCTACCACGTTAAAAGTACACATGTCGGTAGGTGGGGTGGTGGGTATGTGGTTGCGTCTCCTGTATGCTTCGATTGACAGTAGTTTTGGGCCGGCTGTCGGACTTGGTTGTTGTATGTATATTGGAGCTGCTACTTTCTTAAGGGCCTTAGGCACATATTCTTGTGCTTTTGTTACTTCGAATAATGATTGTAACTGTCGAGGGACAGGGATTCGTCCTTCACATTGGTATAGCGTTAATGCGTTGCTAGCCAAAGTGTATACTTTTTTGAAAATTTCATCAATCTGATCTTGCCGCATCCTCAGAATTTTTCCCAGGTTTGAATGTTTGCGTAATCGTGGACATCAATTTAATTCGGCAGGGTCGGATATCAGAAGAGTCAGTTTGGCAGGATCGCTATATATATACGTTTAACAAAATGGTTAAAAGGTTTAGCTCAAGTTATTCGCACTAGAGCTTGTGCGTATTAATTTTAATAGTCTTCAAGCTTTAATAGAGACTTTAATTCAGTCAGTAAATAGTTTTACAACCAACATAACCTGCATGATGCAGGAAATGTTGAAAATGCAATCTACACTGCTGCAGGCGGTATTAAACAAACCATGAACCTAAAAATCTGTTTCTGGAACGCAAACGGCATCCGCCAACATAAAAACGAACTGGAATATTTCCTATTGGATAAACAAATTGACGTAATGTTGATCTTGACTCTGAGACACATTTGACGTCTAGAAGCTTTTTGGAAATAAATGGATACACCTTATACGACACCAAGGACCCCCGAGGAAGAGCTTGTGGTGGCTCGGCAATACTTATAAAGTCGCGACTCAAACACTATTCTCTGGGAGACACTCGTGAGGATTACCTTCAGGCAACAAATATTTGCGTCCAAAATTTCCACCAGGACTTGGTGATTTCATCGATTTATTCTCCTCCCAGATTTTCAATCACAGAAAGTCAATACAGTAAATTTTATAAATCACTAGGACCACCTTTTCTGGTAGCTGGTGATTACAACGCTAAGCATACTTTCTGGGGATCACGGCTAATCACCCCGATACAATTACTAAAATGGGGTTAAAAGTAATTTCATGCGGACAGTGAACACCAACCTACTGGCCATTAGATCGAAAAAAGACTCCAGATGTTATTGATTTTGGAGTGGTAAAGGGCGTTCCCAGCGAAATGTTTCTAGTTGAGGCCTCACTAGAATTATCTTCAGATCATTCTCCCACTATTGTTACCATACGGAACCCGCGAGAAACTGGTGAGTTGGGGACGACAATTACATATGTTAACTGGTTGAAATACAAGAAATACCTCAGTGCCCATTGCACGGATAGCATGCTGTTAAGAACGCTTCCAGACATATATGGCTATATTAGAAAGCTAGATGAAATCCTCATACAAGCTGTTGAACATGCTACTTCTACCAATCGACAGGTCAGATACCATAGAATCGACTCTGTAAATGTAGAATGGCTATTGTCAGAAAAAAGAAGAATTCGAAGAGCAACGATACAGATCCCCGCAGTTAAAAATTAGGCTCAAAGAATGTACCAAACAGCTTAGAAAATTATTAGAATATAAAAAATCAGCATCTCTGCAGATATTTCTCAAAGATCTTGATGCAACGCCACAAACAGATTATTCGCTATGGCGAGCAACCAGAGGACTGAAAAAACCTGAGATATGTAAGCCTACCCTACGAACTTTGGGCAGAGCTTGGGCAAGAACTGATACTGAAATAGGGACAGACGGACGGACAAAATAAAAATTGCTTAGAAAGTGATTCTGATCATATCTGTATATATATGTCCATACCTACCACGCTTCCTTCTTGAAATTCCAACCCCTCTCAAAAGCACAAAGTTAGTATACCCTATTTACCTTTTTTAAAGGTAAAGGGTATAAAAAGGGAATCTTTTTGTAAACCATTTGAAAACCGTTTTCACTCCAAACATATCTGCTGATATACTTGAGCTGCCAACAGTGGTCGCGGAAGCAGCGATTCCTCTGAGATTTAATATTCGGGATATTGAAACCACTATTGCTGGCTTAAACCCGAGGAAAGTCCCAGGTAATGTTAAAATCAGCAATAATATGCTTTTAGAACTGCCCCGTATATATAAGAAAAATAATTCTTTTCATTTTTAATGCTATTTTACGCCTCCAACAGTAGCCTACTGAATGGAAGGTTTCGTTGATTACCATGATACCTAAGCCCGGAAAAGACCATACGAAAGCAGAATCTTATAGACCTATTAGCCTATTATCTAACATGTCAAAACTATTTGAAAAACCACTTATGAGCAAGCTGACCCCCATAGTAAATGAGAATGGATGCATTCCAGATCATCAATTTGGATTCAGAACAAAACATAGCACTATTGAACAAACACATAGACTTGTAAGCATATAGTTAGAAAAACGTTCGAAGAAAAGAAATATTGTTCTGCCCTCTTCATTGACGTTTCCCAGGCTTTTGATATGGCATGAAGGTTTAATTTTGAAATTAATCCAAAACTTAACCGAAAACACTCATAAGTTATTTAAAAACTATTTAACTGGACGAAAATTTATCATCAAAGAAGGTAATTTTCTGAGCACACCTCGACCGATTCAAGCCAGAGTTCCCCAAGGCAGCATCTTGGGTCCTATCTTATATTTGATATACGCCTCTGATATGCCAATAAGCAATAATATCCACGTATCAACATTCGCTGACGATACAGCTTTCCTAAGCGTCCCCGAAAACTCTCAAGAAGCATCCCGCAAATTACAGGAATATATATCTCAGTTGGAAAAATGGCTACAACAATGGAGGATAAAGGTGATCGAACAAAACTGTGTACATATTAATTTACATTGCGAAGGGAAACATGCCCGCCTATCCATATCAACACCCAGACTATACCGCAACGCAGCGAGGTTCTTCTTGATCGTCGATTAACATGGAAAACCAACATAGAAGCAAAGTTGATCCAAATGAAACTAAAAACAGATCAAATTAACTGGCTTATTGGGAGAAATTCTACACTAAGCCTAGTTTTCGAATTCATCAGCAGTTCAACAGCGCTTTTGAATTGCTTAATTCGACTCGCTGCTAGAGTTTGGACTGTGTCATGATTGGTTAAGCCATATTTGAAGACGTTGAAGGCATTATTAGTGATAACAGCCTTCTTCACCTCAGGCGTTGAGCCAATCGTTTGCAGTTTATTCGGTGTGTTAGCCAGTTCTTCTATCTGCTCCGCAAACTTTGATATCGGCTTGTCGCCTTGTTTTTTCTGTGAAGCTCTTCAAACACGACATTCACTGTCTTTTAGGTGCTGCGAGCTTTTTCAGCTTGACTAGCAGCGTTTCTATGCCCGTACCCCATCCAACGCTAGTTTAGTTTTTATCCTATCTGGAAGACTTGTGTTGAAAACTAACAAAAATAACAGTGTTTTGCTAGTGTCTGGTACGGCAGCTTGTATGAACCCAACAATGCTAATGAACTTGGAGAGGTCTTCGGGTTTTCCAGAGTATTCATGCATAACCTTTAGGCACTCTACCACGTTAAAAGTACACATGTCGGTAGGTGGGGTGGTGGGTATGTGGTTGCGTCTCCTGTATGCTTCGATTGACAGTAGTTTTGGGCCGGCTGTCGGACTTGGTTGTGGTATGTATATTGGAGCTGCTACTTTCTTAAGGGCCTTAGGCACATATTCTTGTGCTTTTGTTACTTCGAATAATGATTGTAACTGTCGAGGGACAGGGATTCGTCCTTCACATTGGTATAGCGTTAATGCGTTGCTAGCCAAAGTGTATACTTTTTTGAAAATTTCATCAATCTGATCTTGCCGCATCCTCAGAATTTTTCCCAGGTTTGAATGTTTGCGTAATCGTGGACATCAATTTAATTCGGCAGGGTCGGATATCAGAAGAGTCAGTTTGGCAGGATCGCTATATATATACGTTTAACAAAATGGTTAAAAGGTTTAGCTCAAGTTATTCGCACTAGAGCTTGTGCGTATTAATTTTAATAGTCTTCAAGCTTTAATAGAGACTTTAATTCAGTCAGTAAATAGTTTTACAACCAACATAACCTGCATGATGCAGGAAATGTTGAAAATGCAATCTACACTGCTGCAGGCGGTATTAAACAAACCATGAACCTAAAAATCTGTTTCTGGAACGCAAACGGCATCCGCCAACATAAAAACGAACTGGAATATTTCCTATTGGATAAACAAATTGACGTAATGTTGATCTTGACTCTGAGACACATTTGACGTCTAGAAGCTTTTTGGAAATAAATGGATACACCTTATACGACACCAAGGACCCCCGAGGAAGAGCTTGTGGTGGCTCGGCAATACTTATAAAGTCGCGACTCAAACACTATTCTCTGGGAGACACCCGTGAGGATTACCTTCAGGCAACAAATATTTGCGTCCAAAATTTCCACCAGGACTTGGTGATTTCATCGATTTATTCTCCTCCCAGATTTTCAATCACAGAAAGTCAATACAGTAAATTTTATAAATCACTAGGACCACCTTTTCTGGTAGCTGGTGATTACAACGCTAAGCATACTTTCTGGGGATCACGGCTAATCACCCCGATACAATTACTAAAATGGGGTTAAAAGTAATTTCATGCGGACAGTGAACACCAACCTACTGGCCATTAGATCGAAAAAAGACTCCAGATGTTATTGATTTTGGAGTGGTAAAGGGCGTTCCCAGCGAAATGTTTCTAGTTGAGGCCTCACTAGAATTATCTTCAGATCATTCTCCCACTATTGTTACCATACGGAACCCGCGAGAAACTGGTGAGTTGGGGACGACAATTACATATGTTAACTGGTTGAAATACAAGAAATACCTCAGTGCCCATTGCACGGATAGCATGCTGTTAAGAACGCTTCCAGACATAGATGGCTCTATTAGAAAGCTAGATGAAATCCTCATACAAGCTGTTGAAAATGCTACTTCTACCAATCGACAGGTCAGATACCATAGAATCGACTCTGTAAATGTAGAATGGCTATTGTCAGAAAAAAGAAGAATTCAAAGAGCAACGATACAGATCCCCGCAGTTAAAAATTAGGCTCAAAGAATGTACCAAACAGCTTAGAAAATTATTAGAATATAAAAAATCAGCATCTCTGCAGATATTTCTCAAAGATCTTGATGCAACGCCACAAACAGATTATTCGCTATGGCGAGCAACCAGAGGACTTAAAAAACCTGAGATATGTAAGCCTACCCTACGAACTTTGGGCAGAGCTTGGGCAAGAACTGATACTGAAATAGGAACAGACGGACGGACAAAATAAAAATTGCTTAGAAAGTGATTCTGATCATATCTGTATATATATGTCCATACCTACCACGCTTCCTTCTTGAAATTCCAACCCCTCTCAAAAGCACAAAGTTAGTATACCCTATTTACCTTTTTTAAAGGTAAAGGGTATAAAAAGGGAATCTTTTTGTAAACCATTTGAAAACCGTTTTCACTCCAAACATATCTGCTGATATACTTGAGCTGCCAACAGTGGTCGCGGAAGCAGCGATTCCTCTGAGATTTAATATTCGGGATATTGAAACCACTATTGCTGGCTTAAACCCGAGGAAAGTCCCAGGTAATGTTAAAATCAGCAATAATATGCTTTTAGAACTGCCCCGTATATATAAGAAAAATAATTCTTTTCATTTTTAATGCTATTTTACGCCTCCAACAGTAGCCTACTGAATGGAAGGTTTCGTTGATTACCATGATACCTAAGCCCGGAAAAGACCATACGAAAGCAGAATCTTATAGACCTATTAGCCTATTATCTAACATGTCAAAACTATTTGAAAAACCACTTATGAGCAAGCTGACCCCCATAGTAAATGAGAATGGATGCATTCCAGATCATCAATTTGGATTCAGAACAAAACATAGCACTATTGAACAAACACATAGACTTGTAAGCATATAGTTAGAAAAACGTTCGAAGAAAAGAAATATTGTTCTGCCCTCTTCATTGACGTTTCCCAGGCTTTTGATATGGCATGAAGGTTTAATTTTGAAATTAAACCAAAACTTACCCGAAAACACTCATAAGTTATTTAAAAACTATTTAACTGGACGAAAATTTATCATCAAAGAAGGTAATTTTCTGAGCACACCTCGACCGATTCAAGCCAGAGTTCCCCAAGGCAGCATCTTGGGTCCTATCTTATATTTGATATACGCCTCTGATATGCCAATAAGCAATAATATCCACGTATCAACATTCGCTGACGATACAGCTTTCCTAAGCGTCCACGAAAACCCTCAAGAAGCATCCCGCAAATTACAGGAATATATATCTCAGTTGGAAAAATGGCTACAACAATGGAGGATAAAGGTGATCGAACAAAACTGTGTACATATTAATTTACATTGCGAAGGGAAACATGCCCGCCTATCCATATCAACACCCAGACTATACCGCAACGCAGCGAGGTTCTTCTTGATCGTCGATTAACATGGAAAACCAACATAGAAGCAAAGTTGATCCAAATGAAACTAAAAACAGATCAAATTAACTGGCTTATTGGGAGAAATTCTACACTAAGCCTAGTTTTCGAATTCATCAGCAGTTCAACAGCGCTTTTGAATTGCTTAATTCGACTCGCTGCTAGAGTTTGGACTGTGTCATGATTGGTTAAGCCATATTTGAAGACGTTGAAGGCATTATTAGTGATAACAGCCTTCTTCACCTCAGGCGTTGAGCCAATCGTTTGCAGTTTATTCGGTGTGTTAGCCAGTTCTTCTATCTGCTCCGCAAACTTTGATATCGGCTTGTCGCCTTGTTTTTTCTGTGAAGCTCTTCAAACACGACATTCACTGTCTTTTAGGTGCTGCGAGCTTTTTCAGCTTGACTAGCAGCGTTTCTATGCCCGTACCCCATCCAACGCTAGTTTAGTTTTTATCCTATCTGGAAGACTTGTGTTGAAAACTAACAAAAATAACAGTGTTTTGCTAGTGTCTGGTACGGCAGCTTGTATGAACCCAACAATGCTAATGAACTTGGAGAGGTCTTCGGGTTTTCCAGAGTATTCATGCATAACCTTTAGGCACTCTACCACGTTAAAAGTACACATGTCGGTAGGTGGGGTGGTGGGTATGTGGTTGCGTCTCCTGTATGCTTCGATTGACAGTAGTTTTGGGCCGGCTGTCGGACTTGGTTGTGGTATGTATATTGGAGCTACTACTTTCTTAAGGGCCTTAGGCACATATTCTTGTGCTTTTGTTACTTCGAATAATGATTGTAACTGTCGAGGGACAGGGATTCGTCCTTCACATTGGTATAGCGTTAATGCGTTGCTAGCCAAAGTGTATACTTTTTTGAAAATTTCATCAATCTGATCTTGCCGCATCCTCAGAATTTTTCCCAGGTTTGAATGTTTGCGTAATCGTGGACATCAATTTAATTCGGCAGGGTCGGATATCAGAAGAGTCAGTTTGGCAGGATCGCTATATATATACGTTTAACAAAATGGTTAAAAGGTTTAGCTCAAGTTATTCGCACTAGAGCTTGTGCGTATTAATTTTAATAGTCTTCAAGCTTTAATAGAGACTTTAATTCAGTCAGTAAATAGTTTTACAACCAACATAACCTGCATGATGCAGGAAATGTTGAAAATGCAATCTACACTGCTGCAGGCGGTATTAAACAAATCATGAACCTAAAAATCTGTTTCTGGAACGCAAACGGCATCCGCCAACATAAAAACGAACTGGAATATTTCCTATTGGATAAACAGATTTACGTAATGTTGATCTTGACTCTGAGACACATTTGACGTCTAGAAGCTTTTTGGAAATAAATGGATACACCTTATACGACACCAAGGACCCCCGAGGAAGAGCTTGTGGTGGCTCGGCAATACTTATAAAGTCGCGACTCAAACACTATTCTCTGGGAGACACTCGTGAGGATTACCTTCAGGCAACAAATATTTGCGTCCAAAATTTCCACCAGGACTTAGTGATTTCATCGATTTATTCTCCTCCCAGATTTTCAATCACAGAAAGTCAATACAGTAAATTTTATAAATCACTAGGACCACCTTTTCTGGTAGCTGGTGATTACAACGCTAAGCATACTTTCTGGGGATCACGGCTAATCACCCCGATACAATTACTAAAATGGGGTTAAAAGTAATTTCATGCGGACAGTGAACACCAACCTACTGGCCATTAGATCGAAAAAAGACTCCAGATGTTATTGATTTTGGAGTGGTAAAGGGCGTTCCCAGCGAAATGTTTCTAGTTGAGGCCTCACTAGAATTATCTTCAGATCATTCTCCCACTATTGTTACCATACGGAACCCGCGAGAAACTGGTGAGTTGGGGACGACAATTACATATGTTAACTGGTTGAAATACAAGAAATACCTCAGTGCCCATTGCACGGATAGCATGCTGTTAAGAACGCTTCCAGACATAGATGGCTATATTAGAAAGCTAGATGAAATCCTCATACAAGCTGTTGAACATGCTACTTCTACCAATCGACAGGTCAGATACCATAGAATCGACTCTGTAAATGTAGAATGGCTATTGTCAGAAAAAAGAAGAATTCAAAGAGCAACGATACAGATCCCCGCAGTTAAAAATTAGGCTCAAAGAATGTACCAAACAGCTTAGAAAATTATTAGAATATAAAAAATCAGCATCTCTGGAGATATTTCTCAAAGATCTTGATGCAACGCCACAAACAGATTATTCGCTATGGCGAGCAACCAGAGGACTTAAAAAACCTGAGATATGTAAGCCTACCCTACGAACTTTGGGCAGAGCTTGGGCAAGAACTGATACTGAAATAGGGACAGACGGACGGACAAAATAAAAATTGCTTAGAAAGTGATTCTGATCATATCTGTATATATATGTCCATACCTACCACGCTTCCTTCTTGAAATTCCAACCCCTCTCAAAAGCACAAAGTTAGTATACCCTATTTACCTTTTTTAAAGGTAAAGGGTATAAAAAGGGAATCTTTTTGTAAACCATTTGAAAACCGTTTTCACTCCAAACATATCTGCTGATATACTTGAGCTGCCAACAGTGGTCGCGGAAGCAGCGATTCCTCTGAGATTTAATATTCGGGATATTGAAACCACTATTGCTGGCTTAAACCCGAAGAAAGTCCCAGGTAATGTTAAAATCAGCAATAATATGCTTTTAGAACTGCCCCGTATATATAAGAAAAATAATTCTTTTCATTTTTAATGCTATTTTACGCCTCCAACAGTAGCCTACTGAATGGAAGGTTTCGTTGATTACCATGATACCTAAGCCCGGAAAAGACCATACGAAAGCAGAATCTTATAGACCTATTAGCCTATTATCTAACATGTCAAAACTATTTGAAAAACCACTTATGACCAAGCTGACCCCCATAGTAAATGAGAATGGATGCATTCCAGATCATCAATTTGGATTCAGAACAAAACATAGCACTATTGAACAAACACATAGACTTGTAAGCATATAGTTAGAAAAACGTTCGAAGAAAAGAAATATTGTTCTGCCCTCTTCATTGACGTTTCCCAGGCTTTTGATATGGCATGAAGGTTTAATTTTGAAATTAAACCAAAACTTACCCGAAAACACTCATAAGTTATTTAAAAACTATTTAACAGGACGAAAATTTATCATCAAAGAAGGTAATTTTCTGAGCACACCTCGACCGATTCAAGCCAGAGTTCCCCAAGGCAGCATCTTGGGTCCTATCTTATATTTGATATACGCCTCTGATATGCCAATAAGCAATAATATCCACGTATCAACATTCGCTGACGATACAGCTTTCCTAAGCGTTCACGAAAACCCTCAAGAAGCATCCCGCAAATTACAGGAATATATATCTCAGTTGGAAAAATGGCTACAACAATGGAGGATAAAGGTGATCGAACAAAACTGTGTACATATTAATTTACATTGCGAAGGGAAACATGCCCGCCTATCCATATCAACACCCAGACTATACCGCAACGCAGCGAGGTTCTTCTTGATCGTCGATTAACATGGAAAACCAACATAGAAGCAAAGTTGATCCAAATGAAACTAAAAACAGATCAAATTAACTGGCTTATTGGGAGAAATTCTACACTAAGCCTAGTTTTCGAATTCATCAGCAGTTCAACAGCGCTTTTGAATTGCTTAATTCGACTCGCTGCTAGAGTTTGGACTGTGTCATGATTGGTTAAGCCATATTTGAAGACGTTGAAGGCATTATTAGTGATAACAGCCTTCTTCACCTCAGGCGTTGAGCCAATCGTTTGCAGTTTATTCGGTGTGTTAGCCAGTTCTTCTATCTGCTCCGCAAACTTTGATATCGGCTTGTCGCCTTGTTTTTTCTGTGAAGCTCTTCAAACACGACATTCACTGTCTTTTAGGTGCTGCGAGCTTTTTCAGCTTGACTAGCAGCGTTTCTATGCCCGTACCCCATCCAACGCTAGTTTAGTTTTTATCCTATCTGGAAGACTTGTGTTGAAAACTAACAAAAATAACAGTGTTTTGCTAGTGTCTGGTACGGCAGCTTGTATGAACCCAACAATGCTAATGAACTTGGAGAGGTCTTCGGGTTTTCCAGAGTATTCATGCATAACCTTTAGGCACTCTACCACGTTAAAAGTACACATGTCGGTAGGTGGGGTGGTGGGTATGTGGTTGCGTCTCCTGTATGCTTCGATTGACAGTAGTTTTGGGCCGGCTGTCGGACTTGGTTGTGGTATGTATATTGGAGCTGCTACTTTCTTAAGGGCCTTAGGCACATATTCTTGTGCTTTTGTTACTTCGAATAATGATTGTAACTGTCGAGGGACAGGGATTCGTCCTTCACATTGGTATAGCGTTAATGCGTTGCTAGCCAAAGTGTATACTTTTTTGAAAATTTCATCAATCTGATCTTGCCGCATCCTCAGAATTTTTCCCAGGTTTGAATGTTTGCGTAATCGTGGACATCAATTTAATTCGGCAGGGTCGGATATCAGAAGAGTCAGTTTGGCAGGATCGCTATATATATACGTTTAACAAAATGGTTAAAAGGTTTAGCTCAAGTTATTCGCACTAGAGCTTGTGCGTATTAATTTTAATAGTCTTCAAGCTTTAATAGAGACTTTAATTCAGTCAGTAAATAGTTTTACAACCAACATAACCTGCATGATGCAGGAAATGTTGAAAATGCAATCTACACTGCTGCAGGCGGTATTAAACAAACCATGAACCTAAAAATCTGTTTCTGGAACGCAAACGGCATCCGCCAACATAAAAACGAACTGGAATATTTCCTATTGGATAAACAAATTGACGTAATGTTGATCTTGACTCTGAGACACATTTGACGTCTAGAAGCTTTTTGGAAATAAATGGATACACCTTATACGACACCAAGGACCCCCGAGGAAGAGCTTGTGGTGGCTCGGCAATACTTATAAAGTCGCGACTCAAACACTATTCTCTGGGAGACACTCGTGAGGATTACCTTCAGGCAACAAATATTTGCGTCCAAAATTTCCACCAGGACTTGGTGATTTCATCGATTTATTCTCCTCCCAGATTTTCAATCACAGAAAGTCAATACAGTAAATTTTAAAAATCACTAGGACCACCTTTTCTGGTAGCTGGTGATTACAACGCTAAGCATACTTTCTGGGGATCACGGCTAATCACCCCGATACAATTACTAAAATGGGGTTAAAAGTAATTTCATGCGGACAGTGAACACCAACCTACTGGCCATTAGATCGAAAAAAGACTCCAGATGTTATTGATTTTGGAGTGGTAAAGGGCGTTCCCAGCGAAATGTTTCTAGTTGAGGCCTCACTAGAATTATCTTCAGATCATTCTCCCACTATTGTTACCATACGGAACCCGCGAGAAACTGGTGAGTTGGGGACGACAATTACATATGTTAACTGGTTGAAATACAAGAAATACCTCAGTGCCCATTGCACGGATAGCATGCTGTTAAGAACGCTTCCAGACATAGATGGCTCTATTAGAAAGCTAGATGAAATCCTCATACAAGCTGTTGAACATGCTACTTCTACCAATCGACAGGTCAGATACCATAGAATCGACTCTGTAAATGTAGAATGGCTATTGTCAGAAAAAAGAAGAATTCAAAGAGCAACGATACAGATCCCCGCAGTTAAAAATTAGGCTCAAAGAATGTACCAAACAGCTTAGAAAATTATTAGAATATAAAAAATCAGCATCTCTGCAGATATTTCTCAAAGATCTTGATGCAACGCCACAAACAGATTATTCGCTATGGCGAGCAACCAGAGGACTTAAAAAACCTGAGATATGTAAGCCTACCCTACGAACTTTGGGCAGAGCTTGGGCAAGAACTGATACTGAAATAGGAACAGACGGACGGACAAAATAAAAATTGCTTAGAAAGTGATTCTGATCATATCTGTATATATATATGTCCATACCTACCACGCTTCCTTCTTGAAATTCCAACCCCTCTCAAAAGCACAAAGTTAGTATACCCTATTTACCTTTTTTAAAGGTAAAGGGTATAAAAAGGGAATCTTTTTGTAAACCATTTGAAAACCGTTTTCACTCCAAACATATCTGCTGATATACTTGAGCTGCCAACAGTGGTCGCGGAAGCAGCGATTCCTCTGAGATTTAATATTCGGGATATTGAAACCACTATTGCTGGCTTAAACCCGAGGAAAGTCCCAGGTAATGTTAAAATCAGCAATAATATGCTTTTAGAACTGCCCCGTATATATAAGAAAAATAATTCTTTTCATTTTTAATGCTATTTTACGCCTCCAACAGTAGCCTACTGAATGGAAGGTTTCGTTGATTACCATGATACCTAAGCCCGGAAAAGACCATACGAAAGCAGAATCTTATAGACCTATTAGCCTATTATCTAACATGTCAAAACTATTTGAAAAACCACTTATGAGCAAGCTGACCCCCATAGTAAATGAGAATGGATGCATTCCAGATCATCAATTTGGATTCAGAACAAAACATAGCACTATTGAACAAACACATAGACTTGTAAGCATATAGTTAGAAAAACGTTCGAAGAAAAGAAATATTGTTCTGCCCTCTTCATTGACGTTTCCCAGGCTTTTGATATGGCATGAAGGTTTAATTTTGAAATTAAACCAAAACTTACCCGAAAACACTCATAAGTTATTTAAAAACTATTTAACTGGACGAAAATTTATCATCAAAGAAGGTAATTTTCTGAGCACACCTCGACCGATTCAAGCCAGAGTTCCCCAAGGCAGCATCTTGGGTCCTATCTTATATTTGATATACGCCTCTGATATGCCAATAAGCAATAATATCCACGTATCAACATTCGCTGACGATACAGCTTTCCTAAGCGTCCACGAAAACCCTCAAGAAGCATCCCGCAAATTACAGGAATATATATCTCAGTTGGAAAAATGGCTACAACAATGGAGGATAAAGGTGATCGAACAAAACTGTGTACATATTAATTTACATTGCGAAGGGAAACATGCCCGCCTATCCATATCAACACCCAGACTATACCGCAACGCAGCGAGGTTCTTCTTGATCGTCGATTAACATGGAAAACCAACATAGAAGCAAAGTTGATCCAAATGAAACTAAAAACAGATCAAATTAACTGGCTTATTGGGAGAAATTCTACACTAAGCCTAGTTTTCGAATTCATCAGCAGTTCAACAGCGCTTTTGAATTGCTTAATTCGACTCGCTGTTAGAGTTTGGACTGTGTCATGATTGGTTAAGCCATATTTGAAGACGTTGAAGGCATTATTAGTGATAACAGCCTTCTTCACCTCAGGCGTTGAGCCAATCGTTTGCAGTTTATTCGGTGTGTTAGCCAGTTCTTCTATCTGCTCCGCAAACTTTGATATCGGCTTGTCGCCTTGTTTTTTCTGTGAAGCTCTTCAAACACGACATTCACTGTCTTTTAGGTGCTGCGAGCTTTTTCAGCTTGACTAGCAGCGTTTCTATGCCCGTACCCCATCCAACGCTAGTTTAGTTTTTATCCTATCTGGAAGACTTGTGTTGAAAACTAACAAAAATAACAGTGTTTTGCTAGTGTCTGGTACGGCAGCTTGTATGAACCCAACAATGCTAATGAACTTGGAGAGGTCTTCGGGTTTTCCAGAGTATTCATGCATAACCTTTAGGCACTCTACCTCGTTAAAAGTACACATGTCGGTAGGTGGGGTGGTGGGTATGTGGTTGCGTCTCCTGTATGCTTCGATTGACAGTAGTTTTGGGCCGGCTGTCGGACTTGGTTGTGGTATGTATATTGGAGCTGCTACTTTCTTAAGGGCCTTAGGCACATATTCTTGTGCTTTTGTTACTTCGAATAATGATTGTAACTGTCGAGGGACAGGGATTCGTCCTTCACATTGGTATAGCGTTAATGCGTTGCTAGCCAAAGTGTATACTTTTTTGAAAATTTCATCAATCTGATCTTGCCGCATCCTCAGAATTTTTCCCAGGTTTGAATGTTTGCGTAATCGTGGACATCAATTTAATTCGGCAGGGTCGGATATCAGAAGAGTCAGTTTGGCAGGATCGCTATATATATACGTTTAACAAAATGGTTAAAAGGTTTAGCTCAAGTTATTCGCACTAGAGCTTGTGCGTATTAATTTTAATAGTCTTCAAGCTTTAATAGAGACTTTAATTCAGTCAGTAAATAGTTTTACAACCAACATAACCTGCATGATGCAGGAAATGTTGAAAATGCAATCTACACTGCTGCAGGCGGTATTAAACAAACCATGAACCTAAAAATCTGTTTCTGGAACGCAAACGGCATCCGCCAACATAAAAACGAACTGGAATATTTCCTATTGGATAAACAAATTGACGTAATGTTGATCTTGACTCTGAGACACATTTGACGTCTAGAAGCTTTTTGGAAATAAATGGATACACCTTATACGACACCAAGGACCCCCGAGGAAGAGCTTGTGGTGGCTCGGCAATACTTATAAAGTCGCGACTCAAACACTATTCTCTGGGAGACACTCGTGAGGATTACCTTCAGGCAGCAAATATTTGCGTCCAAAATTTCCACCAGGACTTGGTGATTTCATCGATTTATTCTCCTCCCAGATTTTCAATCATAGAAAGTCAATACAGTAAATTTTATAAATCACTAGGACCACCTTTTCTGGTAGCTGGTGATTACAACGCTAAGCATACTTTCTGGGGATCACGGCTAATCACCCCGATACAATTACTAAAATGGGGTTAAAAGTAATTTCATGCGGACAGTGAACACCAACCTACTGGCCATTAGATCGAAAAAAGACTCCAGATGTTATTGATTTTGGAGTGGTAAAGGGCGTTCCCAGCGAAATGTTTCTAGTTGAGGCCTCACTAGAATTATCTTCAGATCATTCTCCCACTATTGTTACCATACGGAACCCGCGAGAAACTGGTGAGTTGGGGACGACAATTACATATGTTAACTGGTTGAAATACAAGAAATACCTCAGTGCCCATTGCACGGATAGCATGCTGTTAAGAACGCTTCCAGACATAGATGGCTCTATTAGAAAGCTAGATGAAATCCTCATACAAGCTGTTGAACATGCTACTTCTACCAATCGACAGGTCAGATACCATAGAATCGACTCTGTAAATGTAGAATGGCTATTGTCAGAAAAAAGAAGAATTCGAAGAGCAACGATACAGATCCCCGCAGTTAAAAATTAGGCTCAAAGAATGTACCAAACAGCTTAGAAAATTATTAGAATATAAAAAATCAGCATCTCTGCAGATATTTCTCCAAGATCTTGATGCAACGCCACAAACAGATTATTCGCTATGGCGAGCAACCAGAGGACTTAAAAAACCTGAGATATGTAAGCCTACCCTACGAACTTTGGGCAGAGCTTGGGCAAGAACTGATACTGAAATAGGAACAGACGGACGGACAAAATAAAAATTGCTTAGAAAGTGATTCTGATCATATCTGTATATATATGTCCATACCTACCACGCTTCCTTCTTGAAATTCCAACCCCTCTCAAAAGCACAAAGTTAGTATACCCTATTTACCTTTTTTAAAGGTAAAGGGTATAAAAAGGGAATCTTTTTGTAAACCATTTGAAAACCGTTTTCACTCCAAACATATCTGCTGATATACTTGAGCTGCCAACAGTGGTCGCGGAAGCAGCGATTCCTCTGAGATTTAATATTCGGGATATTGAAACCACTATTGCTGGCTTAAACCCGAGGAAAGTCCCAAGTAATGTTAAAATCAGCAATAATATGCTTTTAGAACTGCCCCGTATATATAAGAAAAATAATTCTTTTCATTTTTAATGCTATTTTACGCCTCCAACAGTAGCCTACTGAATGGAAGGTTTCGTTGATTACCATGATACCTAAGCCCGGAAAAGACCATACGAAAGCAGAATCTTATAGACCTATTAGCCTATTATCTAACATGTCAAAACTATTTGAAAAACCACTTATGAGCAAGCTGACCCCCATAGTAAATGAGAATGGATGCATTCCAGATCATCAATTTGGATTCAGAACAAAACATAGCACTATTGAACAAACACATAGACTTGTAAGCATATAGTTAGAAAAACGTTCGAAGAAAAGAAATATTGTTCTGCCCTCTTCATTGACGTTTCCCAGGCTTTTGATATGGCATGAAGGTTTAATTTTGAAATTAAACCAAAACTTACCCGAAAACACTCATAAGTTATTTAAAAACTATTTAACTGGACGAAAATTTATCATCAAAGAAGGTAATTTTCTGAGCACACCTCGACCGATTCAAGCCAGAGTTCCCCAAGGCAGCATCTTGGGTCCTATCTTATATAATATATACGCCTCTGATATGCCAATAAGCAATAATATCCACGTATCAACATTCGCTGACGATACAGCTTTCCTAAGCGTCCACGAAAACCCTCAAGAAGCATCCCGCAAATTACAGGAATATATATCTCAGTTGGAAAAATGGCTACAACAATGGAGGATAAAGGTGATCGAACAAAACTGTGTACATATTAATTTACATTGCGAAGGGAAACATGCCCGCCTATCCATATCAACACCCAGACTATACCGCAACGCAGCGAGGTTCTTCTTGATCGTCGATTAACATGGAAAACCAACATAGAAGCAAAGTTGATCCAAATGAAACTAAAAACAGATCAAATTAACTGGCTTATTGGGAGAAATTCTACACTAAGCCTAGTTTTCGAATTCATCAGCAGTTCAACAGCGCTTTTGAATTGCTTAATTCGACTCGCTGCTAGAGTTTGGACTGTGTCATGATTGGTTAAGCCATATTTGAAGACGTTGAAGGCATTATTAGTGATAACAGCCTTCTTCACCTCAGGCGTTGAGCCAATCGTTTGCAGTTTATTCGGTGTGTTAGCCAGTTCTTCTATCTGCTCCGCAAACTTTGATATCGGCTTGTCGCCTTGTTTTTTCTGTGAAGCTCTTCAAACACGACATTCACTGTCTTTTAGGTGCTGCGAGCTTTTTCAGCTTGACTAGCAGCGTTTCTATGCCCGTACCCCATCCAACGCTAGTTTAGTTTTTATCCTATCTGGAAGACTTGTGTTGAAAACTAACAAAAATAACAGTGTTTTGCTAGTGTCTGGTACGGCAGCTTGTATGAACCCAACAATGCTAATGAACTTGGAGAGGTCTTCGGGTTTTCCAGAGTATTCATGCATAACCTTTAGGCACTCTACCTCGTTAAAAGTACACATGTCGGTAGGTGGGGTGGTGGGTATGTGGTTGCGTCTCCTGTATGCTTCGATTGACAGTAGTTTTGGGCCGGCTGTCGGACTTGGTTGTGGTATGTATATTGGAGCTGCTACTTTCTTAAGGGCCTTAGGCACATATTCTTGTGCTTTTGTTACTTCGAATAATGATTGTAACTGTCGAGGGACAGGGATTCGTCCTTCACATTGGTATAGCGTTAATGCGTTGCTAGCCAAAGTGTATACTTTTTTGAAAATTTCATCAATCTGATCTTGCCGCATCCTCAGAATTTTTCCCAGGTTTGAATGTTTGCGTAATCGTGGACATCAATTTAATTCGGCAGGGTCGGATATCAGAAGAGTCAGTTTGGCAGGATCGCTATATATATACGTTTAACAAAATGGTTAAAAGGTTTAGCTCAAGTTATTCGCACTAGAGCTTGTGCGTATTAATTTTAATAGTCTTCAAGCTTTAATAGAGACTTTAATTCAGTCAGTAAATAGTTTTACAACCAACATAACCTGCATCATGCAGGTTATGTTGAAAATGCAATCTACACTGCTGCAGGCGGTATTAAACAAACCATGAACCTAAAAATCTGTTTCTGGAACGCAAACGGCATCCGCCAACATAAAAACGAACTGGAATATTTCCTATTGGATAAACAAATTGACGTAATGTTGATCTTGACTCTGAGACACATTTGACGTCTAGAAGCTTTTTGGAAATAAATGGATACACCTTATACGACACCAAGGACCCCCGAGGAAGAGCTTGTGGTGGCTCGGCAATACTTATAAAGTCGCGACTCAAACACTATTCTCTGGGAGACACTCGTGAGGATTACCTTCAGGCAGCAAATATTTGCGTCCAAAATTTCCACCAGGACTTGGTGATTTCATCGATTTATGCTCCTCCCAGATTTTCAATCATAGAAAGTCAATACAGTAAATTTTATAAATCACTAGGACCACCTTTTCTGGTAGCTGGTGATTACAACGCTAAGCATACTTTCTGGGGATCACGGCTAATCACCCCGATACAATTACTAAAATGGGGTTAAAAGTAATTTCATGCGGACAGTGAGCACCAACCTACTGGCCATTAGATCGAAAAAAGACTCCAGATGTTATTGATTTTGGAGTGGTAAAGGGCGTTCCCAGCGAAATGTTTCTAGTTGAGGCCTCACTAGAATTATCTTCAGATCATTCTCCCACTATTGTTACCATACGGAACCCGCGAGAAACTGGTGAGTTGGGGACGACAATTACATATGTTAACTGGTTGAAATACAAGAAATACCTCAGTGCCCATTGCACGGATAGCATGCTGTTAAGAACGCTTCCAGACATAGATGGCTCTATTAGAAAGCTAGATGAAATCCTCATACAAGCTGTTGAACATGCTACTTCTACCAATCGACAGGTCAGATACCATAGAATCGACTCTGTAAATGTAGAATGGCTATTGTCAGAAAAAAGAAGAATTCGAAGAGCAACGATACAGATCCCCGCAGTTAAAAATTAGGCTCAAAGAATGTACCAAACAGCTTAGAAAATTATTAGAATATAAAAAATCAGCATCTCTGCAGATATTTCTCCAAGATCTTGATGCAACGCCACAAACAGATTATTCGCTATGGCGAGCAACCAGAGGACTGAAAAAACCTGAGATATGTAAGCCTACCCTACGAACTTTGGGCAGAGCTTGGGCAAGAACTGATACTGAAATAGGGACAGACGGACGGACAAAATAAAAATTGCTTAGAAAGTGATTCTGATCATATCTGTATATATATGTCCATACCTACCACGCTTCCTTCTTGAAATTCCAACCCCTCTCAAAAGCACAAAGTTAGTATACCCTATTTACCTTTTTTAAAGGTAAAGGGTATAAAAAGGGAATCTTTTTGTAAACCATTTGAAAACCGTTTTCACTCCAAACATATCTGCTGATATACTTGAGCTGCCAACAGTGGTCGCGGAAGCAGCGATTCCTCTGAGATTTAATATTCGGGATATTGAAACCACTATTGCTGGCTTAAACCCGAGGAAAGTCCCAGGTAATGTTAAAATCAGCAATAATATGCTTTTAGAACTGCCCCGTATATATAAGAAAAATAATTCTTTTCATTTTTAATGCTATTTTACGCCTCCAACAGTAGCCTACTGAATGGAAGGTTTCGTTGATTACCATGATACCTAAGCCCGGAAAAGACCATACGAAAGCAGAATCTTATAGACCTATTAGCCTATTATCTAACATGTCAAAACTATTTGAAAAACCACTTATGAGCAAGCTGACCCCCATAGTAAATGAGAATGGATGCATTCCAGATCATCAATTTGGATTCAGAACAAAACATAGCACTATTGAACAAACACATAGACTTGTAAGCATATAGTTAGAAAAACGTTCGAAGAAAAGAAATATTGTTCTGCCCTCTTCATTGACGTTTCCCAGGCTTTTGATATGGCATGAAGGTTTAATTTTGAAATTAAACCAAAACTTACCCGAAAACACTAAGTTATTTAAAAACTATTTAACTGGACGAAAATTTATCATCAAAGAAGGTAATTTTCTGAGCACACCTCGACCGATTCAAGCCAGAGTTCCCCAAGGCAGCATCTTGGGTCCTATCTTATATTTGATATACGCCTCTGATATGCCAATAAGCAATAATATCCACGTATCAACATTCGCTGACGATACAGCTTTCCTAAGCGTCCACGAAAACCCTCAAGAAGCATCCCGCAAATTACAGGAATATATATCTCAGTTGGAAAAATGGCTACAACAATGGAGGATAAAGGTGATCGAACAAAACTGTGTACATATTAATTTACATTGCGAAGGGAAACATGCCCGCCTATCCATATCAACACCCAGACTATACCGCAACGCAGCGAGGTTCTTCTTGATCGTCGATTAACATGGAAAACCAACATAGAAGCAAAGTTGATCCAAATGAAACTAAAAACAGATCAAATTAACTGGCTTATTGGGAGAAATTCTACACTAAGCCTAGTTTTCGAATTCATCAGCAGTTCAACAGCGCTTTTGAATTGCTTAATTCGACTCGCTGCTAGAGTTTGGACTGTGTCATGATTGGTTAAGCCATATTTGAAGACGTTGAAGGCATTATTAGTGATAACAGCCTTCTTCACCTCAGGCGTTGAGCCAATCGTTTGCAGTTTATTCGGTGTGTTAGCCAGTTCTTCTATCTGCTCCGCAAACTTTGATATCGGCTTGTCGCCTTGTTTTTTCTGTGAAGCTCTTCAAACACGACATTCACTGTCTTTTAGGTGCTGCGAGCTTTTTCAGCTTGACTAGCAGCGTTTCTATGCCCGTACCCCATCCAACGCTAGTTTAGTTTTTATCCTATCTGGAAGACTTGTGTTGAAAACTAACAAAAATAACAGTGTTTTGCTAGTGTCTGGTACGGCAGCTTGTATGAACCCAACAATGCTAATGAACTTGGAGAGGTCTTCGGGTTTTCCAGAGTATTCATGCATAACCTTTAGGCACTCTACCTCGTTAAAAGTACACATGTCGGTAGGTGGGGTGGTGGGTATGTGGTTGCGTCTCCTGTATGCTTCGATTGACAGTAGTTTTGGGCCGGCTGTCGGACTTGGTTGTGGTATGTATATTGGAGCTGCTACTTTCTTAAGGGCCTTAGGCACATATTCTTGTGCTTTTGTTACTTCGAATAATGATTGTAACTGTCGAGGGATAGGGATTCGTCCTTCACATTGGTATAGCGTTAATGCGTTGCTAGCCAAAGTGTATACTTTTTTGAAAATTTCATCAATCTGATCTTGCCGCATCCTCAGAATTTTTCCCAGGTTTGAATGTTTGCGTAATCGTGGACATCAATTTAATTCGGCAGGGTCGGATATCAGAAGAGTCAGTTTGGCAGGATCGCTATATATATACGTTTAACAAAATGGTTAAAAGGTTTAGCTCAAGTTATTCGCACTAGAGCTTGTGCGTATTAATTTTAATAGTCTTCAAGCTTTAATAGAGACTTTAATTCAGTCAGTAAATAGTTTTACAACCAACATAACCTGCATGATGCAGGAAATGTTGAAAATGCAATCTACACTGCTGCAGGCGGTATTAAACAAACCATGAACCTAAAAATCTGTTTCTGGAACGCAAACGGCATCCGCCAACATAAAAACGAACTGGAATATTTCCTATTGGATAAACAAATTGACGTAATGTTGATCTTGACTCTGAGACACATTTGACGTCTAGAAGCTTTTTGGAAATAAATGGATACACCTTATACGACACCAAGGACCCCCGAGGAAGAGCTTGTGGTGGCTCGGCAATACTTATAAAGTCGCGACTCAAACACTATTCTCTGGGAGACACTCGTGAGGATTACCTTCAGGCAACAAATATTTGCGTCCAAAATTTCCACCAGGACTTGGTGATTTCATCGATTTATTCTCCTCCCAGATTTTCAATCACAGAAAGTCAATACAGTAAATTTTATAAATCACTAGGACCACCTTTTCTGGTAGCTGGTGATTACAACGCTAAGCATACTTTCTGGGGATCACGGCTAATCACCCCGATACAATTACTAAAATGGGGTTAAAAGTAATTTCATGCGGACAGTGAACACCAACCTACTGGCCATTAGATCGAAAAAAGACTCCAGATGTTATTGATTTTGGAGTGGTAAAGGGCGTTCCCAGCGAAATGTTTCTAGTTGAGGCCTCACTAGAATTATCTTCAGATCATTCTCCCACTATTGTTACCATACGGAACCCGCGAGAAACTGGTGAGTTGGGGACGACAATTACATATGTTAACTGGTTGAAATACAAGAAATACCTCAGTGCCCATTGCACGGATAGCATGCTGTTAAGAACGCTTCCAGACATAGATGGCTCTATTAGAAAGCTAGATGAAATCCTCATACAAGCTGTTGAACATGCTACTTCTACCAATCGACAGGTCAGATACCATAGAATCGACTCTGTAAATGTAGAATGGCTATTGTCAGAAAAAAGAAGAATTCAAAGAGCAACGATACAGATCCCCGCAGTTAAAAATTAGGCTCAAAGAATGTACCAAACAGCTTAGAAAATTATTAGAATAGAAAAAATCAGCATCTCTGCAGATATTTCTCAAAGATCTTGATGCAACGCCACAAACAGATTATTCGCTATGGCGAGCAACCAGAGGACTTAAAAAACCTGAGATATGTAAGCCTACCCTACGAACTTTGGGCAGAGCTTGGGCAAGAACTGATACTGAAATAGGGACAGACGGACGGACAAAATAAAAATTGCTTAGAAAGTGATTCTGATCATATCTGTATATATATGTCCATACCTACCACGCTTCCTTCTTGAAATTCCAACCCCTCTCAAAAGCACAAAGTTAGTATACCCTATTTACCTTTTTTAAAGGTAAAGGGTATAAAAAGGGAATCTTTTTGTAAACCATTTGAAAACCGTTTTCACTCCAAACATATCTGCTGATATACTTGAGCTGCCAACAGTGGTCGCGGAAGCAGCGATTCCTCTGAGATTTAATATTCGGGATATTGAAACCACTATTGCTGGCTTAAACCCGAGGAAAGTCCCAGGTAATGTTAAAATCAGCAATAATATGCTTTTAGAACTGCCCCGTATATATAAGAAAAATAATTCTTTTCATTTTTAATGCTATTTTACGCCTCCAACAGTAGCCTACTGAATGGAAGGTTTCGTTGATTACCATGATACCTAAGCCCGGAAAAGACCATACGAAAGCAGAATCTTATAGACCTATTAGCCTATTATCTAACATGTCAAAACTATTTGAAAAACCACTTATGAGCAAGCTGACCCCCATAGTAAATGAGAATGGATGCATTCCAGATCATCAATTTGGATTCAGAACAAAACATAGCACTATTGAACAAACACATAGACTTGTAAGCATATAGTTAGAAAAACGTTCGAAGAAAAGAAATATTGTTCTGCCCTCTTCATTGACGTTTCCCAGGCTTTTGATATGGCATGAAGGTTTAATTTTGAAATTAAACCAAAACTTACCCGAAAACACTCATAAGTTATTTAAAAACTATTTAACTGGACGAAAATTTATCATCAAAGAAGGTAATTTTCTGAGCACACCTCGACCGATTCAAGCCAGAGTTCCCCAAGGCAGCATCTTGGGTCCTATCTTATATTTGATATACGCCTCTGATATGCCAATAAGCAATAATATCCACGTATCAACATTCGCTGACGATACAGCTTTCCTAAGCGTCCACGAAAACCCTCAAGAAGCATCCCGCAAATTACAGGAATATATATCTCAGTTGGAAAAATGGCTACAACAATGGAGGATAAAGGTGATCGAACAAAACTGTGTACATATTAATTTGCATTGCGAAGGGAAACATGCCCGCCTATCCATATCAACACCCAGACTATACCGCAACGCAGCGAGGTTCTTCTTGATCGTCGATTAACATGGAAAACCAACATAGAAGCAAAGTTGATCCAAATGAAACTAAAAACAGATCAAATTAACTGGCTTATTGGGAGAAATTCTACACTAAGCCTAGTTTTCGAATTCATCAGCAGTTCAACAGCGCTTTTGAATTGCTTAATTCGACTCGCTGCTAGAGTTTGGACTGTGTCATGATTGGTTAACCCATCTTTGAAGACGTTGAAGGCATTATTAGTGATAACAGCCTTCTTCACCTCAGGCGTTGAGCCAATCGTTTGCAGTTTATTCGGTGTGTTAGCCAGTTCTTCTATCTGCTCCGCAAACTTTGATATCGGCTTGTCGCCTTGTTTTTTCTGTGAAGCTCTTCAAACACGACATTCACTGTCTTTTAGGTGCTGCGAGCTTTTTCAGCTTGACTAGCAGCGTTTCTATGCCCGTACCCCATCCAACGCTAGTTTAGTTTTTATCCTATCTGGAAGACTTGTGTTGAAAACTAACAAAAATAACAGTGTTTTGCTAGTGTCTGGTACGGCAGCTTGTATGAACCCAACAATGCTAATGAACTTGGAGAGGTCTTCGGGTTTTCCAGAGTATTCATGCATAACCTTTAGGCACTCTACCTCGTTAAAAGTACACATGTCGGTAGGTGGGGTGGTGGGTATGTGGTTGCGTCTCCTGTATGCTTCGATTGACAGTAGTTTTGGGCCGGCTGTCGGACTTGGTTGTGGTATGTATATTGGAGCTGCTACTTTCTTAAGGGCCTTAGGCACATATTCTTGTGCTTTTGTTACTTCGAATAATGATTGTAACTGTCGAGGGACAGGGATTCGTCCTTCACATTGGTATAGCGTTAATGCGTTGCTAGCCAAAGTGTATACTTTTTTGAAAATTTCATCAATCTGATCTTGCCGCATCCTCAGAATTTTTCCCAGGTTTGAATGTTTGCGTAATCGTGGACATCAATTTAATTCGGCAGGGTCGGATATCAGAAGAGTCAGTTTGGCAGGATCGCTATATATATACGTTTAACAAAATGGTTAAAAGGTTTAGCTCAAGTTATTCGCACTAGAGCTTGTGCGTATTAATTTTAATAGTCTTCAAGCTTTAATAGAGACTTTAATTCAGTCAGTAAATAGTTTTACAACCAACATAACCTGCATGATGCAGGAAATGTTGAAAATGCAATCTACACTGCTGCAGGCGGTATTAAACAAACCATGAACCTAAAAATCTGTTTCTGGAACGCAAACGGCATCCGCCAACATAAAAACGAACTGGAATATTTCCTATTGGATAAACAAATTGACGTAATGTTGATCTTGACTCTGAGACACATTTGACGTCTAGAAGCTTTTTGGAAATAAATGGATACACCTTATACGACACCAAGGACCCCCGAGGAAGAGCTTGTGGTGGCTTGGCAATACTTATAAAGTCGCGACTCAAACACTATTCTCTGGGAGACACTCGTGAGGATTACCTTCAGGCAACAAATATTTGCGTCCAAAATTTCCACCAGGACTTGGTGATTTCATCGATTTATTCTCCTCCCAGATTTTCAATCACAGAAAGTCAATACAGTAAATTTTATAAATCACTAGGACCACCTTTTCTGGTAGCTGGTGATTACAACGCTAAGCATACTTTCTGGGGATCACGGCTAATCACCCCGATACAATTACTAAAATGGGGTTAAAAGTAATTTCATGCGGACAGTGAACACCAACCTACTGGCCATTAGATCGAAAAAAGACTCCAGATGTTATTGATTTTGGAGTGGTAAAGGGCGTTCCCAGCGAAATGTTTCTAGTTGAGGCCTCACTAGAATTATCTTCAGATCATTCTCCCACTATTGTTACCATACGGAACCCGCGAGAAACTGGTGAGTTGGGGACGACAATTACATATGTTAACTGGTTGAAATACAAGAAATACCTCAGTGCCCATTGCACGGATAGCATGCTGTTAAGAACGCTTCCAGACATAGATGGCTCTATTAGAAAGCTAGATGAAATCCTCATACAAGCTGTTGAACATGCTACTTCTACCAATCGACAGGTCAGATACCATAGAATCGACTCTGTAAATGTAGAATGGCTATTGTCAGAAAAAAGAAGAATTCGAAGAGCAAAGAATGTACCAAACAGCTTAGAAAATTATTAGAATATAAAAAATCAGCATCTCTGCAGATATTTCTCCAAGATCTTGATGCAACGCCACAAACAGATTATTCGCTATGGCGAGCAACCAGAGGACTTAAAAAACCTGAGATATGTAAGCCTACCCTACGAACTTTGGGCAGAGCTTGGGCAAGAACTGATACTGAAATAGGGACAGACGGACGGACAAAATAAAAATTGCTTAGAAAGTGATTCTGATCATATCTGTATATATATGTCCATACCTACCACGCTTCCTTCTTGAAATTCCAACCCCTCTCAAAAGCACAAAGTTAGTATACCCTATTTACCTTTTTTAAAGGTAAAGGGTATAAAAAGGGAATCTTTTTGTAAACCATTTGAAAACCGTTTTCACTCCAAACATATCTGCTGATATACTTGAGCTGCCAACAGTGGTCGCGGAAGCAGCGATTCCTCTGAGATTTAATATTCGGGATATTGAAACCACTATTGCTGGCTTAAACCCGAGGAAAGTCCCAGGTAATGTT
The DNA here is from genome assembly GCA_920105625.2 of Clusia tigrina. Taxonomy (NCBI): domain Eukaryota; kingdom Metazoa; phylum Arthropoda; class Insecta; order Diptera; family Clusiidae; genus Clusia; species Clusia tigrina. The sequence goes on along the minus strand of OV050030.1, from coordinate 145,273,636 downwards.
AAAATCAGCAATAATATGCTTTTAGAACTGCCCCGTATATATAAGAAAAATAATTCTTTTCATTTTTAATGCTATTTTACGCCTCCAACAGCAGCCTACTGAATGGAAGGTTTCGTTGATTACCATGATACCTAAGCCCGGAAAAGACCATACGAAAGCAGAATCTTATAGACCTATTAGCCTATTATCTAACATGTCAAAACTATTTGAAAAACCACTTATGAGCAAGCTGACCCCCATAGTAAATGAGAATGGATGCATTCCAGATCATCAATTTGGATTCAGAACAAAACATAGCACTATTGAACAAACACATAGACTTGTAAGCATATAGTTAGAAAAACGTTCGAAGAAAAGAAATATTGTTCTGCCCTCTTCATTGACGTTTCCCAGGCTTTTGATATGGCATGAAGGTTTAATTTTGAAATTAAACCAAAACTTACCCGAAAACACTCATAAGTTATTTAAAAACTATTTAACTGGACGAAAATTTATCATCAAAGAAGGTAATTTTCTGAGCACACCTCGACCGATTCAAGCCAGAGTTCCCCAAGGCAGCATCTTGGGTCCTATCTTATATTTGATATACGCCTCTGATATGCCAATAAGCAATAATATCCACGTATCAACATTCGCTGACGATACAGCTTTCCTAAGCGTCCACGAAAACCCTCAAGAAGCATCCCGCAAATTACAGGAATATATATCTCAGTTGGAAAAATGGCTACAACAATGGAGGATAAAGGTGATCGAACAAAACTGTGTACATATTAATTTACATTGCGAAGGGAAACATGCCCGCCTATCCATATCAACACCCAGACTATACCGCAACGCAGCGAGGTTCTTCTTGATTGTCGATTAACATGGAAAACCAACATAGAAGCAAAGTTGATCCAAATGAAACTAAAAACAGATCAAATTAACTGGCTTATTGGGATAAATTCTACACTAAGCCTAGTTTTCGAATTCATCAGCAGTTCAACAGCGCTTTTGAATTGCTTAATTCGACTCGCTGCTAGAGTTTGGACTGTGTCATGATTGGTTAAGCCATATTTGAAGACGTTGAAGGCATTATTAGTGATAACAGCCTTCTTCACCTCAGGCGTTGAGCCAATCGTTTGCAGTTTATTCGGTGTGTTAGCCAGTTCTTCTATCTGCTCCGCAAACTTTGATATCGGCTTGTCGCCTTGTTTTTTCTGTGAAGCTCTTCAAACACGACATTCACTGTCTTTTAGGTGCTGCGAGCTTTTTCAGCTTGACTAGCAGCGTTTCTATGCCCGTACCCCATCCAACGCTAGTTTAGTTTTTATCCTATCTGGAAGACTTGTGTTGAAAACTAACAAAAATAACAGTGTTTTGCTAGTGTCTGGTACGGCAGCTTGTATGAACCCAACAATGCTAATGAACTTGGAGAGGTCTTCGGGTTTTCCAGAGTATTCATGCATAACCTTTAGGCACTCTACCTCGTTAAAAGTACACATGTCGGTAGGTGGGGTGGTGGGTATGTGGTTGCGTCTCCTGTATGCTTCGATTGACAGTAGTTTTGGGCCGGCTGTCGGACTTGGTTGTGGTATGTATATTGGAGCTGCTACTTTCTTAAGGGCCTTAGGCACATATTCTTGTGCTTTTGTTACTTCGAATAATGATTGTAACTGTCGAGGGACAGGGATTCGTCCTTCACATTGGTATAGCGTTAATGCGTTGCTAGCCAAAGTGTATACTTTTTTGAAAATTTCATCAATCTGATCTTGCCGCATCCTCAGAATTTTTCCCAGGTTTGAATGTTTGCGTAATCGTGGACATCAATTTAATTCGGCAGGGTCGGATATCAGAAGAGTCAGTTTGGCAGGATCGCTATATATATACGTTTAACAAAATGGTTAAAAGGTTTAGCTCAAGTTATTCGCACTAGAGCTTGTGCGTATTAATTTTAATAGTCTTCAAGCTTTAATAGAGACTTTAATTCAGTCAGTAAATAGTTTTACAACCAACATAACCTGCATGATGCAGGAAATGTTGAAAATGCAATCTACACTGCTGCAGGCGGTATTAAACAAACCATGAACCTAAAAATCTGTTTCTGGAACGCAAACGGCATCCGCCAACATAAAAACGAACTGGAATATTTCCTATTGGATAAACAAATTGACGTAATGTTGATCTTGACTCTGAGACACATTTGACGTCTAGAAGCTTTTTGGAAATAAATGGATACACCTTATACGACACCAAGGACCCCCGAGGAAGAGCTTGTGGTGGCTCGGCAATACTTATAAAGTCGCGACTCAAACACTATTCTCTGGGAGACACTCGTGAGGATTACCTTCAGGCAACAAATATTTGCGTCCAAAATTTCCACCAGGACTTGGTGATTTCATCGATTTATTCTCCTCCCAGATTTTCAATCACAGAAAGTCAATACAGTAAATTTTATAAATCACTAGGACCACCTTTTCTGGTAGCTGGTGATTACAACGCTAAGCATACTTTCTGGGGATCACGGCTAATCACCCCGATACAATTACTAAAATGGGGTTAAAAGTAATTTCATGCGGACAGTGAACACCAACCTACTTGCCATTAGATCGAAAAAAGACTCCAGATGTTATTGATTTTGGAGTGGTAAAGGGCGTTCCCAGCGAAATGTTTCTAGTTGAGGCCTCACTAGAATTATCTTCAGATCATTCTCCCATTATTGTTACCATACGGAACCCGCGAGAAACTGGTGAGTTGGGGACGACAATTACATATGTTAACTGGTTGAAATACAAGAAATACCTCAGTGCCCATTGCACGGATAGCATGCTGTTAAGAACGCTTCCAGACATAGATGGCTCTATTAGAAAGCTAGATGAAATCCTCATACAAGCTGTTGAACATGCTACTTCTACCAATCGACAGGTCAGATACCATAGAATCGACTCTGTAAATGTAGAATGGCTATTGTCAGAAAAAAGAAGAATTCGAAGAGCAAAGAATGTACCAAACAGCTTAGAAAATTATTAGAATATAAAAAATCAGCATCTCTGCAGATATTTCTCCAAGATCTTGATGCAACGCCACAAACAGATTATTCGCTATGGCGAGCAACCAGAGGACTTAAAAAACCTGAGATATGTAAGCCTACCCTACGAACTTTGGGCAGAGCTTGGGCAAGAACTGATACTGAAATAGGGACAGACGGACGGACAAAATAAAAATTGCTTAGAAAGTGATTCTGATCATATCTGTATATATATGTCCATACCTACCACGCTTCCTTCTTGAAATTCCAACCCCTCTCAAAAGCACAAAGTTAGTATACCCTATTTACCTTTTTTAAAGGTAAAGGGTATAAAAAGGGAATCTTTTTGTAAACCATTTGAAAACCGTTTTCACTCCAAACATATCTGCTGATATACTTGAGCTGCCAACAGTGGTCGCGGAAGCAGCGATTCCTCTGAGATTTAATATTCGGGATATTGAAACCACTATTGCTGGCTTAAACCCGAGGAAAGTCCCAGGTAATGTTAAAATCAGCAATAATATGCTTTTAGAACTGCCCCGTATATATAAGAAAAATAATTCTTTTCATTTTTAATGCTATTTTACGCCTCCAACAGCAGCCTACTGAATGGAAGGTTTCGTTGATTACCATGATACCTAAGCCCGGAAAAGACCATACGAAAGCAGAATCTTATAGACCTATTAGCCTATTATCTAACATGTCAAAACTATTTGAAAAACCACTTATGAGCAAGCTGACCCCCATAGTAAATGAGAATGGATGCATTCCAGATCATCAATTTGGATTCAGAACAAAACATAGCACTATTGAACAAACACATAGACTTGTAAGCATATAGTTAGAAAAACGTTCGAAGAAAAGAAATATTGTTCTGCCCTCTTCATTGACGTTTCCCAGGCTTTTGATATGGCATGAAGGTTTAATTTTGAAATTAAACCAAAACTTACCCGAAAACACTCATAAGTTATTTAAAAACTATTTAACTGGACGAAAATTTATCATCAAAGAAGGTAATTTTCTGAGCACACCTCGACCGATTCAAGCCAGAGTTCCCCAAGGCAGCATCTTGGGTCCTATCTTATATAATATATACGCCTCTGATATGCCAATAAGCAATAATATCCACGTATCAACATTCGCTGACGATACAGCTTTCCTAAGCGTCCACGAAAACCCTCAAGAAGCATCCCGCAAATTACAGGAATATATATCTCAGTTGGAAAAATGGCTACAACAATGGAGGATAAAGGTGATCGAACAAAACTGTGTACATATTAATTTACATTGCGAAGGGAAACATGCCCGCCTATCCATATCAACACCCAGACTATACCGCAACGCAGCGAGGTTCTTCTTGATCGTCGATTAACATGGAAAACCAACATAGAAGCAAAGTTGATCCAAATGAAACTAAAAACAGATCAAATTAACTGGCTTATTGGGAGAAATTCTACACTAAGCCTAGTTTTCGAATTCATCAGCAGTTCAACAGCGCTTTTGAATTGCTTAATTCGACTCGCTGCTAGAGTTTGGACTGTGTCATGATTGGTTAAGCCATATTTGAAGACGTTGAAGGCATTATTAGTGATAACAGCCTTCTTCACCTCAGGCGTTGAGCCAATCGTTTGCAGTTTATTCGGTGTGTTAGCCAGTTCTTCTATCTGCTCCGCAAACTTTGATATCGGCTTGTCGCCTTGTTTTTTCTGTGAAGCTCTTCAAACACGACATTCACTGTCTTTTAGGTGCTGCGAGCTTTTTCAGCTTGACTAGCAGCGTTTCTATGCCCGTACCCCATCCAACGCTAGTTTAGTTTTTATCCTATCTGGAAGACTTGTGTTGAAAACTAACAAAAATAACAGTGTTTTGCTAGTGTCTGGTACGGCAGCTTGTATGAACCCAACAATGCTAATGAACTTGGAGAGGTCTTCGGGTTTTCCAGAGTATTCATGCATAACCTTTAGGCACTCTACCTCGTTAAAAGTACACATGTCGGTAGGTGGGGTGGTGGGTATGTGGTTGCGTCTCCTGTATGCTTCGATTGACAGTAGTTTTGGGCCGGCTGTCGGACTTGGTTGTGGTATGTATATTGGAGCTGCTACTTTCTTAAGGGCCTTAGGCACATATTCTTGTGCTTTTGTTACTTCGAATAATGATTGTAACTGTCGAGGGACAGGGATTCGTCCTTCACATTGGTATAGCGTTAATGCGTTGCTAGCCAAAGTGTATACTTTTTTGAAAATTTCATCAATCTGATCTTGCCGCATCCTCAGAATTTTTCCCAGGTTTGAATGTTTGCGTAATCGTGGACATCAATTTAATTCGGCAGGGTCGGATATCAGAAGAGTCAGTTTGGCAGGATCGCTATATATATACGTTTAACAAAATGGTTAAAAGGTTTAGCTCAAGTTATTCGCACTAGAGCTTGTGCGTATTAATTTTAATAGTCTTCAAGCTTTAATAGAGACTTTAATTCAGTCAGTAAATAGTTTTACAACCAACATAACCTGCATGATGCAGGAAATGTTGAAAATGCAATCTACACTGCTGCAGGCGGTATTAAACAAACCATGAACCTAAAAATCTGTTTCTGGAACGCAAACGGCATCCGCCAACATAAAAACGAACTGGAATATTTCCTATTGGATAAACAAATTGACGTAATGTTGATCTTGACTCTGAGACACATTTGACGTCTAGAAGCTTTTGGAAATAAATGGATACACCTTATACGACACCAAGGACCCCCGAGGAAGAGCTTGTGGTGGCTCGGCAATACTTATAAAGTCGCGACTCAAACACTATTCTCTGGGAGACACTCGTGAGGATTACCTTCAGGCAACAAATATTTGCGTCCAAAATTTCCACCAGGACTTGGTGATTTCATCGATTTATTCTCCTCCCAGATTTTCAATCACAGAAAGTCAATACAGTAAATTTTATAAATCACTAGGACCACCTTTTCTGGTAGCTGGTGATTACAACGCTAAGCATACTTTCTGGGGATCACGGCTAATCACCCCGATACAATTACTAAAATGGGGTTAAAAGTAATTTCATGCGGACAGTGAACACCAACCTACTGGCCATTAGATCGAAAAAAGACTCCAGATGTTATTGATTTTGGAGTGGTAAAGGGCGTTCCCAGCGAAATGTTTCTAGTTGAGGCCTCACTAGAATTATCTTCAGATCATTCTCCCACTATTGTTACCATACGGAACCCGCGAGAAACTGGTGAGTTGGGGACGACAATTACATATGTTAACTGGTTGAAATACAAGAAATACCTCAGTGCCCATTGCACGGATAGCATGCTGTTAAGAACGCTTCCAGACATAGATGGCTATATTAGAAAGCTAGATGAAATCCTCATACAAGCTGTTGAACATGCTACTTCTACCAATCGACAGGTCAGATACCATAGAATCGACTCTGTAAATGTAGAATGGCTATTGTCAGAAAAAAGAAGAATTCGAAGAGCAACGATACAGATCCCCGCAGTTAAAAATTAGGCTCAAAGAATGTACCAAACAGCTTAGAAAATTATTAGAATATAAAAAATCAGCATCTCTGCAGATATTTCTCCAAGATCTTGATGCAACGCCACAAACAGATTATTCGCTATGGCGAGCAACCAGAGGACTTAAAAAACCTGAGATATGTAAGCCTACCCTACGAACTTTGGGCAGAGCTTGGGCAAGAACTGATACTGAAATAGGGACAGACGGACGGACAAAATAAAAATTGCTTAGAAAGTGATTCTGATCATATCTGTATATATATGTCCATACCTACCACGCTTCCTTCTTGAAATTCCAACCCCTCTCAAAAGCACAAAGTTAGTATACCCTATTTACCTTTTTTAAAGGTAAAGGGTATAAAAAGGGAATCTTTTTGTAAACCATTTGAAAACCGTTTTCACTCCAAACATATCTGCTGATATACTTGAGCTGCCAACAGTGGTCGCGGAAGCAGCGATTCCTCTGAGATTTAATATTCGGGATATTGAAACCACTATTGCTGGCTTTAACCCGAGGAAAGTCCCAGGTAATGTTAAAATCAGCAATAATATGCTTTTAGAACTGCCCCGTATATATAAGAAAAATAATTATTTTCATTTTTAATGCTATTTTACGCCTCCAACAGTAGCCTACTGAATGGAAGGTTTCGTTGATTACCATGATACCTAAGCCCGGAAAAGACCATACGAAAGCAGAATCTTATAGACCTATTAGCCTATTATCTAACATGTCAAAACTATTTGAAAAACCACTTATGAGCAAGCTGACCCCCATAGTAAATGAGAATGGATGCATTCCAGATCATCAATTTGGATTCAGAACAAAACATAGCACTATTGAACAAACACATAGACTTGTAAGCATATAGTTAGAAAAACGTTCGAAGAAAAGAAATATTGTTCTGCCCTCTTCATTGACGTTTCCCAGGCTTTTGATATGGCATGAAGGTTTAATTTTGAAATTAAACCAAAACTTACCCGAAAACACTCATAAGTTATTTAAAAACTATTTAACTGGACGAAAATTTATCATCAAAGAAGGTAATTTTCTGAGCACACCTCGACCGATTCAAGCCAGAGTTCCCCAAGGCAGCATCTTGGGTCCTATCTTATATTTGATATACGCCTCTGATATGCCAATAAGCAATAATATCCACGTATCAACATTCGCTGACGATACAGCTTTCCTAAGCGTCCACGAAAACCCACAAGAAGCATCCCGCAAATTACAGGAATATATATCTCAGTTGGAAAAATGGCTACAACAATGGAGGATAAAGGTGATCGAACAAAACTGTGTACATATTAATTTACATTGCGAAGGGAAACATGCCCGCCTATCCATATCAACACCCAGACTATACCGCAACGCAGCGAGGTTCTTCTTGATCGTCGATTAACATGGAAAACCAACATAGAAGCAAAGTTGATCCAAATGAAACTAAAAACAGATCAAATTAACTGGCTTATTGGGAGAAATTCTACACTAAGCCTAGTTTTCGAATTCATCAGCAGTTCAACAGCGCTTTTGAATTGCTTAATTCGACTCGCTGCTAGAGTTTGGACTGTGTCATGATTGGTTAAGCCATCTTTGAAGACGTTGAAGGCATTATTAGTGATAACAGCCTTCTTCACCTCAGGCGTTGAGCCAATCGTTTGCAGTTTATTCGGTGTGTTAGCCAGTTCTTCTATCTGCTCCGCAAACTTTGATATCGGCTTGTCGCCTTGTTTTTTCTGTGAAGCTCTTCAAACACGACATTCACTGTCTTTTAGGTGCTGCGAGCTTTTTCAGCTTGACTAGCAGCGTTTCTATGCCCGTACCCCATCCAACGCTAGTTTAGTTTTTATCCTATCTGGAAGACTTGTGTTGAAAACTAACAAAAATAACAGTGTTTTGCTAGTGTCTGGTACGGCAGCTTGTATGAACCCAACAATGCTAATGAACTTGGAGAGGTCTTCGGGTTTTCCAGAGTATTCATGCATAACCTTTAGGCACTCTACCTCGTTAAAAGTACACATGTCGGTAGGTGGGGTGGTGGGTATGTGGTTGCGTCTCCTGTATGCTTCGATTGACAGTAGTTTTGGGCCGGCTGTCGGACTTGGTTGTGGTATGTATATTGGAGCTGCTACTTTCTTAAGGGCCTTAGGCACATATTCTTGTGCTTTTGTTACTTCGAATAATGATTGTAACTGTCGAGGGACAGGGATTCGTCCTTCACATTGGTATAGCGTTAATGCGTTGCTAGCCAAAGTGTATACTTTTTTGAAAATTTCATCAATCTGATCTTGCCGCATCCTCAGAATTTTTCCCAGGTTTGAATGTTTGCGTAATCGTGGACATCAATTTAATTCGGCAGGGTCGGATATCAGAAGAGTCAGTTTGGCAGGATCGCTATATATATACGTTTAACAAAATGGTTAAAAGGTTTAGCTCAAGTTATTCGCACTAGAGCTTGTGCGTATTAATTTTAATAGTCTTCAAGCTTTAATAGAGACTTTAATTCAGTCAGTAAATAGTTTTACAACCAACATAACCTGCATGATGCAGGAAATGTTGAAAATGCAATCTACACTGCTGCAGGCGGTATTAAACAAACCATGAACCTAAAAATCTGTTTCTGGAACGCAAACGGCATCCGCCAACATAAAAACGAACTGGAATATTTCCTATTGGATAAACAAATTGACGTAATGTTGATCTTGACTCTGAGACACATTTGACGTCTAGAAGCTTTTTGGAAATAAATGGATACACCTTATACGACACCAAGGACCCCCGAGGAAGAGCTTGTGGTGGCTTGGCAATACTTATAAAGTCGCGACTCAAACACTATTCTCTGGGAGACACTCGTGAGGATTACCTTCAGGCAACAAATATTTGCGTCCAAAATTTCCACCAGGACTTGGTGATTTCATCGATTTATTCTCCTCCCAGATTTTCAATCACAGAAAGTCAATACAGTAAATTTTATAAATCACTAGGACCACCTTTTCTGGTAGCTGGTGATTACAACGCTAAGCATACTTTCTGGGGATCACGGCTAATCACCCCGATACAATTACTAAAATGGGGTTAAAAGTAATTTCATGCGGACAGTGAACACCAACCTACTGGCCATTAGATCGAAAAAAGACTCCAGATGTTATTGATTTTGGAGTGGTAAAGGGCGTTCCCAGCGAAATGTTTCTAGTTGAGGCCTCACTAGAATTATCTTCAGATCATTCTCCCACTATTGTTACCATACGGAACCCGCGAGAAACTGGTGAGTTGGGGACGACAATTACATATGTTAACTGGTTGAAATACAAGAAATACCTCAGTGCCCATTGCACGGATAGCATGCTGTTAAGAACGCTTCCAGACATAGATGGCTCTATTAGAAAGCTAGATGAAATCCTCATACAAGCTGTTGAACATGCTACTTCTACCAATCGACAGGTCAGATACCATAGAATCGACTCTGTAAATGTAGAATGGCTATTGTCAGAAAAAAGAAGAATTCAAAGAGCAACGATACAGATCCCCGCAGTTAAAAATTAGGCTCAAAGAATGTACCAAACAGCTTAGAAAATTATTAGAATATAAAAAATCAGCATCTCTGCAGATATTTCTCAAAGATCTTGATGCAACGCCACAAACAGATTATTCGCTATGGCGAGCAACCAGAGGACTTAAAAAACCAGAGATATGTAAGCCTACCCTACGAACTTTGGGCAGAGCTTGGGCAAGAACTGATACTGAAATAGGGACAGACGGACGGACAAAATAAAAATTGCTTAGAAAGTGATTCTGATCATATCTGTATATATATATATGTCCATACCTACCACGCTTCCTTCTTGAAATTCCAACCCCTCTCAAAAGCACAAAGTTAGTATACCCTATTTACCTTTTTTAAAGGTAAAGGGTATAAAAAGGGAATCTTTTTGTAAACCATTTGAAAACCGTTTTCACTCCAAACATATCTGCTGATATACTTGAGCTGCCAACAGTGGTCGCGGAAGCAGCGATTCCTCTGAGATTTAATATTCGGGATATTGAAACCACTATTGCTGGCTTAAACCCGAGGAAAGTCCCAGGTAATGTTAAAATCAGCAATAATATGCTTTTAGAACTGCCCCGTATATATAAGAAAAATAATTCTTTTCATTTTTAATGCTATTTTACGCCTCCAACAGTAGCCTACTGAATGGAAGGTTTCGTTGATTACCATGATACCTAAGCCCGGAAAAGACCATACGAAAGCAGAATCTTATAGACCTATTAGCCTATTATCTAACATGTCAAAACTATTTGAAAAACCACTTATGAGCAAGCTGACCCCCATAGTAAATGAGAATGGATGCATTCCAGATCATCAATTTGGATTCAGAACAAAACATAGCACTATTGAACAAACACATAGACTTGTAAGCATATAGTTAGAAAAACGTTCGAAGAAAAGAAATATTGTTCTGCCCTCTTCATTGACGTTTCCCAGGCTTTTGATATGGCATGAAGGTTTAATTTTGAAATTAAACCAAAACTTACCCGAAAACACTCATAAGTTATTTAAAAACTATTTAACTGGACGAAAATTTATCATCAAAGAAGGTAATTTTCTGAGCACACCTCGACCGATTCAAGCCAGAGTTCCCCAAGGCAGCATCTTGGGTCCTATCTTATATTTGATATACGCCTCTGATATGCCAATAAGCAATAATATCCACGTATCAACATTCGCTGACGATACAGCTTTCCTAAGCGTCCACGAAAACCCTCAAGAAGCATCCCGCAAATTACAGGAATATATATCTCAGTTGGAAAAATGGCTACAACAATGGAGGATAAAGGTGATCGAACAAAACTGTGTACATATTAATTTACATTGCGAAGGGAAACATGCCCGCCTATCCATATCAACACCCAGACTATACCGCAACGCAGCGAGGTTCTTCTTGATCGTCGATTAACATGGAAAACCAACATAGAAGCAAAGTTGATCCAAATGAAACTAAAAACAGATCAAATTAACTGGCTTATTGGGAGAAATTCTACACTAAGCCTAGTTTTCGAATTCATCAGCAGTTCAACAGAGCTTTTGAATTGCTTAATTCGACTCGCTGCTAGAGTTTGGACTGTGTCATGATTGGTTAAGCCATCTTTGAAGACGTTGAAGGCATTATTAGTGATAACAGCCTTCTTCACCTCAGGCGTTGAGCCAATCGTTTGCAGTTTATTCGGTGTGTTAGCCAGTTCTTCTATCTGCTCCGCAAACTTTGATATCGGCTTGTCGCCTTGTTTTTTCTGTGAAGCTCTTCAAACACGACATTCACTGTCTTTTAGGTGCTGCGAGCTTTTTCAGCTTGACTAGCAGCGTTTCTATGCCCGTACCCCATCCAACGCTAGTTTAGTTTTTATCCTATCTGGAAGACTTGTGTTGAAAACTAACAAAAATAACAGTGTTTTGCTAGTGTCTGGTACGGCAGCTTGTATGAACCCAACAATGCTAATGAACTTGGAGAGGTCTTCGGGTTTTCCAGAGTATTCATGCATAACCTTTAGGCACTCTACCACGTTAAAAGTACACATGTCGGTAGGTGGGGTGGTGGGTATGTGGTTGCGTCTCCTGTATGCTTCGATTGACAGTAGTTTTGGGCCGGCTGTCGGACTTGGTTGTGGTATGTATATTGGAGCTGCTACTTTCTTAAGGGCCTTAGGCACATATTCTTGTGCTTTTGTTACTTCGAATAATGATTGTAACTGTCGAGGGACAGGGATTCGTCCTTCACATTGGTATAGCGTTAATGCGTTGCTAGCCAAAGTGTATACTTTTTTGAAAATTTCATCAATCTGATCTTGCCGCATCCTCAGAATTTTTCCCAGGTTTGAATGTTTGCGTAATCGTGGACATCAATTTAATTCGGCAGGGTCGGATATCAGAAGAGTCAGTTTGGCAGGATCGCTATATATATACGTTTAACAAAATGGTTAAAAGGTTTAGCTCAAGTTATTCGCACTAGAGCTTGTGCGTATTAATTTTAATAGTCTTCAAGCTTTAATAGAGACTTTAATTCAGTCAGTAAATAGTTTTACAACCAACATAACCTGCATGATGCAGGAAATGTTGAAAATGCAATCTACACTGCTGCAGGCGGTATTAAACAAACCATGAACCTAAAAATCTGTTTCTGGAACGCAAACGGCATCCGCCAACATAAAAACGAACTGGAATATTTCCTATTGGATAAACAAATTGACGTAATGTTGATCTTGACTCTGAGACACATTTGACGTCTAGAAGCTTTTTGGAAATAAATGGATACACCTTATACGACACCAAGGACCCCCGAGGAAGAGCTTGTGGTGGCTTGGCAATACTTATAAAGTCGCGACTCAAACACTATTCTCTGGGAGACACTCGTGAGGATTACCTTCAGGCAACAAATATTTGCGTCCAAAATTTCCACCAGGACTTGGTGATTTCATCGATTTATTCTCCTCCCAGATTTTCAATCACAGAAAGTCAATACAGTAAATTTTATAAATCACTAGGACCACCTTTTCTGGTAGCTGGTGATTACAACGCTAAGCATACTTTCTGGGGATCACGGCTAATCACCCCGATACAATTACTAAAATGGGGTTAAAAGTAATTTCATGCGGACAGTGAACACCAACCTACTGGCCATTAGATCGAAAAAAGACTCCAGATGTTATTGATTTTGGAGTGGTAAAGGGCGTTCCCAGCGAAATGTTTCTAGTTGAGGCCTCACTAGAATTATCTTCAGATCATTCTCCCACTATTGTTACCATACGGAACCCGCGAGAAACTGGTGAGTTGGGGACGACAATTACATATGTTAACTGGTTGAAATACAAGAAATACCTCAGTGCCCATTGCACGGATAGCATGCTGTTAAGAACGCTTCCAGACATAGATGGCTCTATTAGAAAGCTAGATGAAATCCTCATACAAGCTGTTGAACATGCTACTTCTACCAATCGACAGGTCAGATACCATAGAATCGACTCTGTAAATGTAGAATGGCTATTGTCAGAAAAAAGAAGAATTCAAAGAGCAACGATACAGATCCCCGCAGTTAAAAATTAGGCTCAAAGAATGTACCAAACAGCTTAGAAAATTATTAGAATATAAAAAATCAGCATCTCTGCAGATATTTCTCAAAGATCTTGATGCAACGCCACAAACAGATTATTCGCTATGGCGAGCAACCAGAGGACTTAAAAAACCAGAGATATGTAAGCCTACCCTACGAACTTTGGGCAGAGCTTGGGCAAGAACTGATACTGAAATAGGGACAGACGGACGGACAAAATAAAAATTGCTTAGAAAGTGATTCTGATCATATCTGTATATATATATATGTCCATACCTACCACGCTTCCTTCTTGAAATTCCAACCCCTCTCAAAAGCACAAAGTTAGTATACCCTATTTACCTTTTTTAAAGGTAAAGGGTATAAAAAGGGAATCTTTTTGTAAACCATTTGAAAACCGTTTTCACTCCAAACATATCTGCTGATATACTTGAGCTGCCAACAGTGGTCGCGGAAGCAGCGATTCCTCTGAGATTTAATATTCGGGATATTGAAACCACTATTGCTGGCTTAAACCCGAGGAAAGTCCCAGGTAATGTTAAAATCAGCAATAATATGCTTTTAGAACTGCCCCGTATATATAAGAAAAATAATTCTTTTCATTTTTAATGCTATTTTACGCCTCCAACAGTAGCCTACTGAATGGAAGGTTTCGTTGATTACCATGATACCTAAGCCCGGAAAAGACCATACGAAAGCAGAATCTTATAGACCTATTAGCCTATTATCTAACATGTCAAAACTATTTGAAAAACCACTTATGAGCAAGCTGACCCCCATAGTAAATGAGAATGGATGCATTCCAGATCATCAATTTGGATTCAGAACAAAACATAGCACTATTGAACAAACACATAGACTTGTAAGCATATAGTTAGAAAAACGTTCGAAGAAAAGAAATATTGTTCTGCCCTCTTCATTGACGTTTCCCAGGCTTTTGATATGGCATGAAGGTTTAATTTTGAAATTAAACCAAAACTTACCCGAAAACACTCATAAGTTATTTAAAAACTATTTAACTGGACGAAAATTTATCATCAAAGAAGGTAATTTTCTGAGCACACCTCGACCGATTCAAGCCAGAGTTCCCCAAGGCAGCATCTTGGGTCCTATCTTATATTTGATATACGCCTCTGATATGCCAATAAGCAATAATATCCACGTATCAACATTCGCTGACGATACAGCTTTCCTAAGCGTCCACGAAAACCCTCAAGAAGCATCCCGCAAATTACAGGAATATATATCTCAGTTGGAAAAATGGCTACAACAATGGAGGATAAAGGTGATCGAACAAAACTGTGTACATATTAATTTACATTGCGAAGGGAAACATGCCCGCCTATCCATATCAACACCCAGACTATACCGCAACGCAGCGAGGTTCTTCTTGATCGTCGATTAACATGGAAAACCAACATAGAAGCAAAGTTGATCCAAATGAAACTAAAAACAGATCAAATTAACTGGCTTATTGGGAGAAATTCTACACTAAGCCTAGTTTTCGAATTCATCAGCAGTTCAACAGAGCTTTTGAATTGCTTAATTCGACTCGCTGCTAGAGTTTGGACTGTGTCATGATTGGTTAAGCCATCTTTGAAGACGTTGAAGGCATTATTAGTGATAACAGCCTTCTTCACCTCAGGCGTTGAGCCAATCGTTTGCAGTTTATTCGGTGTGTTAGCCAGTTCTTCTATCTGCTCCGCAAACTTTGATATCGGCTTGTCGCCTTGTTTTTTCTGTGAAGCTCTTCAAACACGACATTCACTGTCTTTTAGGTGCTGCGAGCTTTTTCAGCTTGACTAGCAGCGTTTCTATGCCCGTACCCCATCCAACGCTAGTTTAGTTTTTATCCTATCTGGAAGACTTGTGTTGAAAACTAACAAAAATAACAGTGTTTTGCTAGTGTCTGGTACGGCAGCTTGTATGAACCCAACAATGCTAATGAACTTGGAGAGGTCTTCGGGTTTTCCAGAGTATTCATGCATAACCTTTAGGCACTCTACCACGTTAAAAGTACACATGTCGGTAGGTGGGGTGGTGGGTATGTGGTTGCGTCTCCTGTATGCTTCGATTGACAGTAGTTTTGGGCCGGCTGTCGGACTTGGTTGTGGTATGTATATTGGAGCTGCTACTTTCTTAAGGGCCTTAGGCACATATTCTTGTGCTTTTGTTACTTCGAATAATGATTGTAACTGTCGAGGGACAGGGATTCGTCCTTCACATTGGTATAGCGTTAATGCGTTGCTAGCCAAAGTGTATACTTTTTTGAAAATTTCATCAATCTGATCTTGCCGCATCCTCAGAATTTTTCCCAGGTTTGAATGTTTGCGTAATCGTGGACATCAATTTAATTCGGCAGGGTCGGATATCAGAAGAGTCAGTTTGGCAGGATCGCTATATATATACGTTTAACAAAATGGTTAAAAGGTTTAGCTCAAGTTATTCGCACTAGAGCTTGTGCGTATTAATTTTAATAGTCTTCAAGCTTTAATAGAGACTTTAATTCAGTCAGTAAATAGTTTTACAACCAACATAACCTGCATGATGCAGGAAATGTTGAAAATGCAATCTACACTGCTGCAGGCGGTATTAAACAAACCATGAACCTAAAAATCTGTTTCTGGAACGCAAACGGCATCCGCCAACATAAAAACGAACTGGAATATTTCCTATTGGATAAACAAATTTACGTAATGTTGATCTTGACTCTGAGACACATTTGACGTCTAGAAGCTTTTTGGAAATAAATGGATACACCTTATACGACACCAAGGACCCCCGAGGAAGAGCTTGTGGTGGCTCGGCAATACTTATAAAGTCGCGACTCAAACACTATTCTCTGGGAGACACTCGTGAGGATTACCTTCAGGCAACAAATATTTGCGTCCAAAATTTCCACCAGGACTTGGTGATTTCATCGATTTATTCTCCTCCCAGATTTTCAATCACAGAAAGTCAATACAGTAAATTTTATAAATCACTAGGACCACCTTTTCTGGTAGCTGGTGATTACAACGCTAAGCATACTTTCTGGGGATCACGGCTAATCACCCCGATACAATTACTAAAATGGGGTTAAAAGTAATTTCATGCGGACAGTGAACACCAACCTACTGGCCATTAGATCGAAAAAAGACTCCAGATGTTATTGATTTTGGAGTGGTAAAGGGCGTTCCCAGCGAAATGTTTCTAGTTGAGGCCTCACTAGAATTATCTTCAGATCATTCTCCCACTATTGTTACCATACGGAACCCGCGAGAAACTGGTGAGTTGGGGACGACAATTACATATGTTAACTGGTTGAAATACAAGAAATACCTCAGTGCCCATTGCACGGATAGCATGCTGTTAAGAACGCTTCCAGACATAGATGGCTCTATTAGAAAGCTAGATGAAATCCTCATACAAGCTGTTGAACATGCTACTTCTACCAATCGACAGGTCAGATACCATAGAATCGACTCTGTAAATGTAGAATGGCTATTGTCAGAAAAAAGAAGAATTCGAAGAGCAACGATACAGATCCCCGCAGTTAAAAATTAGGCTCAAAGAATGTACCAAACAGCTTAGAAAATTATTAGAATATAAAAAATCAGCATCTCTGCAGATATTTCTCCAAGATCTTGATGCAACGCCACAAACAGATTATTCGCTATGGCGAGCAACCAGAGGACTTAAAAAACCTGAGATATGTAAGCCTACCCTACGAACTTTGGGCAGAGCTTGGGCAAGAACTGATACTGAAATAGGGACAGACGGACGGACAAAATAAAAATTGCTTAGAAAGTGATTCTGATCATATCTGTATATATATGTCCATACCTACCACGCTTCCTTCTTGAAATTCCAACCCCTCTCAAAAGCACAAAGTTAGTATACCCTATTTACCTTTTTTAAAGGTAAAGGGTATAAAAAGGGAATCTTTTTGTAAACCATTTGAAAACCGTTTTCACTCCAAACATATCTGCTGATATACTTGAGCTGCCAACAGTGGTCGCGGAAGCAGCGATTCCTCTGAGATTTAATATTCGGGATATTGAAACCACTATTGCTGGCTTAAACCCGAGTAAAGTCCCAGGTAATGTTAAAATCAGCAATAATATGCTTTTAGAACTGCCCCGTATATATAAGAAAAATAATTCTTTTCATTTTTAATGCTATTTTACGCCTCCAACAGTAGCCTACTGAATGGAAGGTTTCGTTGATTACCATGATACCTAAGCCCGGAAAAGACCATACGAAAGCAGAATCTTATAGACCTATTAGCCTATTATCTAACATGTCAAAACTATTTGAAAAACCACTTATGAGCAAGCTGACCCCCATAGTAAATGAGAATGGATGCATTCCAGATCATCAATTTGGATTCAGAACAAAACATAGCACTATTGAACAAACACATAGACTTGTAAGCATATAGTTAGAAAAACGTTCGAAGAAAAGAAATATTGTTCTGCCCTCTTCATTGACGTTTCCCAGGCTTTTGATATGGCATGAAGGTTTAATTTTGAAATTAAACCAAAACTTACCCGAAAACACTCATAAGTTATTTAAAAACTATTTAACTGGACGAAAATTTATCATCAAAGAAGGTAATTTTCTGAGCACACCTCGACCGATTCAAGGCAGAGTTCCCCAAGACAGCATCTTGGGTCCTATCTTATATTTGATATACGCCTCTGATATGCCAATAAGCAATAATATCCACGTATCAACATTCGCTGACGATACAGCTTTCCTAAGCGTCCACGAAAACCCTCAAGAAGCATCCCGCAAATTACAGGAATATATATCTCAGTTGGAAAAATGGCTACAACAATGGAGGATAAAGGTGATCGAACAAAACTGTGTACATATTAATTTACATTGCGAAGGGAAACATGCCCGCCTATCCATATCAACACCCAGACTATACCGCAACGCAGCGAGGTTCTTCTTGATCGTCGATTAACATGGAAAACCAACATAGAAGCAAAGTTGATCCAAATGAAACTAAAAACAGATCAAATTAACTGGCTTATTGGGAGAAATTCTACACTAAGCCTAGTTTTCGAATTCATCAGCAGTTCAACAGAGCTTTTGAATTGCTTAATTCGACTCGCTGCTAGAGTTTGGACTGTGTCATGATTGGTTAAGCCATCTTTGAAGACGTTGAAGGCATTATTAGTGATAACAGCCTTCTTCACCTCAGGCGTTGAGCCAATCGTTTGCAGTTTATTCGGTGTGTTAGCCAGTTCTTCTATCTGCTCCGCAAACTTTGATATCGGCTTGTCGCCTTGTTTTTTCTGTGAAGCTCTTCAAACACGACATTCACTGTCTTTTAGGTGCTGCGAGCTTTTTCAGCTTGACTAGCAGCGTTTCTATGCCCGTACCCCATCCAACGCTAGTTTAGTTTTTATCCTATCTGGAAGACTTGTGTTGAAAACTAACAAAAATAACGGTGTTTTGCTAGTGTCTGGTACGGCAGCTTGTATGAACCCAACAATGCTAATGAACTTGGAGAGGTCTTCGGGTTTTCCAGAGTATTCATGCATAACCTTTAGGCACTCTACCACGTTAAAAGTACACATGTCGGTAGGTGGGGTGGTGGGTATGTGGTTGCGTCTCCTGTATGCTTCGATTGACAGTAGTTTTGGGCCGGCTGTCGGACTTGGTTGTGGTATGTATATTGGAGCTGCTACTTTCTTAAGGGCCTTAGGCACATATTCTTGTGCTTTTGTTACTTCGAATAATGATTGTAACTGTCGAGGGACAGGGATTCGTCCTTCACATTGGTATAGCGTTAATGCGTTGCTAGCCAAAGTGTATACTTTTTTGAAAATTTCATCAATCTGATCTTGCCGCATCCTCAGAATTTTTCCCAGGTTTGAATGTTTGCGTAATCGTGGACATCAATTTAATTCGGCAGGGTCGGATATCAGAAGAGTCAGTTTGGCAGGATCGCTATATATATACGTTTAACAAAATGGTTAAAAGGTTTAGCTCAAGTTATTCGCACTAGAGCTTGTGCGTATTAATTTTAATAGTCTTCAAGCTTTAATAGAGACTTTAATTCAGTCAGTAAATAGTTTTACAACCAACATAACCTGCATGATGCAGGAAATGTTGAAAATGCAATCTACACTGCTGCAGGCGGTATTAAACAAACCATGAACCTAAAAATCTGTTTCTGGAACGCAAACGGCATCCGCCAACATAAAAACGAACTGGAATATTTCCTATTGGATAAACAAATTTACGTAATGTTCATCTTGACTCTGAGACACATTTGACGTCTAGAAGCTTTTTGGAAATAAATGGATACACCTTATACGACACCAAGGACCCCCGAGGAAGAGCTTGTGGTGGCTCGGCAATACTTATAAAGTCGCGACTCAAACACTATTCTCTGGGAGACACTCGTGAGGATTACCTTCAGGCAACAAATATTTGCGTCCAAAATTTCCACCAGGACTTGGTGATTTCATCGATTTATTCTCCTCCCAGATTTTCAATCACAGAAAGTCAATACAGTAAATTTTATAAATCACTAGGACCACCTTTTCTGGTAGCTGGTGATTACAACGCTAAGCATACTTTCTGGGGATCACGGCTAATCACCCCGATACAATTACTAAAATGGGGTTAAAAGTAATTTCATGCGGACAGTGAACACCAACCTACTGGCCATTAGATCGAAAAAAGACTCCAGATGTTATTGATTTTGGAGTGGTAAAGGGCGTTCCCAGCGAAATGTTTCTAGTTGAGGCCTCACTAGAATTATCTTCAGATCATTCTCCCACTATTGTTACCATACGGAACCCGCGAGAAACTGGTGAGTTGGGGACGACAATTACATATGTTAACTGGTTGAAATACAAGAAATACCTCAGTGCCCATTGCACGGATAGCATGCTGTTAAGAACGCTTCCAGACATAGATGGCTCTATTAGAAAGCTAGATGAAATCCTCATACAAGCTGTTGAACATGCTACTTCTACCAATCGACAGGTCAGATACCATAGAATCGACTCTGTAAATGTAGAATGGCTATTGTCAGAAAAAAGAAGAATTCGAAGAGCAACGATACAGATCCCCGCAGTTAAAAATTAGGCTCAAAGAATGTACCAAACAGCTTAGAAAATTATTAGAATATAAAAAATCAGCATCTCTGCAGATATTTCTCCAAGATCTTGATGCAACGCCACAAACAGATTATTCGCTATGGCGAGCAACCAGAGGACTTAAAAAACCTGAGATATGTAAGCCTACCCTACGAACTTTGGGCAGAGCTTGGGCAAGAACTGATACTGAAATAGGGACAGACGGACGGACAAAATAAAAATTGCTTAGAAAGTGATTCTGATCATATCTGTATATATATGTCCATACCTACCACGCTTCCTTCTTGAAATTCCAACCCCTCTCAAAAGCACAAAGTTAGTATACCCTATTTACCTTTTTTAAAGGTAAAGGGTATAAAAAGGGAATCTTTTTGTAAACCATTTGAAAACCGTTTTCACTCCAAACATATCTGCTGATATACTTGAGCTGCCAACAGTGGTCGCGGAAGCAGCGATTCCTCTGAGATTTAATATTCGGGATATTGAAACCACTATTGCTGGCTTAAACCCGAGGAAAGTCCCAGGTAATGTTAAAATCAGCAATAATATGCTTTTAGAACTGCCCCGTATATATAAGAAAAATAATTCTTTTCATTTTTAATGCTATTTTACGCCTCCAACAGTAGCCTACTGAATGGAAGGTTTCGTTGATTACCATGATACCTAAGCCCGGAAAAGACCATACGAAAGCAGAATCTTATAGACCTATTAGCCTATTATCTAACATGTCAAAACTATTTGAAAAACCACTTATGAGCAAGCTGACCCCCATAGTAAATGAGAATGGATGCATTCCAGATCATCAATTTGGATTCAGAACAAAACATAGCACTATTGAACAAACACATAGACTTGTAAGCATATAGTTAGAAAAACGTTCGAAGAAAAGAAATATTGTTCTGCCCTCTTCATTGACGTTTCCCAGGCTTTTGATATGGCATGAAGGTTTAATTTTGAAATTAAACCAAAACTTACCCGAAAACACTCATAAGTTATTTAAAAACTATTTAACTGGACGAAAATTTATCATCAAAGAAGGTAATTTTCTGAGCACACCTCGACCGATTCAAGCCAGAGTTCCCCAAGGCAGCATCTTGGGTCCTATCTTATATTTGATATACGCCTCTGATATGCCAATAAGCAATAATATCCACGTATCAACATTCGCTGACGATACAGCTTTCCTAAGCGTCCACGAAAACCCTCAAGAAGCATCCCGCAAATTACAGGAATATATATCTCAGTTGGAAAAATGGCTACAACAATGGAGGATAAAGGTGATCGAACAAAACTGTGTACATATTAATTTACATTGCGAAGGGAAACATGCCCGCCTATCCATATCAACACCCAGACTATACCGCAACGCAGCGAGGTTCTTCTTGATCGTCGATTAACATGGAAAACCAACATAGAAGCAAAGTTGATCCAAATGAAACTAAAAACAGATCAAATTAACTGGCTTATTGGGAGAAATTCTACACTAAGCCTAGTTTTCGAATTCATCAGCAGTTCAACAGAGCTTTTGAATTGCTTAATTCGACTCGCTGCTAGAGTTTGGACTGTGTCATGATTGGTTAAGCCATATTTGAAGACGTTGAAGGCATTATTAGTGATAACAGCCTTCTTCACCTCAGGCGTTGAGCCAATCGTTTGCAGTTTATTCGGTGTGTTAGCCAGTTCTTCTATCTGCTCCGCAAACTTTGATATCGGCTTGTCGCCTTGTTTTTTCTGTGAAGCTCTTCAAACACGACATTCACTGTCTTTTAGGTGCTGCGAGCTTTTTCAGCTTGACTAGCAGCGTTTCTATGCCCGTACCCCATCCAACGCTAGTTTAGTTTTTATCCTATCTGGAAGACTTGTGTTGAAAACTAACAAAAATAACAGTGTTTTGCTAGTGTCTGGTACGGCAGCTTGTATGAACCCAACAATGCTAATGAACTTGGAGAGGTCTTCGGGTTTTCCAGAGTATTCATGCATAACCTTTAGGCACTCTACCACGTTAAAAGTACACATGTCGGTAGGTGGGGTGGTGGGTATGTGGTTGCGTCTCCTGTATGCTTCGATTGACAGTAGTTTTGGGCCGGCTGTCGGACTTGGTTGTGGTATGTATATTGGAGCTGCTACTTTCTTAAGGGCCTTAGGCACATATTCTTGTGCTTTTGTTACTTCGAATAATGATTGTAACTGTCGAGGGACAGGGATTCGTCCTTCACATTGGTATAGCGTTAATGCGTTGCTAGCCAAAGTGTATACTTTTTTGAAAATTTCATCAATCTGATCTTGCCGCATCCTCAGAATTTTTCCCAGGTTTGAATGTTTGCGTAATCGTGGACATCAATTTAATTCGGCAGGGTCGGATATCAGAAGAGTCAGTTTGGCAGGATCGCTATATATATACGTTTAACAAAATGGTTAAAAGGTTTAGCTCAAGTTATTCGCACTAGAGCTTGTGCGTATTAATTTTAATAGTCTTCAAGCTTTAATAGAGACTTTAATTCAGTCAGTAAATAGTTTTACAACCAACATAACCTGCATGATGCAGGAAATGTTGAAAATGCAATCTACACTGCTGCAGGCGGTATTAAACAAACCATGAACCTAAAAATCTGTTTCTGGAACGCAAACGGCATCCGCCAACATAAAAACGAACTGGAATATTTCCTATTGGATAAACAAATTTACGTAACGTTGATCTTGACTCTGAGACACATTTGACGTCTAAAAGCTTCTTGGAAATAAATGGATACACCTTATACGACACCAAGGACCCCCGAGGAAGAGCTTGTGGTGGCTTGGCAATACTTATAAAGTCGCGACTCAAACACTATTCTCTGGGAGACACTCGTGAGGATTACCTTCAGGCAACAAATATTTGCGTCCAAAATTTTTACCAGGACTTGGTGATTTCATCGATTTATTCTCCTCCCAGATTTTCAATCACAGAAAGTCAATACAGTAAATTTTATAAATCACTAGGACCACCTTTTCTGGTAGCTGGTGATTACAACGCTAAGCATACTTTCTGGGGATCACGGCTAATCACCCCGATACAATTACTAAAATGGGGTTAAAAGTAATTTCATGCGGACAGTGAACACCAACCTACTGGCCATTAGATCGAAAAAAGACTCCAGATGTTATTGATTTTGGAGTGGTAAAGGGCGTTCCCAGCGAAATGTTTCTAGTTGAGGCCTCACTAGAATTATCTTCAGATCATTCTCCCACTATTGTTACCATACGGAACCCGCGAGAAACTGGTGAGTTGGGGACGACAATTACATATGTTAACTGGTTGAAATACAAGAAATACCTCAGTGCCCATTGCACGGATAGCATGCTGTTAAGAACGCTTCCAGACATAGATGGCTCTATTAGAAAGCTAGATGAAATCCTCATACAAGCTGTTGAACATGCTACTTCTACCAATCGACAGGTCAGATACCATAGAATCGACTCTGTAAATGTAGAATGGCTATTGTCAGAAAAAAGAAGAATTCGAAGAGCAACGATACAGATCCCCGCAGTTAAAAATTAGGCTCAAAGAATGTACCAAACAGCTTAGAAAATTATTAGAATATAAAAAATCAGCATCTCTGCAGATATTTCTCCAAGATCTTGATGCAACGCCACAAACAGATTATTCGCTATGGCGAGCAACCAGAGGACTTAAAAAACCTGAGATATGTAAGCCTACCCTACGAACTTTGGGCAGAGCTTGGGCAAGAACTGATACTGAAATAGGGACAGACGGACGGACAAAATAAAAATTGCTTAGAAAGTGATTCTGATCATATCTGTATATATATGTCCATACCTACCACGCTTCCTTCTTGAAATTCCAACCCCTCTCAAAAGCACAAAGTTAGTATACCCTATTTACCTTTTTTAAAGGTAAAGGGTATAAAAAGGGAATCTTTTTGTAAACCATTTGAAAACCGTTTTCACTCCAAACATATCTGCTGATATACTTGAGCTGCCAACAGTGGTCGCGGAAGCAGCGATTCCTCTGAGATTTAATATTCGGGATATTGAAACCACTATTGCTGGCTTAAACCCGAGTAAAGTCCCAGGTAATGTTAAAATCAGCAATAATATGCTTTTAGAACTGCCCCGTATATATAAGAAAAATAATTCTTTTCATTTTTAATGCTATTTTACGCCTCCAACAGTAGCCTACTGAATGGAAGGTTTCGTTGATTACCATGATACCTAAGCCCGGAAAAGACCATACGAAAGCAGAATCTTATAGACCTATTAGCCTATTATCTAACATGTCAAAACTATTTGAAAAACCACTTATGAGCAAGCTGACCCCCATAGTAAATGAGAATGGATGCATTCCAGATCATCAATTTGGATTCAGAACAAAACATAGCACTATTGAACAAACACATAGACTTGTAAGCATATAGTTAGAAAAACGTTCGAAGAAAAGAAATATTGTTCTGCCCTCTTCATTGACGTTTCCCAGGCTTTTGATATGGCATGAAGGTTTAATTTTGAAATTAAACCAAAACTTACCCGAAAACACTCATAAGTTATTTAAAAACTATTTAACTGGACGAAAATTTATCATCAAAGAAGGTAATTTTCTGAGCACACCTCGACCGATTCAAGGCAGAGTTCCCCAAGGCAGCATCTTGGGTCCTATCTTATATTTGATATACGCCTCTGATATGCCAATAAGCAATAATATCCACGTATCAACATTCGCTGACGATACAGCTTTCCTAAGCGTCCACGAAAACCCTCAAGAAGCATCCCGCAAATTACAGGAATATATATCTCAGTTGGAAAAATGGCTACAACAATGGAGGATAAAGGTGATCGAACAAAACTGTGTACATATTAATTTACATTGCGAAGGGAAACATGCCCGCCTATCCATATCAACACCCAGACTATACCGCAACGCAGCGAGGTTCTTCTTGATCGTCGATTAACATGGAAAACCAACATAGAAGCAAAGTTGATCCAAATGAAACTAAAAACAGATCAAATTAACTGGCTTATTGGGAGAAATTCTACACTAAGCCTAGTTTTCGAATTCATCAGCAGTTCAACAGCGCTTTTGAATTGCTTAATTCGACTCGCTGCTAGAGTTTGGACTGTGTCATGATTGGTTAAGCCATATTTGAAGACGTTGAAGGCATTATTAGTGATAACAGCCTTCTTCACCTCAGGCGTTGAGCCAATCGTTTGCAGTTTATTCGGTGTGTTAGCCAGTTCTTCTATCTGCTCCGCAAACTTTGATATCGGCTTGTCGCCTTGTTTTTTCTGTGAAGCTCTTCAAACACGACATTCACTGTCTTTTAGGTGCTGCGAGCTTTTTCAGCTTGACTAGCAGCGTTTCTATGCCCGTACCCCATCCAACGCTAGTTTAGTTTTTATCCTATCTGGAAGACTTGTGTTGAAAACTAACAAAAATAACAGTGTTTTGCTAGTGTCTGGTACGGCAGCTTGTATGAACCCAACAATGCTAATGAACTTGGAGAGGTCTTCGGGTTTTCCAGAGTATTCATGCATAACCTTTAGGCACTCTACCACGTTAAAAGTACACATGTCGGTAGGTGGGGTGGTGGGTATGTGGTTGCGTCTCCTGTATGCTTCGATTGACAGTAGTTTTGGGCCGGCTGTCGGACTTGGTTGTGGTATGTATATTGGAGCTGCTACTTTCTTAAGGGCCTTAGGCACATATTCTTGTGCTTTTGTTACTTCGAATAATGATTGTAACTGTCGAGGGACAGGGATTCGTCCTTCACATTGGTATAGCGTTAATGCGTTGCTAGCCAAAGTGTATACTTTTTTGAAAATTTCATCAATCTGATCTTGCCGCATCCTCAGAATTTTTCCCAGGTTTGAATGTTTGCGTAATCGTGGACATCAATTTAATTCGGCAGGGTCGGATATCAGAAGAGTCAGTTTGGCAGGATCGCTATATATATACGTTTAACAAAATGGTTAAAAGGTTTAGCTCAAGTTATTCGCACTAGAGCTTGTGCGTATTAATTTTAATAGTCTTCAAGCTTTAATAGAGACTTTAATTCAGTCAGTAAATAGTTTTACAACCAACATAACCTGCATGATGCAGGAAATGTTGAAAATGCAATCTACACTGCTGCAGGCGGTATTAAACAAACCATGAACCTAAAAATCTGTTTCTGGAACGCAAACGGCATCCGCCAACATAAAAACGAACTGGAATATTTCCTATTGGATAAACAAATTTACGTAATGTTCATCTTGACTCTGAGACACATTTGACGTCTAGAAGCTTTTTGGAAATAAATGGATACACCTTATACGACACCAAGGACCCCCGAGGAAGAGCTTGTGGTGGCTCGGCAATACTTATAAAGTCGCGACTCAAACACTATTCTCTGGGAGACACTCGTGAGGATTACCTTCAGGCAACAAATATTTGCGTCCAAAATTTCCACCAGGACTTGGTGATTTCATCGATTTATTCTCCTCCCAGATTTTCAATCACAGAAAGTCAATACAGTAAATTTTATAAATCACTAGGACCACCTTTTCTGGTAGCTGGTGATTACAACGCTAAGCATACTTTCTGGGGATCACGGCTAATCACCCCGATACAATTACTAAAATGGGGTTAAAAGTAATTTCATGCGGACAGTGAACACCAACCTACTGGCCATTAGATCGAAAAAAGACTCCAGATGTTATTGATTTTGGAGTGGTAAAGGGCGTTCCCAGCGAAATGTTTCTAGTTGAGGCCTCACTAGAATTATCTTCAGATCATTCTCCCACTATTGTTACCATACGGAACCCGCGAGAAACTGGTGAGTTGGGGACGACAATTACATATGTTAACTGGTTGAAATACAAGAAATACCTCAGTGCCCATTGCACGGATAGCATGCTGTTAAGAACGCTTCCAGACATAGATGGCTATATTAGAAAGCTAGATGAAATCCTCATACAAGCTGTTGAACATGCTACTTCTACCAATCGACAGGTCAGATACCATAGAATCGACTCTGTAAATGTAGAATGGCTATTGTCAGAAAAAAGAAGAATTCGAAGAGCAACGATACAGATCCCCGCAGTTAAAAATTAGGCTCAAAGAATGTACCAAACAGCTTAGAAAATTATTAGAATATAAAAAATCAGCATCTCTGCAGATATTTCTCCAAGATCTTGATGCAACGCCACAAACAGATTATTCGCTATGGCGAGCAACCAGAGGACTTAAAAAACCTGAGATATGTAAGCCTACCCTACGAACTTTGGGCAGAGCTTGGGCAAGAACTGATACTGAAATAGGGACAGACGGACGGACAAAATAAAAATTGCTTAGAAAGTGATTCTGATCATATCTGTATATATATGTCCATACCTACCACGCTTCCTTCTTGAAATTCCAACCCCTCTCAAAAGCACAAAGTTAGTATACCCTATTTACCTTTTTTAAAGGTAAAGGGTATAAAAAGGGAATCTTTTTGTAAACCATTTGAAAACCGTTTTCACTCCAAACATATCTGCTGATATACTTGAGCTGCCAACAGTGGTCGCGGAAGCAGCGATTCCTCTGAGATTTAATATTCGGGATATTGAAACCACTATTGCTGGCTTAAACCCGAGGAAAGTCCCAGGTAATGTTAAAATCAGCAATAATATGCTTTTAGAACTGCCCCGTATATATAAGAAAAATAATTCTTTTCATTTTTAATGCTATTTTACGCCTCCAACAGTAGCCTACTGAATGGAAGGTTTCGTTGATTACCATGATACCTAAGCCCGGAAAAGACCATACGAAAGCAGAATCTTATAGACCTATTAGCCTATTATCTAACATGTCAAAACTATTTGAAAAACCACTTATGAGCAAGCTGACCCCCATAGTAAATGAGAATGGATGCATTCCAGATCATCAATTTGGATTCAGAACAAAACATAGCACTATTGAACAAACACATAGACTTGTAAGCATATAGTTAGAAAAACGTTCGAAGAAAAGAAATATTGTTCTGCCCTCTTCATTGACGTTTCCCAGGCTTTTGATATGGCATGAAGGTTTAATTTTGAAATTAAACCAAAACTTACCCGAAAACACTCATAAGTTATTTAAAAACTATTTAACTGGACGAAAATTTATCATCAAAGAAGGTAATTTTCTGAGCACACCTCGACCGATTCAAGCCAGAGTTCCCCAAGGCAGCATCTTGGGTCCTATCTTATATTTGATATACGCCTCTGATATGCCAATAAGCAATAATATCCACGTATCAACATTCGCTGACGATACAGCTTTCCTAAGCGTCCACGAAAACCCTCAAGAAGCATCCCGCAAATTACAGGAATATATATCTCAGTTGGAAAAATGGCTACAACAATGGAGGATAAAGGTGATCGAACAAAACTGTGTACATATTAATTTACATTGCGAAGGGAAACATGCCCGCCTATCCATATCAACACCCAGACTATACCGCAACGCAGCGAGGTTCTTCTTGATCGTCGATTAACATGGAAAACCAACATAGAAGCAAAGTTGATCCAAATGAAACTAAAAACAGATCAAATTAACTGGCTTATTGGGAGAAATTCTACACTAAGCCTAGTTTTCGAATTCATCAGCAGTTCAACAGAGCTTTTGAATTGCTTAATTCGACTCGCTGCTAGAGTTTGGACTGTGTCATGATTGGTTAAGCCATCTTTGAAGACGTTGAAGGCATTATTAGTGATAACAGCCTTCTTCACCTCAGGCGTTGAGCCAATCGTTTGCAGTTTATTCGGTGTGTTAGCCAGTTCTTCTATCTGCTCCGCAAACTTTGATATCGGCTTGTCGCCTTGTTTTTTCTGTGAAGCTCTTCAAACACGACATTCACTGTCTTTTAGGTGCTGCGAGCTTTTTCAGCTTGACTAGCAGCGTTTCTATGCCCGTACCCCATCCAACGCTAGTTTAGTTTTTATCCTATCTGGAAGACTTGTGTTGAAAACTAACAAAAATAACAGTGTTTTGCTAGTGTCTGGTACGGCAGCTTGTATGAACCCAACAATGCTAATGAACTTGGAGAGGTCTTCGGGTTTTCCAGAGTATTCATGCATAACCTTTAGGCACTCTACCACGTTAAAAGTACACATGTCGGTAGGTGGGGTGGTGGGTATGTGGTTGCGTCTCCTGTATGCTTCGATTGACAGTAGTTTTGGGCCGGCTGTCGGACTTGGTTGTGGTATGTATATTGGAGCTGCTACTTTCTTAAGGGCCTTAGGCACATATTCTTGTGCTTTTGTTACTTCGAATAATGATTGTAACTGTCGAGGGACAGGGATTCGTCCTTCACATTGGTATAGCGTTAATGCGTTGCTAGCCAAAGTGTATACTTTTTTGAAAATTTCATCAATCTGATCTTGCCGCATCCTCAGAATTTTTCCCAGGTTTGAATGTTTGCGTAATCGTGGACATCAATTTAATTCGGCAGGGTCGGATATCAGAAGAGTCAGTTTGGCAGGATCGCTATATATATACGTTTAACAAAATGGTTAAAAGGGTTAGCTCAAGTTATTCGCACTAGAGCTTGTGCGTATTAATTTTAATAGTCTTCAAGCTTTAATAGAGACTTTAATTCAGTCAGTAAATAGTTTTACAACCAACATAACCTGCATGATGCAGGAAATGTTGAAAATGCAATCTACACTGCTGCAGGCGGTATTAAACAAACCATGAACCTAAAAATCTGTTTCTGGAACGCAAACGGCATCCGCCAACATAAAAACGAACTGGAATATTTCCTATTGGATAAACAAATTTACGTAACGTTGATCTTGACTCTGAGACACATTTGACGTCTAGAAGCTTCTTGGAAATAAATGGATACACCTTATACGACACCAAGGACCCCCGAGGAAGAGCTTGTGGTGGCTTGGCAATACTTATAAAGTCGCGACTCAAACACTATTCTCTGGGAGACACTCGTGAGGATTACCTTCAGGCAACAAATATTTGCGTCCAAAATTTTTACCAGGACTTGGTGATTTCATCGATTTATTCTCCTCCCAGATTTTCAATCACAGAAAGTCAATACAGTAAATTTTATAAATCACTAGGACCACCTTTTCTGGTAGCTGGTGATTACAACGCTAAGCATACTTTCTGGGGATCACGGCTAATCACCCCGATACAATTACTAAAATGGGGTTAAAAGTAATTTCATGCGGACAGTGAACACCAACCTACTGGCCATTAGATCGAAAAAAGACTCCAGATGTTATTGATTTTGGAGTGGTAAAGGGCGTTCCCAGCGAAATGTTTCTAGTTGAGGCCTCACTAGAATTATCTTCAGATCATTCTCCCACTATTGTTACCATACGGAACCCGCGAGAAACTGGTGAGTTGGGGACGACAATTACATATGTTAACTGGTTGAAATACAAGAAATACCTCAGTGCCCATTGCACGGATAGCATGCTGTTAAGAACGCTTCCAGACATAGATGGCTCTATTAGAAAGCTAGATGAAATCCTCATACAAGCTGTTGAACATGCTACTTCTACCAATCGACAGGTCAGATACCATAGAATCGACTCTGTAAATGTAGAATGGCTATTGTCAGAAAAAAGAAGAATTCGAAGAGCAACGATACAGATCCCCGCAGTTAAAAATTAGGCTCAAAGAATGTACCAAACAGCTTAGAAAATTATTAGAATATAAAAAATCAGCATCTCTGCAGATATTTCTCCAAGATCTTGATGCAACGCCACAAACAGATTATTCGCTATGGCGAGCAACCAGAGGACTTAAAAAACCTGAGATATGTAAGCCTACCCTACGAACTTTGGGCAGAGCTTGGGCAAGAACTGATACTGAAATAGGGACAGACGGACGGACAAAATAAAAATTGCTTAGAAAGTGATTCTGATCATATCTGTATATATATGTCCATACCTACCACGCTTCCTTCTTGAAATTCCAACCCCTCTCAAAAGCACAAAGTTAGTATACCCTATTTACCTTTTTTAAAGGTAAAGGGTGTAAAAAGGGAATCTTTTTGTAAACCATTTGAAACCCGTTTTCACTCCAAACATATCTGCTGATATACTTGAGCTTCCAACAGTGGTCGCGGAAGCAGCGATTCCTCTGAGATTTAATATTCGGGATATTGAAACCACTATTGCTGGCTTAAACCCGAGTAAAGTCCCAGGTAATGTTAAAATCAGCAATAATATGCTTTTAGAACTGCCCCGTATATATAAGAAAAATAATTCTTTTCATTTTTAATGCTATTTTACGCCTCCAACAGTAGCCTACTGAATGGAATGTTTCGTTGATTACCATGATACCTAAGCCCGGAAAAGACCATACGAAAGCAGAATCTTATAGACCTATTAGCCTATTATCTAACATGTCAAAACTATTTGAAAAACCACTTATGAGCAAGCTGACCCCCATAGTAAATGAGAATGGATGCATTCCAGATCATCAATTTGGATTCAGAACAAAACATAGCACTATTGAACAAACACATAGACTTGTAAGCATATAGTTTAGAAAAACGTTCGAAGAAAAGAAATATTGTTCTGCCCTCTTCATTGACGTTTCCCAGGCTTTTGATATGGCATGAAGGTTTAATTTTGAAATTAAACCAAAACTTACCCGAAAACACTCATAAGTTATTTAAAAACTATTTAACTGGACGAAAATTTATCATCAAAGAAGGTAATTTTCTGAGCACACCTCGACCGATTCAAGCCAGAGTTCCCCAAGGCAGCATCTTGGGTCCTATCTTATATTTGATATACGCCTCTGATATGCCAATAAGCAATAATATCCACGTATCAACATTCGCTGACGATACAGCTTTCCTAAGCGTCCACGAAAACCCTCAAGAAGCATCCCGCAAATTACAGGAATATATATCTCAGTTGGAAAAATGGCTACAACAATGGAGGATAAAGGTGATCGAACAAAACTGTGTACATATTAATTTACATTGCGAAGGGAAACATGCCCGCCTATCCATATCAACACCCAGACTATACCGCAACGCAGCGAGGTTCTTCTTGATCGTCGATTAACATGGAAAACCAACATAGAAGCAAAGTTGATCCAAATGAAACTAAAAACAGATCAAATTAACTGGCTTATTGGGAGAAATTCTACACTAAGCCTAGTTTTCGAATTCATCAGCAGTTCAACAGCGCTTTTGAATTGCTTAATTCGACTCGCTGCTAGAGTTTGGACTGTGTCATGATTGGTTAAGCCATATTTGAAGACGTTGAAGGCATTATTAGTGATAACAGCCTTCTTCACCTCAGGCGTTGAGCCAATCGTTTGCAGTTTATTCGGTGTGTTAGCCAGTTCTTCTATCTGCTCCGCAAACTTTGATATCGGCTTGTCGCCTTGTTTTTTCTGTGAAGCTCTTCAAACACGACATTCACTGTCTTTTAGGTGCTGCGAGCTTTTTCAGCTTGACTAGCAGCGTTTCTATGCCCGTACCCCATCCAACGCTAGTTTAGTTTTTATCCTATCTGGAAGACTTGTGTTGAAAACTAACAAAAATAACAGTGTTTTGCTAGTGTCTGGTACGGCAGCTTGTATGAACCCAACAATGCTAATGAACTTGGAGAGGTCTTCGGGTTTTCCAGAGTATTCATGCATAACCTTTAGGCACTCTACCACGTTAAAAGTACACATGTCGGTAGGTGGGGTGGTGGGTATGTGGTTGCGTCTCCTGTATGCTTCGATTGACAGTAGTTTTGGGCCGGCTGTCGGACTTGGTTGTGGTATGTATATTGGAGCTGCTACTTTCTTAAGGGCCTTAGGCACATATTCTTGTGCTTTTGTTACTTCGAATAATGATTGTAACTGTCGAGGGACAGGGATTCGTCCTTCACATTGGTATAGCGTTAATGCGTTGCTAGCCAAAGTGTATACTTTTTTGAAAATTTCATCAATCTGATCTTGCCGCATCCTCAGAATTTTTCCCAGGTTTGAATGTTTGCGTAATCGTGGACATCAATTTAATTCGGCAGGGTCGGATATCAGAAGAGTCAGTTTGGCAGGATCGCTATATATATACGTTTAACAAAATGGTTAAAAGGTTTAGCTCAAGTTATTCGCACTAGAGCTTGTGCGTATTAATTTTAATAGTCTTCAAGCTTTAATAGAGACTTTAATTCAGTCAGTAAATAGTTTTACAACCAACATAACCTGCATGATGCAGGAAATGTTGAAAATGCAATCTACACTGCTGCAGGCGGTATTAAACAAACCATGAACCTAAAAATCTGTTTCTGGAACGCAAACGGCATCCGCCAACATAAAAACGAACTGGAATATTTCCTATTGGATAAACAAATTTACGTAATGTTGATCTTGACTCTGAGACACATTTGACGTCTAGAAGCTTTTTGGAAATAAATGGATACACCTTATACGACACCAAGGACCCCCGAGGAAGAGCTTGTGGTGGCTTGGCAATACTTATAAAGTCGCGACTCAAACACTATTCTCTGGGAGACACTCGTGAGGATTACCTTCAGGCAACAAATATTTGCGTCCAAAATTTCCACCAGGACTTGGTGATTTCATCGATTTATTCTCCTCCCAGATTTTCAATCACAGAAAGTCAATACAGTAAATTTCAATACAGTAAATACCTCAGTGCCCATTGCACGGATAGCATGCTGTTAAGAACGCTTCCAGACATAGATGGCTCTATTAGAAAGCTAGATGAAATCCTCATACAAGCTGTTGAACATGCTACTTCTACCAATCGACAGGTCAGATACCATAGAATCGACTCTGTAAATGTAGAATGGCTATTGTCAGAAAAAAGAAGAATTCGAAGAGCAACGATACAGATCCCCGCAGTTAAAAATTAGGCTCAAAGAATGTACCAAACAGCTTAGAAAATTATTAGAATATAAAAAATCAGCATCTCTGCAGATATTTCTCCAAGATCTTGATGCAACGCCACAAACAGATTATTCGCTATGGCGAGCAACCAGAGATATGTAAGCCTACCCTACGAACTTTGGGCAGAGCTTGGGCAAGAACTGATACTGAAATAGGGACAGACGGACGGACAAAATAAAAATTGCTTAGAAAGTGATTCTGATCATATCTGTATATATATGTCCATACCTACCACGCTTCCTTCTTGAAATTCCAACCCCTCTCAAAAGCACAAAGTTAGTATACCCTATTTACCTTTTTTAAAGGTAAAGGGTATAAAAAGGGAATCTTTTTGTAAACCATTTGAAGACCGTTTTCACTCCAAACATATCTGCTGATATACTTGAGCTGCCAACAGTGGTCGCGGAAGCAGCGATTCCTCTGAGATTTAATATTCGGGATATTGAAACCACTATTGCTGGCTTAGACCCGAGGAAAGTCCCAGGTAATGTTAAAATCAGCAATAATATGCTTTTAGAACTGCCCCGTATATATAAGAAAAATAATTCTTTTCATTTTTAATGCTATTTTACGCCTCCAACAGTAGCCTACTGAATGGAATGTTTCGTTGATTACCATGATACCTAAGCCCGGAAAAGACCATACGAAAGCAGAATCTTATAGACCTATTAGCCTATTATCTAACATGTCAAAACTATTTGAAAAACCACTTATGAGCAAGCTGACCCCCATAGTAAATGAGAATGGATGCATTCCAGATCATCAATTTGGATTCAGAACAAAACATAGCACTATTGAACAAACACATAGACTTGTAAGCATATAGTTAGAAAAACGTTCGAAGAAAAGAAATATTGTTCTGCCCTCTTCATTGACGTTTCCCAGGCTTTTGATATGGCATGAAGGTTTAATTTTGAAATTAAACCAAAACTTACCCGAAAACACTCATAAGTTATTTAAAAACTATTTAACTGGACGAAAATTTATCATCAAAGAAGGTAATTTTCTGAGCACACCTCGACCGATTCAAGCCAGAGTTCCCCAAGGCAGCATCTTGGGTCCTATCTTATATTTGATATACGCCTCTGATATGCCAATAAGCAATAATATCCACGTATCAACATTCGCTGACGATACAGCTTTCCTAAGCGTCCACGAAAACCCTCAAGAAGCATCCCGCAAATTACAGGAATATATATCTCAGTTGGAAAAATGGCTACAACAATGGAGGATAAAGGTGATCGAACAAAACTGTGTACATATTAATTTACATTGCGAAGGGAAACATGCCCGCCTATCCATATCAACACCCAGACTATACCGCAAAGCAGCGAGGTTCTTCTTGATCGTCGATTAACATGGAAAACCAACATAGAAGCAAAGTTGATCCAAATGAAACTAAAAACAGATCAAATTAACTGGCTTATTGGGAGAAATTCTACACTAAGCCTAGTTTTCGAATTCACCAGCAGCTCAACAGCGCTTTTGAATTGCTTAATTCGACTCGCTGCTAGAGTTTGGACTGTGTCATGATTGGTTAAGCCATATTTGAAGACGTTGAAGGTATTATTAGTGATAACAGCCTTCTTCACCTCAGGCGTTGAGCCAATCGTTTGCAGTTTATTCGGTGTGTTAGCCAGTTCTTCTATCTGCTCCGCAAACTTTGATATCGGCTTGTCGCCTTGTTTTTTCTGTGAAGCTCTTCAAACACGACATTCACTGTCTTTTAGGTGCTGCGAGCTTTTTCAGCTTGACTAGCAGCGTTTCTATGCCCGTACCCCATCCAACGCTAGTTTAGTTTTTATCCTATCTGGAAGACTTGTGTTGAAAACTAACAAAAATAACAGTGTTTTGCTAGTGTCTGGTACGGCAGCTTGTATGAACCCAACAATGCTAATGAACTTGGAGAGGTCTTCGGGTTTTCCAGAGTATTCATGCATAACCTTTAGGCACTCTACCACGTTAAAAGTACACATGTCGGTAGGTGGGGTGGTGGGTATGTGGTTGCGTCTCCTGTATGCTTCGATTGACAGTAGTTTTGGGCCGGCTGTCGGACTTGGTTGTGGTATGTATATTGGAGCTGCTACTTTCTTAAGGGCCTTAGGCACATATTCTTGTGCTTTTGTTACTTCGAATAATGATTGTAACTGTCGAGGGACAGGGATTCGTCCTTCACATTGGTATAGCGTTAATGCGTTGCTAGCCAAAGTGTATACTTTTTTGAAAATTTCATCAATCTGATCTTGCCGCATCCTCAGAATTTTTCCCAGGTTTGAATGTTTGCGTAATCGTGGACATCAATTTAATTCGGCAGGGTCGGATATCAGAAGAGTCAGTTTGGCAGGATCGCTATATATATACGTTTAACAAAATGGTTAAAAGGTTTAGCTCAAGTTATTCGCACTAGAGCTTGTGCGTATTAATTTTAATAGTCTTCAAGCTTTAATAGAGACTTTAATTCAGTCAGTAAATAGTTTTACAACCAACATAACCTGCATGATGCAGGAAATGTTGAAAATGCAATCTACACTGCTGCAGGCGGTATTAAACAAACCATGAACCTAAAAATCTGTTTCTGGAACGCAAACGGCATCCGCCAACATAAAAACGAACTGGAATATTTCCTATTGGATAAACAAATTTACGTAATGTTGATCTTGACTCTGAGACACATTTGACGTCTAGAAGCTTTTTGGAAATAAATGGATACACCTTATACGACACCAAGGACCCCCGAGGAAGAGCTTGTGGTGGCTTGGCAATACTTATAAAGTCGCGACTCAAACACTATTCTCTGGGAGACACTCGTGAGGATTACCTTCAGGCAACAAATATTTGCGTCCAAAATTTCCACCAGGACTTGGTGATTTCATCGATTTATTCTCCTCCCAGATTTTCAATCACAGAAAGTCAATACAGTAAATTTCAATACAGTAAATACCTCAGTGCCCATTGCACGGATAGCATGCTGTTAAGAACGCTTCCAGACATAGATGGCTCTATTAGAAAGCTAGATGAAATCCTCATACAAGCTGTTGAACATGCTACTTCTACCAATCGACAGGTCAGATACCATAGAATCGACTCTGTAAATGTAGAATGGCTATTGTCAGAAAAAAGAAGAATTCAAAGAGCAACGATACAGATCCCCGCAGTTAAAAATTAGGCTCAAAGAATGTACCAAACAGCTTAGAAAATTATTAGAATATAAAAAATCAGCATCTCTGGAGATATTTCTCAAAGATCTTGATGCAACGCCACAAACAGATTATTCGCTATGGCGAGCAACCAGAGGACTTAAAAAACCTGAGATATGTAAGCCTACCCTACGAACTTTGGGCAGAGCTTGGGCAAGAACTGATACTGAAATAGGGACAGACGGACGGACAAAATAAAAATTGCTTAGAAAGTGATTCTGATCATATCTGTATATATATGTCCATACCTACCACGCTTCCTTCTTGAAATTCCAACCCCTCTCAAAAGCACAAAGTTAGTATACCCTATTTACCTTTTTTAAAGGTAAAGGGTATAAAAAGGGAATCTTTTTGTAAACCATTTGAAAACCGTTTTCACTCCAAACATATCTGCTGATATACTTGAGCTGCCAACAGTGGTCGCGGAAGCAGCGATTCCTCTGAGATTTAATATTCGGGATATTGAAACCACTATTGCTGGCTTAAACCCGAGGAAAGTCCCAGGTAATGTTAAAATCAGCAATAATATGCTTTTAGAACTGCCCCGTATATATAAGAAAAATAATTCTTTTCATTTTTAATGCTATTTTACGCCTCCAACAGTAGCCTACTGAATGGAAGGTTTCGTTGATTACCATGATACCTAAGCCCGGAAAAGACCATACGAAAGCAGAATCTTATAGACCTATTAGCCTATTATCTAACATGTCAAAACTATTTGAAAAACCACTTATGAGCAAGCTGACCCCCATAGTAAATGAGAATGGATGCATTCCAGATCATCAATTTGGATTCAGAACAAAACATAGCACTATTGAACAAACACATAGACTTGTAAGCATATAGTTAGAAAAACGTTCGAAGAAAAGAAATATTGTTCTGCCCTCTTCATTGACGTTTCCCAGGCTTTTGATATGGCATGAAGGTTTAATTTTGAAATTAAACCAAAACTTACCCGAAAACACTCATAAGTTATTTAAAAACTATTTAACTGGACGAAAATTTATCATCAAAGAAGGTAATTTTCTGAGCACACCTCGACCGATTCAAGCCAGAGTTCCCCAAGGCAGCATCTTGGGTCCTATCTTATATTTGATATACGCCTCTGATATGCCAATAAGCAATAATATCCACGTATCAACATTCGCTGACGATACAGCTTTCCTAAGCGTCCACGAAAACCCTCAAGAAGCATCCCGCAAATTACAGGAATATATATCTCAGTTGGAAAAATGGCTACAACAATGGAGGATAAAGGTGATCGAACAAAACTGTGTACATATTAATTTACATTGCGAAGGGAAACATGCCCGCCTATCCATATCAACACCCAGACTATACCGCAACGCAGCGAGGTTCTTCTTGATCGTCGATTAACATGGAAAACCAACATAGAAGCAAAGTTGATCCAAATGAAACTAAAAACAGATCAAATTAACTGGCTTATTGGGAGAAATTCTACACTAAGCCTAGTTTTCGAATTCATCAGCAGTTCAACAGAGCTTTTGAATTGCTTAATTCGACTCGCTGCTAGAGTTTGGACTGTGTCATGATTGGTTAAGCCATCTTTGAAGACGTTGAAGGCATTATTAGTGATAACAGCCTTCTTCACCTCAGGCGTTGAGCCAATCGTTTGCAGTTTATTCGGTGTGTTAGCCAGTTCTTCTATCTGCTCCGCAAACTTTGATATCGGCTTGTCGCCTTGTTTTTTCTGTGAAGCTCTTCAAACACGACATTCACTGTCTTTTAGGTGCTGCGAGCTTTTTCAGCTTGACTAGCAGCGTTTCTATGCCCGTACCCCATCCAACGCTAGTTTAGTTTTTATCCTATCTGGAAGACTTGTGTTGAAAACTAACAAAAATAACAGTGTTTTGCTAGTGTCTGGTACGGCAGCTTGTATGAACCCAACAATGCTAATGAACTTGGAGAGGTCTTCGGGTTTTCCAGAGTATTCATGCATAACCTTTAGGCACTCTACCACGTTAAAAGTACACATGTCGGTAGGTGGGGTGGTGGGTATGTGGTTGCGTCTCCTGTATGCTTCGATTGACAGTAGTTTTGGGCCGGCTGTCGGACTTGGTTGTGGTATGTATATTGGAGCTGCTACTTTCTTAAGGGCCTTAGGCACATATTCTTGTGCTTTTGTTACTTCGAATAATGATTGTAACTGTCGAGGGACAGGGATTCGTCCTTCACATTGGTATAGCGTTAATGCGTTGCTAGCCAAAGTGTATACTTTTTTGAAAATTTCATCAATCTGATCTTGCCGCATCCTCAGAATTTTTCCCAGGTTTGAATGTTTGCGTAATCGTGGACATCAATTTAATTCGGCAGGGTCGGATATCAGAAGAGTCAGTTTGGCAGGATCGCTATATATATACGTTTAACAAAATGGTTAAAAGGGTTAGCTCAAGTTATTCGCACTAGAGCTTGTGCGTATTAATTTTAATAGTCTTCAAGCTTTAATAGAGACTTTAATTCAGT
The DNA here is from genome assembly GCA_920105625.2 of Clusia tigrina. Lineage (NCBI taxonomy): Eukaryota > Metazoa > Arthropoda > Insecta > Diptera > Clusiidae > Clusia > Clusia tigrina. The sequence continues at coordinate 145,233,333 of OV050030.1, read as the reverse complement.
CAGTAAATAGTTTTACAACCAACATAACCTGCATGATGCAGGAAATGTTGAAAATGCAATCTACACTGCTGCAGGCGGTATTAAACAAACCATGAACCTAAAAATCTGTTTCTGGAACGCAAACGGCATCCGCCAACATAAAAACGAACTGGAATATTTCCTATTGGATAAACAAATTTACGTAACGTTGATCTTGACTCTGAGACACATTTGACGTCTAGAAGCTTCTTGGAAATAAATGGATACACCTTATACGACACCAAGGACCCCCGAGGAAGAGCTTGTGGTGGCTTGGCAATACTTATAAAGTCGCGACTCAAACACTATTCTCTGGGAGACACTCGTGAGGATTACCTTCAGGCAACAAATATTTGCGTCCAAAATTTTTACCAGGACTTGGTGATTTCATCGATTTATTCTCCTCCCAGATTTTCAATCACAGAAAGTCAATACAGTAAATTTTATAAATCACTAGGACCACCTTTTCTGGTAGCTGGTGATTACAACGCTAAGCATACTTTCTGGGGATCACGGCTAATCACCCCGATACAATTACTAAAATGGGGTTAAAAGTAATTTCATGCGGACAGTGAACACCAACCTACTGGCCATTAGATCGAAAAAAGACTCCAGATGTTATTGATTTTGGAGTGGTAAAGGGCGTTCCCAGCGAAATGTTTCTAGTTGAGGCCTCACTAGAATTATCTTCAGATCATTCTCCCACTATTGTTACCATACGGAACCCGCGAGAAACTGGTGAGTTGGGGACGACAATTACATATGTTAACTGGTTGAAATACAAGAAATACCTCAGTGCCCATTGCACGGATAGCATGCTGTTAAGAACGCTTCCAGACATAGATGGCTCTATTAGAAAGCTAGATGAAATCCTCATACAAGCTGTTGAACATGCTACTTCTACCAATCGACAGGTCAGATACCATAGAATCGACTCTGTAAATGTAGAATGGCTATTGTCAGAAAAAAGAAGAATTCGAAGAGCAACGATACAGATCCCCGCAGTTAAAAATTAGGCTCAAAGAATGTACCAAACAGCTTAGAAAATTATTAGAATATAAAAAATCAGCATCTCTGCAGATATTTCTCCAAGATCTTGATGCAACGCCACAAACAGATTATTCGCTATGGCGAGCAACCAGAGGACTTAAAAAACCTGAGATATGTAAGCCTACCCTACGAACTTTGGGCAGAGCTTGGGCAAGAACTGATACTGAAATAGGGACAGACGGACGGACAAAATAAAAATTGCTTAGAAAGTGATTCTGATCATATCTGTATATATATGTCCATACCTACCACGCTTCCTTCTTGAAATTCCAACCCCTCTCAAAAGCACAAAGTTAGTATACCCTATTTACCTTTTTTAAAGGTAAAGGGTGTAAAAAGGGAATCTTTTTGTAAACCATTTGAAACCCGTTTTCACTCCAAACATATCTGCTGATATACTTGAGCTTCCAACAGTGGTCGCGGAAGCAGCGATTCCTCTGAGATTTAATATTCGGGATATTGAAACCACTATTGCTGGCTTAAACCCGAGTAAAGTCCCAGGTAATGTTAAAATCAGCAATAATATGCTTTTAGAACTGCCCCGTATATATAAGAAAAATAATTCTTTTCATTTTTAATGCTATTTTACGCCTCCAACAGTAGCCTACTGAATGGAATGTTTCGTTGATTACCATGATACCTAAGCCCGGAAAAGACCATACGAAAGCAGAATCTTATAGACCTATTAGCCTATTATCTAACATGTCAAAACTATTTGAAAAACCACTTATGAGCAAGCTGACCCCCATAGTAAATGAGAATGGATGCATTCCAGATCATCAATTTGGATTCAGAACAAAACATAGCACTATTGAACAAACACATAGACTTGTAAGCATATAGTTTAGAAAAACGTTCGAAGAAAAGAAATATTGTTCTGCCCTCTTCATTGACGTTTCCCAGGCTTTTGATATGGCATGAAGGTTTAATTTTGAAATTAAACCAAAACTTACCCGAAAACACTCATAAGTTATTTAAAAACTATTTAACTGGACGAAAATTTATCATCAAAGAAGGTAATTTTCTGAGCACACCTCGACCGATTCAAGCCAGAGTTCCCCAAGGCAGCATCTTGGGTCCTATCTTATATTTGATATACGCCTCTGATATGCCAATAAGCAATAATATCCACGTATCAACATTCGCTGACGATACAGCTTTCCTAAGCGTCCACGAAAACCCTCAAGAAGCATCCCGCAAATTACAGGAATATATATCTCAGTTGGAAAAATGGCTACAACAATGGAGGATAAAGGTGATCGAACAAAACTGTGTACATATTAATTTACATTGCGAAGGGAAACATGCCCGCCTATCCATATCAACACCCAGACTATACCGCAACGCAGCGAGGTTCTTCTTGATCGTCGATTAACATGGAAAACCAACATAGAAGCAAAGTTGATCCAAATGAAACTAAAAACAGATCAAATTAACTGGCTTATTGGGAGAAATTCTACACTAAGCCTAGTTTTCGAATTCATCAGCAGTTCAACAGCGCTTTTGAATTGCTTAATTCGACTCGCTGCTAGAGTTTGGACTGTGTCATGATTGGTTAAGCCATATTTGAAGACGTTGAAGGCATTATTAGTGATAACAGCCTTCTTCACCTCAGGCGTTGAGCCAATCGTTTGCAGTTTATTCGGTGTGTTAGCCAGTTCTTCTATCTGCTCCGCAAACTTTGATATCGGCTTGTCGCCTTGTTTTTTCTGTGAAGCTCTTCAAACACGACATTCACTGTCTTTTAGGTGCTGCGAGCTTTTTCAGCTTGACTAGCAGCGTTTCTATGCCCGTACCCCATCCAACGCTAGTTTAGTTTTTATCCTATCTGGAAGACTTGTGTTGAAAACTAACAAAAATAACAGTGTTTTGCTAGTGTCTGGTACGGCAGCTTGTATGAACCCAACAATGCTAATGAACTTGGAGAGGTCTTCGGGTTTTCCAGAGTATTCATGCATAACCTTTAGGCACTCTACCACGTTAAAAGTACACATGTCGGTAGGTGGGGTGGTGGGTATGTGGTTGCGTCTCCTGTATGCTTCGATTGACAGTAGTTTTGGGCCGGCTGTCGGACTTGGTTGTGGTATGTATATTGGAGCTGCTACTTTCTTAAGGGCCTTAGGCACATATTCTTGTGCTTTTGTTACTTCGAATAATGATTGTAACTGTCGAGGGACAGGGATTCGTCCTTCACATTGGTATAGCGTTAATGCGTTGCTAGCCAAAGTGTATACTTTTTTGAAAATTTCATCAATCTGATCTTGCCGCATCCTCAGAATTTTTCCCAGGTTTGAATGTTTGCGTAATCGTGGACATCAATTTAATTCGGCAGGGTCGGATATCAGAAGAGTCAGTTTGGCAGGATCGCTATATATATACGTTTAACAAAATGGTTAAAAGGTTTAGCTCAAGTTATTCGCACTAGAGCTTGTGCGTATTAATTTTAATAGTCTTCAAGCTTTAATAGAGACTTTAATTCAGTCAGTAAATAGTTTTACAACCAACATAACCTGCATGATGCAGGAAATGTTGAAAATGCAATCTACACTGCTGCAGGCGGTATTAAACAAACCATGAACCTAAAAATCTGTTTCTGGAACGCAAACGGCATCCGCCAACATAAAAACGAACTGGAATATTTCCTATTGGATAAACAAATTTACGTAATGTTGATCTTGACTCTGAGACACATTTGACGTCTAGAAGCTTTTTGGAAATAAATGGATACACCTTATACGACACCAAGGACCCCCGAGGAAGAGCTTGTGGTGGCTTGGCAATACTTATAAAGTCGCGACTCAAACACTATTCTCTGGGAGACACTCGTGAGGATTACCTTCAGGCAACAAATATTTGCGTCCAAAATTTCCACCAGGACTTGGTGATTTCATCGATTTATTCTCCTCCCAGATTTTCAATCACAGAAAGTCAATACAGTAAATTTCAATACAGTAAATACCTCAGTGCCCATTGCACGGATAGCATGCTGTTAAGAACGCTTCCAGACATAGATGGCTCTATTAGAAAGCTAGATGAAATCCTCATACAAGCTGTTGAACATGCTACTTCTACCAATCGACAGGTCAGATACCATAGAATCGACTCTGTAAATGTAGAATGGCTATTGTCAGAAAAAAGAAGAATTCGAAGAGCAACGATACAGATCCCCGCAGTTAAAAATTAGGCTCAAAGAATGTACCAAACAGCTTAGAAAATTATTAGAATATAAAAAATCAGCATCTCTGCAGATATTTCTCCAAGATCTTGATGCAACGCCACAAACAGATTATTCGCTATGGCGAGCAACCAGAGATATGTAAGCCTACCCTACGAACTTTGGGCAGAGCTTGGGCAAGAACTGATACTGAAATAGGGACAGACGGACGGACAAAATAAAAATTGCTTAGAAAGTGATTCTGATCATATCTGTATATATATGTCCATACCTACCACGCTTCCTTCTTGAAATTCCAACCCCTCTCAAAAGCACAAAGTTAGTATACCCTATTTACCTTTTTTAAAGGTAAAGGGTATAAAAAGGGAATCTTTTTGTAAACCATTTGAAAACCGTTTTCACTCCAAACATATCTGCTGATATACTTGAGCTGCCAACAGTGGTCGCGGAAGCAGCGATTCCTCTGAGATTTAATATTCGGGATATTGAAACCACTATTGCTGGCTTAGACCCGAGGAAAGTCCCAGGTAATGTTAAAATCAGCAATAATATGCTTTTAGAACTGCCCCGTATATATAAGAAAAATAATTCTTTTCATTTTTAATGCTATTTTACGCCTCCAACAGTAGCCTACTGAATGGAATGTTTCGTTGATTACCATGATACCTAAGCCCGGAAAAGACCATACGAAAGCAGAATCTTATAGACCTATTAGCCTATTATCTAACATGTCAAAACTATTTGAAAAACCACTTATGAGCAAGCTGACCCCCATAGTAAATGAGAATGGATGCATTCCAGATCATCAATTTGGATTCAGAACAAAACATAGCACTATTGAACAAACACATAGACTTGTAAGCATATAGTTAGAAAAACGTTCGAAGAAAAGAAATATTGTTCTGCCCTCTTCATTGACGTTTCCCAGGCTTTTGATATGGCATGAAGGTTTAATTTTGAAATTAAACCAAAACTTACCCGAAAACACTCATAAGTTATTTAAAAACTATTTAACTGGACGAAAATTTATCATCAAAGAAGGTAATTTTCTGAGCACACCTCGACCGATTCAAGCCAGAGTTCCCCAAGGCAGCATCTTGGGTCCTATCTTATATTTGATATACGCCTCTGATATGCCAATAAGCAATAATATCCACGTATCAACATTCGCTGACGATACAGCTTTCCTAAGCGTCCACGAAAACCCTCAAGAAGCATCCCGCAAATTACAGGAATATATATCTCAGTTGGAAAAATGGCTACAACAATGGAGGATAAAGGTGATCGAACAAAACTGTGTACATATTAATTTACATTGCGAAGGGAAACATGCCCGCCTATCCATATCAACACCCAGACTATACCGCAAAGCAGCGAGGTTCTTCTTGATCGTCGATTAACATGGAAAACCAACATAGAAGCAAAGTTGATCCAAATGAAACTAAAAACAGATCAAATTAACTGGCTTATTGGGAGAAATTCTACACTAAGCCTAGTTTTCGAATTCACCAGCAGCTCAACAGCGCTTTTGAATTGCTTAATTCGACTCGCTGCTAGAGTTTGGACTGTGTCATGATTGGTTAAGCCATATTTGAAGACGTTGAAGGTATTATTAGTGATAACAGCCTTCTTCACCTCAGGCGTTGAGCCAATCGTTTGCAGTTTATTCGGTGTGTTAGCCAGTTCTTCTATCTGCTCCGCAAACTTTGATATCGGCTTGTCGCCTTGTTTTTTCTGTGAAGCTCTTCAAACACGACATTCACTGTCTTTTAGGTGCTGCGAGCTTTTTCAGCTTGACTAGCAGCGTTTCTATGCCCGTACCCCATCCAACGCTAGTTTAGTTTTTATCCTATCTGGAAGACTTGTGTTGAAAACTAACAAAAATAACAGTGTTTTGCTAGTGTCTGGTACGGCAGCTTGTATGAACCCAACAATGCTAATGAACTTGGAGAGGTCTTCGGGTTTTCCAGAGTATTCATGCATAACCTTTAGGCACTCTACCACGTTAAAAGTACACATGTCGGTAGGTGGGGTGGTGGGTATGTGGTTGCGTCTCCTGTATGCTTCGATTGACAGTAGTTTTGGGCCGGCTGTCGGACTTGGTTGTGGTATGTATATTGGAGCTGCTACTTTCTTAAGGGCCTTAGGCACATATTCTTGTGCTTTTGTTACTTCGAATAATGATTGTAACTGTCGAGGGACAGGGATTCGTCCTTCACATTGGTATAGCGTTAATGCGTTGCTAGCCAAAGTGTATAATTTTTTGAAAATTTCATCAATCTGATCTTGCCGCATCCTCAGAATTTTTCCCAGGTTTGAATGTTTGCGTAATCGTGGACATCAATTTAAATCGGCAGGGTCGGATATCAGAAGAGTCAGTTTGGCAGGATCGCTATATATATACGTTTAACAAAATGGTTAAAAGGTTTAGCTCAAGTTATTCGCACTAGAGCTTGTGCGTATTAATTTTAATAGTCTTCAAGCTTTAATAGAGACTTTAATTCAGTCAGTAAATAGTTTTACAACCAACATAACCTGCATGATGCAGGAAATGTTGAAAATGTAATCTACACTGCTGCAGGCGGTATTAAACAAACCATGAACCTAAAAATCTGTTTCTGGAACGCAAACGGCATCCGCCAACATAAAAACGAACTGGAATATTTCCTATTGGATAAACAAATTTACGTAATGTTGATCTTGACTCTGAGACACATTTGACGTCTAGAAGCTTTTTGGAAATAAATGGATACACCTTATACGACACCAAGGACCCCCGAGGAAGAGCTTGTGGTGGCTTGGCAATACTTATAAAGTCGCGACTCAAACACTATTCTCTGGGAGACACTCGTGAGGATTACCTTCAGGCAACAAATATTTGCGTCGAAAATTTCCACCAGGACTTGGTGATTTCATCGATTTATTCTCCTCCCAGATTTTCAATCACAGAAAGTCAATACAGTAAATTTTATAAATCACTAGGACCACCTTTTCTGGTAGCTGGTGATTACAACGCTAAGCATACTTTCTGGGGATCACGGCTAATCACCCCGATACAATTACTAAAATGGGGTTAAAAGTAATTTCATGCGGACAGTGAACACCAACCTACTGGCCATTAGATCGAAAAAAGACTCCAGATGTTATTGATTTTGGAGTGGTAAAGGGTGTTCCCAGCGAAATGTTTCTAGTTGAGGCCTCACTAGAATTATCTTCAGATCATTCTCCCACTATTGTTACCATACGGAACCCGCGAGAAACTGGTGAGTTGGGGACGACAATTACATATGTTAACTGGTTGAAATACAAGAAATACCTCAGTGCCCATTGCACGGATAGCATGCTGTTAAGAACGCTTCCAGACATAGATGGCTCTATTAGAAAGCTAGATGAATTCCTCATACAAGCTGTTGAACATGCTACTTCTACCAATCGACAGGTCAGATACCATAGAATCGACTCTGTAAATGTAGAATGGCTATTGTCAGAAAAAAGAAGAATTCGAAGAGCAACGATACAGATCCCCGCAGTTAAAAATTAGGCTCAAAGAATGTACCAAACAGCTTAGAAAATTATTAGAATATAAAAAATCAGCATCTCTGCAGATATTTCTCCAAGATCTTGATGCAACGCCACAAACAGATTATTCGCTATGGCGAGCAACCAGAGGACTTAAAAAACCTGAGATATGTAAGCCTACCCTACGAACTTTGGGCAGAGCTTGGGCAAGAACTGATACTGAAATAGGGACAGACGGACGGACAAAATAAAAATTGCTTAGAAAGTGATTCTGATCATATCTGTATATATATGTCCATACCTACCACGCTTCCTTCTTGAAATTCCAACCCCTCTCAAAAGCACAAAGTTAGTATACCCTATTTACCTTTTTTAAAGGTAAAGGGTATAAAAAGGGAATCTTTTTGTAAACCATTTGAAAACCGTTTTCACTCCAAACATATCTGCTGATATACTTGAGCTGCCAACAGTGGTCGCGGAAGCAGCGATTCCTCTGAGATTTAATATTCGGGATATTGAAACCACTATTGCTGGCTTAGACCCGAGGAAAGTCCCAGGTAATGTTAAAATCAGCAATAATATGCTTTTAGAACTGCCCCGTATATATAAGAAAAATAATTCTTTTCATTTTTAATGCTATTTTACGCCTCCAACAGTAGCCTACTGAATGGAATGTTTCGTTGATTACCATGATACCTAAGCCCGGAAAAGACCATACGAAAGCAGAATCTTATAGACCTATTAGCCTATTATCTAACATGTCAAAACTATTTGAAAAACCACTTATGAGCAAGCTGACCCCCATAGTAAATGAGAATGGATGCATTCCAGATCATCAATTTGGATTCAGAACAAAACATAGCACTATTGAACAAACACATAGACTTGTAAGCATATAGTTAGAAAAACGTTCGAAGAAAAGAAATATTGTTCTGCCCTCTTCATTGACGTTTCCCAGGCTTTTGATATGGCATGAAGGTTTAATTTTGAAATTAAACCAAAACTTACCCGAAAACACTCATAAGTTATTTAAAAACTATTTAACTGGACGAAAATTTATCATCAAAGAAGGTAATTTTCTGAGCACACCTCGACCGATTCAAGCCAGAGTTCCCCAAGGCAGCATCTTGGGTCCTATCTTATATTTGATATACGCCTCTGATATGCCAATAAGCAATAATATCCACGTATCAACATTCGCTGACGATACAGCTTTCCTAAGCGTCCACGAAAACC